>OX328100.1:41150240-41637185 GCA_946811185.2 Hippopus hippopus
AAACAGAATATGTAATCTGATTTTGAAACTACACTGATATATAGTGTAATAACCTGCCCTAAAATCTTGTTTCCTGTCCTTTGAATATTTGTCAGGTAGGAGACTTATGTTCCACCGGTTCAAGTCTAAAAATGGCATAGGTAGTAATTGTTCAAGTTTAATTATTATAGTGACAGTGAAGTCTTATTGTTGTTTATTATCATGAGTTTTATGTTAGACCCAATTAATATATTTTGTTTAATAAACCAGTTTTAGGATAAATAGCAGTCATACACTAAGTTACATAAACTGTTGATAAAATAATACTCACTTTTGTTTTCTTCTGGTATGTTTATCTTGTTTTTTGATGATTTAATGCCAACTTCCACAATTGAAATAAAGTATATGTAATTAGAAATTATTGCTTTTGTTATTCTCTTCAGCCCTTTTACAGAGAAACACTGCAGTGTGATGACATTTTACATCACAAAAATAGACTTATTATCCCTTTACCACACAATCCTGACTTTTATCTACTCTGAAGGCTTTTGAAATCATTGTTGGAAAAGGAGAAAATGCGTGTAACCACCATTTTCTCCTTTTCCCACAATGTTCTCTACACTTTTATAGAGAAATACCATCAATTTCACCAAGTATAAAATGCTTTCAGTTGGTACACATCTAACATTTGCTGTTTTTTAAAGAGTTATACAATAATACTGTTGACAGCTTTTGAACACATTATGGAGAAAGGAGATACTTTGTACTACAAGCAAATTAAGTGGTGAATGTTGTGTTGAATTAAGTGAATGAACTCAACACAACATATTATTTAAACAACATGGTCTAACGGTGCTTTTCACAGAAATGAAAATATTTTTTCCCCTTTCCTGTAAAATTTTTCATAATGCAGATGGAATAGTTTTGCATTCACCTCTCAAAATGCTCTCTTTCTTTTCTTTATCATTCCAAAATAAAACTGTCCTTTTCTTCAAGGTTTTATCCCTTTTATCACCTATAATAGTGGATTGTCTGTAACAGAATGAATTGTTTATTATGGGGGTTAACGATCAATTTTGCTCTTTACCCTTGACCAAACAACAAAATTTTGGACTGGACCAAATTGAAAGCATTTGCAAACCACATAGTAATTGTAGCTCAAATGATGATTTCTGTCTTTGATAGGGTGCAAAAAAATATTGTTTGAAAGGGAGAAAATGCTGGTTACCAGCATTTTCTCCTTTTCCCACAATTTTTTCAAAAGCCTTCTCTTTCAGGACTGTCAAAACTCTGGACTGTGTGGTGAAGAGTTAATCTCTATTTCTCTGTAAAGATTGGAATGCTGTTGCCTGCTGGTAAGAAACAGTCGGTTTTCAGAAATAAATGAACTACTACTGATATACAGCACTATGAAATTATCTTGCCACGCAGAATTCTGACTCTGACTTAACTCTTTACCACACAATCCCGACTTTTAACGACCCTGAATAAGAAGCCTATAGAAAACATTGTGGGAAAAGGAGAAAATGCTGGTAACCAGCATTTTCTCCTTTTCCCACAATATTTTCTACCCTATCAAAGTCAGAAATCGTCATATTAACAAGATTTAATTTGTTGTCTGCAGATGCTTTGAATTTGGTCCAGCCCAAAAATTTGTTGTTTGGTAAAGAGTTAATGGTTTTGTTGACACTGTAGATTAAGATCAGTGCTCAAAATGTGTAATATGATCTTGTATCTACAGTGTCCAATAAATTTCTAGATGTTCCAGGCCAAAATTGTAAAATGAATCCTACTGCCTAAAAATGTCCAGTATCTCTTGCTAGCACTTAGTTACCAATAGATATCTAGAACAAAACAGATTCTCCTTTTAACAGTTTATTTAACATTTAATAACTCTGGTTATCACAATAAAAATCTATCATGGCACATAAAATATTACAGCATAGCAAAATTTTACAATCCTTACAACAAAATAATTTTTGAGAATCCTAGCATATGACATATCCAGTAGTCAAAAACCATAATTCTATGAGGGTGATTCCGGTTAAAGGTTGGCAAGTTGTACTCTCAGTTGTACCTGGTTATGGCCTAATTTCAACACATCAAATTAGTTATGCAGAATCAGTACAAGTTATTTCACTGTGAAATTTCACAAAGCCATGTGTTGCAGTCAATTTAGAATATTAAGTGATTAACTTAATACTAGTACCTAAGGAAACATATTTGCAGCGGATGACCTTGGTAACATCTATATGAAATATGGAATATCGAAATGAACTGTTTAATACATGCTTGTTACAAGCTGAAATTTCTCCTTTTGTCACAACAGATGTATAATCATCCTCGGCAAGGATGACAATTGGTCAGAATGTTTGTCTTAATTATAGCTTAAATGGGTTTGAAAATGGGTCACATTAGATAAAAAAGTAGGTCACCAGGTCCAATCTTTGAAAAACCTTGTGCACTTTCTGGAGGCCACATTTTCAGTCCAGTACCCATGAAAATGGTCAGAATGTTTGTCTTGATCATATCCTGAATGAGTTTAACAATGGGTCATGTCCAGTCAAAAACTAGGTCACTAGGTCAAAAACTAGAAATACCTTGTAAACACTCTAGAGGCCACAATTTTGGTCTTTTAGTTTAATACTCATGAAAATTGGTCAGAATATTTGCCTTGATGATATTTAGGACAAGTATGAAAATGGGTCACATTGGATCAAAAACTAGGACATCCTTGTGTACAGTCTAGAGGCCACATCTTCTGTCCAATACTCATAAAGGTGGTCAGAATGTTTGCTTTGATACATGTACTATCTAAGAGTTTGAAAACGGGTCATGTGGGGTCAAAAAGAAGGTCACTGAGACAAATTCTAGAAAAGCTGTTGTACACTCTAAAAGCCACATTTTCATTTTTATACTCATGAAAGTTTGTTAGAATGTTTGTCATAGTGTCTTAGGAGTCTCCGAGAGATTGGAAATGGGTCATGTTTGGTCAAAAGGTTCAGGTGACGGATTCAGAGCTATCATGGCCCTCCTGTCCATTATTTCTGTCTTCAGAATTTCAACCTCAGCTTGTGAAAAGTTTTTGTATTGTATTCTATGTTACTGACTTTTTATCTTATGATCTTCCTTGTTTTCCTCTGTCTTTTGAAGTCTGTTTTTGTACGGTAAAATGTGAAATATTGCGTGTGATGAAATTTGAAGAATTGCAAGACATGATATACCTACTGATAAAGTTAGCCTCCATTTAACTATTCTGGGTAGGTAACCAATTTGGTTATCTTTTTTTATATAAGTGTTTGACAAGTTTGGGTAACAAACCAAACTAGTTGGAATTTAATCCAAGATTAAAGTTTCACCCTGGGTTAGTTTATCCAACTTCTATACAGTCAGGTCCTGGTGGTTATGTATGAACCTAAATTCAAATCGACGTAAATTCAAATAATTATCGTTTTACAGAATTTTTATTAAAACAGAGGTAATGATAATTTGAACTACTGAATGAAATTGGCTATTACACAATACATTTTAGCAAAAGAAACATAAATTGACTAGCATATCTTTCTGCTTTAATGCTTTAACTTTTTACCAGATGAAAAAAATTTCAACTCATCGAAATTGAAAGCATTTGCATATGACAAATTTTATTTAGCTCAAGAGATAATTTATGTCTTTGAAATGGTGGTTTTTGTTTGTTTGAATGGTGTTTTACGCCGCTTTCAACATTATTTCAGTCATAGTGGTAGAAAAATACATATATAAGATAATAGAATAATATACATGTACTCTCAAAAATGACTCAAATCTTTAACAGTCTCAGAGTCCCACACTTTTTCTCCTCCAATAAAAGTTGCTAAAACATTTAGTGAATTGTCAAGAAGAACAAAGTCTGCATCAGTGTCATATCCCAGAGTTCCTTTTTTGTCCGTTATTTCTAACATCTGTGCTGGATGCAATGTGGCTGACTCTAGTGCCTGCACTATTCCACAATCTGAAATATTATAAACAGTAGTAATTTGCCATGTTAACCCATTAGCAAATGATCCTGTACTCTAATGAGTCTTTGACAGGCTTTTGAAAACATGAAAGGAAAAAAAGAAAATGCTGGTAATCAGAAATTTCTCCTTTTCCCACAAAGTTTACCACTCATTGAGTATCAAGGGCAAATTTAACCACTTGAGCCCCATTTTATTTCTTGTCTGCAAGTGTTATGGGCCAGGCTCTTTTTTTGTTCACAGGCAAAGATTTTATGCCGAGGATGTTTGTCTTGAAATTAAATTTTTTCAACGGAATTTTAACCATCAACACAACATACAAAAATGTTCAACAATGAGAAAGGAATGACACCTGTAGCAATGACCATCATCAATCCTTGAAAACAGTTGGACAAAGCTTGAATACAAACTTACAAACCAACGATTACTAACCCTTTGTTACTGACTGAATTACCTAGCTAGACCAGGATAATGTAAAGGATAGCATTACAGCTGGTACTGCAGAGTAGGGATAGTATTACAGGTAAAGTATCACTGGCTTAAGATAGTCAAGGAAATTCAATTTTGTATAGAAAACTGTTTTTGAGCAAACACTTGAAGTATTTTCCTACTGCTCATGAAAAACGTACTTTCAAACTAAATGATAATAAAAAAAATTAGCATTAAAATTAAAATGTGGCTGACTTCCTTAGAGCTTCGAAATAGAATTGAACTCAATACTTCAAGCTTCATAGGAAAACAGTTTACAATTAAAAACAAGAGCGGCAAATTGTCGCAAGATACGCCCGTCCCACCGCCAGTTGTCAAGGGGGTATAATAATCGTAAAGGGCAGGTAATGCAACAAACATGTTTACCAAGTCTCAAGTCAATTTGACTTGAGGTGACAAAGTTCTGTTCCAGACAAGCAAGAAATACTGTAAAAATGAAGATCAAAGTGGAATTACTTGAAATCCGCACTAGGTAGAGTTATTGTTCTTGCGCACTGTACTCCGTAATATTGCAACAAACATGCATACCAAGTTTCAAGTCAATCGGACTGGAGATGACAAAGTTATATTCCAGACAAGCAGAAAATGCTGAAAAAATGACGATCAAAGGGAAATACCTCAAAGACAGCACGAGGTAGAGTTATGGTTCTTTTGCACTGCACTCTGTATTATTGCAACAAACACATATACCAAGTTTCAAGTCAATCGGACTGGAGATGACAAAGTTATATTCCGGACAAGCAGAAAATGCTGTAAAAATGACGATCAAAGGGAAATAACTCAAAGACAGCACGAGGTAGAGTTATGGTTCTTTTGCACTGCACTCTGTATTATTGCAACAAACACACATGCCAAGTTTCAAGTCAATCGGACTGGAGATGACAAAGTTATGCTCCGGACAAGCACAAAATGCTGTAAAAAATGACTATCAAAGGGAAATAACTCAGACAGCATGAGGTAGAGTTATGGTTCTTTCGCACTGCACTCAATCGGACTGGAGATGACAAAGTTATGCTCCGGACAAGCAGAAAATGCTGTAAAAATGACGATCAAAGGGAAATAACTCAAAGACAGCACGAGGTAGAGTTATGGTTCTTTTGCACTGCACTCCGTATTATTGCAACAAACACACATGCCAAGTTTCAAGTCAATCGGACTGGAGATGACAAAGTTATGCTCTGGACAAGCAGAAAATGCTGTAAAAATGACGATCAAAGGGAAATAACTCAGACAGCACGAGGTAGAGTTATGGTTCTTTCGCACTGCACTCCGTATTATTGCAACAAACACACATGCCAAGTTTCAAGTCAATCGGACTGGAGATGACAAAGTTATGCTCTGGACAAAAACTGGACGCCGCCTGCCAACCCACCCGCCCGCCTGCCCGCCATGGGTGATTCCATAATACTCCCCCTTAATGAGATCTATCCACCCATGAAGTTTCATAACCGTAGCTAGCATAGTTCGGAGATATGCTTTGGACAAAATTCAAGTATGAATATAAACAAAGGGAAATAACTCAAAAATTAAGTAAGCAAGAGTTATGATTCCTGTGCACTGCACTCCCCCTTGATAAGATCTATCCACCCATGAAGTTTCATAACCTTAGCTAGTATAGTCTTGGAGATATGCTCCGGACAAAATTCAAGTATGAAAAACAACAAAGGGCAATAACTCAAAAATTAAGCAAGCAAGAGTTATGATTCCTGTGCACTGCACTCCCCCTTGATGAGATCTATCCACCCATGAAGTTTCATAACCGTAGCTAATATAGTTTTGGAGATATGCTCTGGACAAAATTCAAGTATGAAAAACAACAAAGGGCAATAACTCAAAAATTAAGCAAGCGAGAGTTATGATTCCTGTGCACTGCACTCCGCCTTGATGAGATCTATCCACCCATGAAATTTCATAACCGTAGCTAGCATAGTTTTGGAGATATGCTCCGGACAAAGAATGGGGACGCCGCCCGCCCGCCCGCCCGCCACGGGTGATCCCATAATACGTCCCGTCTTCGACGGGCGTATAAAAAATAAAATATGTTTAACTCTACCAAATGACAAAAATTTGGAGTTAACCAAATCGAAAGCATTTGCAGACAACAATTTAGATGTGGCTGGAATTATGCTCTTTAGCAGTGAAAGGAAGAAAACATTGTGGCAAAAGGGAAAAATACTGGTTACCAGTATTTCCTCCTTTTTTGACAATGTTTTCAAATGCTTTCTTTATCAGGGTCGTTGAAACTCAGGATTGTGTGATAATGGATTTATCAAATTTTATTTGAATAAGACAAAGAAAAAAGTATTGAACAACAAAAACAGGTCATACCTGCATTTTTCAGAAAATTTCTGACACAGTAGTCCATTTTTGCAATACTGTAAATATACAGAAAAAAAAAAGACAAACTCTGAAATTGAATTGTAATAACTATTTCATGAAAAAAAAGGCTACAGCATTTGAAAGCTATAAAAATCTTTCAGACTCGTACTCAAACCGTACATTATTACTCTGGAATTACAGCACTATTACACAGAGATTACAATATGTATTTATTTGAATGAAAACTAACTCTCTCTCTCTCTCTCTCTCTCTCTCTCTCTCTCTCTCTCTCTCTCTCTCTCTGTGTCTCTCTCTCTCTCTCTGTCTGTCTCTCTCTCTGATCACATGCATGCATGTGGAGATCTACTCTTCTCAGTAAAAAAGTATACAAATGTATACCAAACTTACGCACATAAGTATACACAACATCAGATGCTCATTAGTAAATCACAACCAGTTAAAATACCCCTTGTATATATTTCTGTTTGTTTTTCTCTCTCTTTTGAACATATATGTCAGACTATTTTTTTTTTTTCATCCTTGTAAATCTCCAGAAAATGGACGAAATAAAGGTGAATACTAATTAAAGAAAATTCAATTCAACACGTATTAACACTTTACCAGATGACAAAATCTTAGACTTGCCAAAATTGAAAGCATTTGCAGACAACAAAATAAATGTAACATAGCCATTGAAATTCGTTTTGGGAAAGTTAGAAAATACTGTTGAAAAAGGAGAAAATGATGGTTTAATACCTGCATTTTCTTTTTTTTCCACAATTTTTTTCAGAAGCTCTTTCCTTCAGGGTCGTTAAAACTGGGGATTTTGTGGCAAAAGGTTAAGCAAGAGCCTAAAGCACACAAAAATGTGCTTGTTTATGACAGGTGCATGCTTAATAAGACTGGTACATTTTAACCTATTTGCCTTCTCTGGGAACTCAGACATTCCAAGTTAATGTCAATATCTAGATGTAATCATTTCACAAAAAGTTTCTCATTTTTTTACATCTGACAATTTTTGTCTCAGACCCTTTAACTTATAGCATAGGCAGATTATCCAACTTGTCAATCCTGTGATACTCACCTCCCACATAGAGTGTTAGTACCAGCTATCACAGCACTTTTACGACTGATCTCAACTTTCATAGAGCCCAGGGTATGTTCCCCTGATGGCAAACCCATGGCAGAGATAGCATCTGTCACCAAAATTAAACCTATAATACATGTAGCATATGCCTTGAAATTTTCCTGCTCAAATACATGCATCGCTTATGGATGAAATTAGACAAAACGGGGAAAAAATTCTGCATCTACACAGTGTCAAATAGACTTCCAAATATGGTATGACAATGCAACCCACATGCAGATTTATTTTATTTTGGTTTCCGATTTGATTGGACAAAATGTTAATTTGTAATATTCATACACCATTCATAAGGTTTCCACCAACTACACTGGTATATGTCTTTAGTTCTAACCATTTTGGAACAAATTTGTCCATAATCACAACATTTTACTTTTAAAATTGTAGGCATATAATATGGCTTGCAACACGTGAAAAAGGGCATTCGGACATCTGCGTGAAGTGTCGTCTCGGATCAGCCTGCGCAGTCTGCCCAGGCTGATCCGAAACGACACTACATTTTTATGTAATTTTCTGTTTTGCGCGAGTCTACTGTAGCACAAAATCTAATGTAGTCGTAAAGTGCCGTCTCGGATTAGCCTGCGTGGACTGCGCAGGCTGATCCGAGACGACACTTTACGCACATCTCCAAATGCCCCTTTTCGCGTGTTGCAAGCCATATGTAGAATATTATACAAAATGGAAAAAGAAAAATTTTGTAGGCTAACATGAAAAGCGCCTAACTCTTGACCACACAGTCCCGACTTTTAACAACTCTGAGGAAGAAGCCTTTTAAAAACATTGTGAGAAGAGGAGAAAATGCTGGTAACCAGAATTTTCTCCTTTTCCCATAATGTTTTCTGCTCTATCAAGGAAAAAAATGTGTCACTTTTGCTACCTTTAATTATCGTCTGCAATTAGACAAGTCCAAAGTTTTGTCATTTGGTAAGGAGTTAAACATCTGATATAGTATTTGGTATATTGCTAGAAAAAGCATTTTCTGAAAATATGACAAGTATTTGTAAAGTCATCGAACAATTTCCCAAAAAATTTTTACATCTTGCTTGACCTTCAGTCTTTTGTGATGTCAACTTTTTCTCAAAGCAAATACAAGCCAAAGGAAAGTTAGTACAACATGATTTTCCATTTGTATTACAATAGAAAGTTACACTGCCAGAATGCCTGAATAACTTGTGATCTCACACTAATTCCGCCTTTCAAGGCTAGCTTGTAACATAGTTTCTGATATTTAATGATATTAGCTAGCACCGTATTATGCACCAAACACATCAAACTCTGTCATATTTTGTTCTGTAAATACTGTTGTCCCTGTGGCCTTGAAAATTGCATCATGGCTTGTTTCTCTGTCAGACTGCAAATATCTGTTTGACTTGTTAAGTCCAATAAGAGTTCAGGTTTTTCTCTACATATATGATTAGCTGATTACAAAGCTCAAAAGTTGAATTTAACATATACCCCCCCCAAAAAAAAAATTACACTTGCATTCATAAAACACACCTTTAGGATGAACTCTGTAAGCCACTCTCAATGCCGCAGGATGTGTATGAACACCATCTGAGATCAAACCAAAGAACAACTGGCGATTGTCTGGTACAAAACTGCTGGTCAGTACACCCATTAAATGTGGATCTCTGTGGTGAAACTGTGGAGGAGAAATCCATAACAATCAAAGTGCTGAAATGACTGAAGGGGCTGAAATACCAGCACCATCAAAGCAATGAAATAAATGACTGCAAAGGTAGTAATGCAATAAAAATGACTGCAGAGGTAGTAATGCCATAACAATCAAAGCACTGAAATGACTGCAATGGTAGAAACACCATAACAAAGCACTAAAATTGCTGTAGTGATGGAAACACCATGACAATACCCAAGACTTCCCCAGTCTTTGCAAAGAGTTGAGTCAGCTACTGCACTTAAGGTCCTATCACAGTGACTATAAGCAGTCCTCAATGAGTTTATGCTGTACTAGGATCCAGTCATAAAGCCTGGATTACTGGTTGTATTCACAACAAGCTCAGCATTTTAGGCTTTCATTCTAGCAAAACAATTTCTGAATACACACTAAATGGTTTTTTTCTGTCCCTGAGCAAGAGCAGCAATTTTTTTAGCTATTAGGTCATAATATTATTGAAACCTTTATCAGACAAAATTTTTTTTTAGACTTTTCAGTATTGAACGCAACTGGGGATGTCAAATTTAATGTGACTTGAATAACTGGACTTGTCTTCAAAAGGATAGAAAACAGTGAGGGAAGGAAGAAAATGTTGGTTTCCAGTATTTTCAAGCATTTTCTCCTTTTCCCACAATGTTTCAAAAGGCTTCTTCATCAGGGTCATTAAAACTTGGGATTGTTTTTTAACTTTTTACCAAACAACCCTAAGTTTTAACTTGTTTCTCAATTGATGTAAAATAAATATGTTTAAACTAAGTTTTAACAGCCTTGAGGAAGAAGTCTTTTGAAAACATCGTGGGAAAAAGGAGACAATGCTGGTAACCAGTATTTTCTCCTTTTTCCACAATCTTGTCTACCCTTTCAAGAATAACTTCCCTTATTTGAGACGCCTTTATTTTTTTCCTCTGCAAATGCTATGGATTTTGGACAAGTCCCAAATTATTGTTTGGTAAAGGGTTGATAAAATGTGTATAATGAAGTATTTGTCTACATACTGCTTTCATGGCATTGAATAAATGTGTTATCATGGTGGCTCCATTTCTGACTGCAGTTTCCCCTTGAACTAAATCAGCAGCACTGTGACCTTCGAAGTAGATAGTTGGTTTATAAATGATCTAAAATGCTTGAACCAAGTACCTGTAGGGCTTCTACCACATGTAATTGAGCCATGCTGTATTTAAAAGGGGCTTAAAGGATATGTGACCCGTCACACAAAAAGGGACCTTCTGGGAACCGCAAAAAGTATCAAACCAGGGTCGACACTTTTCGCTTTTATGATATTTTCCGTATGAAAAGTGGTCATTCTACCTTGTTATACAATCATTTTTGAACTATCAGCTTAAATTGACCTTCACTATTGTTGATCTGTTTTCATCTAATTGATGTGCGAAATTCCTAGATAGTCTCTTTTTCGCGTGACGGGTCATATATGCAAAATGTATCGACCCATGTCAGCCTGTGCAGTCTGCACAGGCTGACCTGGGTCAAAACTTTTGCTATTTTAAAATTTTCTGCATGTCAGAGGACAATAATTCTACCTCCATATCCAGTTGATTGTTCAACTAAATGGATTTTATGGATCCATAATTATATAATGATTTGCATGGTTTCATGCATCACAGAGATGCAGTCCCTTTTTGCCAGAGCAAGGCTCAATTGTTTAACTCTTTACCAAACGACAAATTTTTGGACTGGACCGAATTCAAAACATCTGCGACAACAAATTTAATCTTGGTAATATGATGATTTCTGATCTTGATAGGGTGGAAAATATTGTGGGTAAAGGATAAAATGCTGGTTACCAGCCACAATGTTTTCTATAGGATTCTTTCTCAGGGTCATTAAAAGTCGGGATTGTGTGGTAAAGAGTTAACCCTATTGCTACCAAATATGTGACAAAATAATATGTGCTAGATATAAAAGTGATACATCAGGCAGACCACTTTTTCATCTTGTGCCAGACTAATTTGGAAAAAGCATGATGGTCATGAAAAAAAAAAAAAAAAATGCTCATGATCAGCAATTCTTCCTATTACCACAATGTTTTCTAGTATACTCAGATACTAAACCTACACTCATGTTGAGTTTCCAAATTCTACAAGGATATTTCAGATATCACAGTGAATTTTATTTCAGGAGGTTAAGATTTTATAAACAGAACTATTTCATAATCGTAACATGGAAGTATACATTACCTATACAAACTTTAATGCCCCTCTTACACAGTTCTCGGATCACTTCCTCAGATTTGACTAGTTCTGGGGCAAGTGTTACCATAGCAACATCATCAAGGCAACCATACAAGTTTTCAACATCCTTGAACCCATTTGGAAATGATTGTATAAAGTCTGGATTGTGAGCCCCTTTCTTCTCCTCATTCATAAATGGTCCTTCTAAATGAATACCTAGAATTAACAATGAAGAATAAATTCAAGTGTGCTTAAAATTGTTTTGAAAATTTTCAGCTTTAAAAAAAAAAAAGGCATACAAAAGAAGTTTTATTTAATAAAGTTACATAACTAGTTACCAAATGACAAAAGCTTAGACTTGTCGAAATCTAAAGCATTTGTTGATGACAAATCAAATCTCACAAATCATGGGAGATGTACTTAAAGGGGTAGATAGGAAAAAAGGAGAATATGCTGGTTACCACCAGTTTCTCCTTTTCTCACTATGTTTCAAAAAAGTTTTTTACCTCAAGGTTGTTACAGTCAGAATTATGTGGTAAAGGGTTAAGTCCTACCAAATGAAAAAATTTACACTCTACCAAATTAAGAAAATTTGCGGACAACAAATTATCAAATGTGATTCAAATGATGAAATGTATCTTTGATATGTTAGAAAACAATCTGGGAAAAGGAGTAAATGCTGGTTATTATCATTTTCTCCTTTTTACTTAATGTTTTCAAAGAGCAATCTTTCTTAGGTTCAACAAAACTGAGGATTGTATGGTAATGGGTTTACAGGGGAAAAAAAGAGAGCCAAACAAACACTGATGTAAATTTCTTATTTCATTCTATCGTCAATGATTATTTTAGGGGTAGCCATTGGAAAAAACATACATGTGTACAATCATGTTTACCATGCAAATGTGAAGTTTTGCACAAAAACGAGCAAGAAAATATTCTAAGATATAAAGCACTTGTATATAATGAGCTATGTAACCCTTTACCACTCTAAAAAAGAAAGCTGATAGCTGAAAGAATGCTGCTACTACTATTTACATCTTTTCCCAAAATATTTCCTACCCTTCCAAAAGAAATTTAAATTTTTGAGTCAGATTTGCTTTGTGGTATGCAAATTATTTCAATTTGAACAATTTAATTTTTTCTTTTGGTTAAGAGTTAAACACCCTATTCTGAGAATAATTTGAAAGATCAAAATGAAAAACAGGAATTTCAAAAATATTTTTCCAACTCTAACCTAACATTCCTGCCCCCTCTCGACTTCCATTCTGCCTCTTGAAATATCTCAAAATCTGAAATTGGATTTCAAATTAAAAATAAAATAAAATAATCAGTAATTCTATTTAATTCTATACCAGACAATAAAAATTTAGACTTATCTGAATTCAAAAAATGTGCAGAGGAAAATTAACTGAAGCTAAAAGATGAGATCTGCTTATGAAAAGTTAAAAAAAAAACATTGTGGGAAAAGTAGAAAATATGTGTTGCCAACATTTTCTCCTATTCCCAGTTTCCCACCATGTTTTCCATCAGGTCTTTAAAATATAGGTTTGTCCAGTAAAGAGCTAAACCATTTTCTCCTGAAACAAATATGATGCAGATGACTTGAAAAACCGTCTTGCAAGGTACTGATAATCAATACAATTGATTAACCATATGTTGTTTTCTATCGATTCTAACATAAATCACATGGTTTCTGAACAACATTTCATTTTTCATCTGTAAATGCTTTTGAATTAGAAGAATACAAAATTTTGTTGTCTGGTACATAGGTAAAAACTATCCTTGTAAAGTATTGAAAATCAATACAATTGATTTTAATATCTTACAGATATGTTTACAATGTTTTCCAATGTAAATTGGTTTAGGAGATCTGGAGGACAAAATCCACCACAAGGAAAATAAAACCCATCATTTGAACGCATTAACTCTTTACGAAACGACAAAATTATACACTGGTCCAAATTGAAAGCATTAGCAGAATAATTGTGACTGAAAAAATGAAATTTTGTTTGGGAAGGGTGGAAAACATTGTGGTAAATGGAGAAAATGCTGGTTACCAGCATTTTCTCCTTTTCCCACAATGTTTTCAAAAGGCTTCTTTCTTAGGGTCGTTATAAGTCGGGATTGTGTGGTAAAGGGTTAAACACATGCTCTGCAAATTGCTTTCAATTTGGATCAATCTAAAATTTTGCCATCTGGTAAAGAGTTTACTCTTTACCACACAATCCCCACCTCCAATGACCCATGAGGAATTTTAATTTTTGAGTCACATATATTTTGTCGTCTGCAAATGCTTAGAATTTGGACTGGTCTAAAATTTTGTCATCAAGTAAAGAGTTAAAGTCAACAGTAAAGAACACATTCTCTTACCCTGGAATAATTTTCCTTCGGACTAGTGATAATAGTCGGACAGAATGATGTCACTCCTTGCTCCAAAAGTTTCTGAGATACTTTCTTTATATCACTTGCAAAATTGGTTGACTCACATGAGAAATCTACTCCATATCCTCCTGTAAAATACCAAAAATCTTGTTTAACTCTTTACTACACAACATAATTTTAGATTTGACCAAAACAGGAAGCATTTTCAGATGACAAATTAAATATACATGAATATCAACTTGTGGGATATGTCTTGGAAAGGGTTGAAAACATTGTGGGAAAAGAAGAAAATGCTCATAAGCAGCATTTTCTACTTTTCCCAAAGTGTTTTCAAAAGGCCCCTACCTCAGGGTAGTTAAAACTCTGTACTGTTTGGTAGAGAGTTGAACCATATCTTCCCTGCATACAACTTTCTTGTTTTGAAGCAGATAAATTCTGAAAATGTTTTGACAAAATGTTTTTACAAACATGGGCAATATTCCTTCTGCAATGATGTTTTCACAGGTATCAATGGCTTACAGACAGACAAAGCAAGTTGACAGTAAGCAAAACAAGAAGGTCGTAAAGACCCTGTATCATTCAAATGCCTAGATAAAAATGGAGTATTACAGAAATTTACAACAATCTGTAATTTCTATGTGGTTGGATCAGTTGAGTGCATGTGTAAACAGGTGTGTATCCAATGAAACCAAAAGTCTAATCTGATGCAAAGCTCTTTACGTAACTAATGAGACCTATTCAAACCAAACAGAAATGCAGACTGTTGTAACGTTCCTCTCTTTATAACTGTAAAAAAAAATACACAAAAAAAAACTCAGAGGATCATGATGGTCCTGTATCACTCACATGAGTACAAGAATGAAAGGTCAAGTAAATTAAGTACATTTTCTTTTTTCTATATACACACATACAAGTACCTTTTTTGAATATGCATTACAAAGGAATCAAGGACAATAGCCCCTCCAGACATAAGCCCCTTGCCCGTTTTTTCAACGAAGCAGATATTACCCACTCAGTCAGATTGCAAGGATTGACATTAGCCCCTCAATCAAGATTACAATGCGGACAATAGCCCCCCCCCCCCCCCCCCCCACAAGATTACAATGCAGACAATAGCCCTTCTCATGTATGTTCTGTTAAAATATGATTAAGTTTGGTAAAAAACTAGACATGAAACCATAAGATGCCTGTGTTGTAATAAAATTTCACATGGAAAATAGGCCTATCCTGCTTCCCCCCCCCCCCCCCCCCAAAAAAAAAAGCCATGTTCAACATGCCAAGATGATGTCAAATGAAGGAATTTGTTAGTGTCCGGATAGAATACATTGTTGGAAATGTAGAAAGTGCTGTACTGTGCATTTTCTCCATCTCACACAATGTTTTAAAAAGACTTTTCCCTCAAAGTCTTAAGGTCTTACAAACATGTGACTTTTTGTTAAAAGGTAAATGTGAAACACCACTGGCTGCTTTTCTGACATAATCAAAATCAAAACTATGTCCAGATGTAAAAGATGAATGAATGCATCAATCACAATAACTATAATCAATCCTTTAATACTTTTACCACACAATCACAAGTTTTAACAACCCTGAGAAAGAAAACTTTAGAAAATTTTGTGGGAAAAGGTGATTTTAGTCCAAGCTGGAACTCAAAATTCACAACAAAATCATGTTTTCATGAAAGTATTAAATATATCCATTACTTTACCATTTATTTGAACATCAATGTATCCAGGTGCTATTATACTTCCCTCACAATCTACCTGTACATCAGCATATGCTTTCTCCTCAAAAAATAATTTCTCTGGGTTTAATATTTTCCCGTTTCTCACCCACAGGTCCTCTCTGATTAATTCATGATCCCATAGAATGGTACAGTTTCTAAATTGATAAATGGTTCCTTCAACAAACTTTGAAGGCATCTTACAAGATAATCTGAAATAAAGAAAAAAAAGATAAAAATGGGAGCATGCGTAAGTCTGCCAGAAGTTTACTTTTTACCAGACAAACTCACTTATCCATATTGACAGCATAAAATTTTACAGACGACAAATTAAATGAGACTTAACCTTTTACCACACGACAAAATTTTAGACCTGTCCGAACTAAAAGCATTTGTAAATAACAGTTTTAACATGGCTCATACGAAATGATTTTTCTTTGATAGGGTAGAAAACATTATGGGAAAAGGAGAAAATGCTGGTAACCAGCATTTTCTCCTTTTCCCACAATGTTTTCAAAAGCCTTCTCTTTCAGGGGGCGTTAAAAGTCGTCATTGCGTGGTAAAGGGTTAATTGATAAATTTGTCTTTGGAAGAGAAGAAAAAAAAAATCTTGGAAAAAATGGGAAATACAGCTTACCAGCATTTTCTCTTTTCCAATGATGTTTTCAAAATCCTCCATCCTAAGGGTCCTGAAGATATGGGATCATTTGGTAAAGATTCTAACCTCAAAAAATGTGTGGAAGATGAAATGACATGAAAAACATTGATTGATTGATTGATTGATTGATTGATTGATCGATCGATCAATCTTCCACACATTTTATTTACCAACCGACTGCCCGACTTACCAACCAACTTATCAATCAATAATCTATGTTTTTCACGTCATCTTCCACACATTATTTGACCCACCGACTGACCTACCGATCAATCCATCGATCAGTCAGTCAATTGGTTGGATTATTGGTTAGTTGGATGGTTGATTAGTGGACTGATTAATAAATTGATTGAATTAAATTAATTGATTGAGCAATTAATTTTCTGTGCTGCTTTCAATACCATGCCAGTTGCATGTATATCATGTTGGCAGCTACTTTATTCAGGTGTTTCCTTGATTTCAACAGTACTAGGCTGGGGCTCTACAGTGCCTTTACCAAACACATTTCAAAGCTGATAAGGTTAAAATCCAAAATTTCATAATTGCACTCCATACCTGTAACTACAGCCAGTTATATTTTAATAATAATGCATAAACTCAAGCATGAGCACTGGAATGGTGATATGGCTTTCAAAAGTGGTTTGCTTAAAAATCTGTCTCCAGATGATATGGTAACAGTAAAGTAAGGACCAAAAATGATTTATACATGTTACTGGAACACACACTATAATCACATTTTAATCTTAGTACAGGTGTTTTTGTCTGCTAGTTATAACAAGGGGATTAAAGATCAGATATGACAGATAGTGCGTATGAGTTGACTAATTATCTGGATCTGCACATTTTGCAAAGGCGACCAAAGTGCCTTAATGCTCTTTGTGTAAATCCTTTACAATCCAGTCCTGACTTTTAACAACCCTTTTCTACACTTTCAAAAGGAAATTTCATGTTTCATGTTTTGATAGATTGACATCAGTCCTGAACTGTACCCATCTTATTTGGAGTTTTTTATGAATTTTTGTCCAGCCAGAATATAGGGTCTTATTGCAAAAGAATCAAAATATAAAGTCGGAGACTCCGAATAATGACTGTTGAGAACGAAAATAGCCTGCACAATTTTTTATCCGAAATTCTGTTACACCCGAGGACTGGTACTTTTTTCAAAATACAGTGTATCGTTGTGTTATAAAATACTTACTGGTTATTGTAGGAATAAAGAATTTAAATGGCTTAAATAAAACCTTCTGGGTACGATATTGACATATGTCAATCAATTAATCTAATCGAAATATTGGACTTTACTTCGGCAGTCATTATTTGTACGAGTTACTTCCCTTCATGGCAAAATTCAAAGCACAAGAGTAACAGGTTAGCGGTACTTAATGATCGTATGGTGTTTTACTCCGTTTGCAACATTATTTCCATTATATATTGCGGCGGCGAGTGCACCTATCAATGCTTTCATGGAGCTTCTTTTACCAGTACTCTGCACGATATTCTTTCCAATCCACTGGCTGCTTTCCCACATAACAGTTACATTGTTTGGTTCTTTGGGAGCAGGGTAAATGAACACGAGTTGTAGTTTTCTATTGGATGTTTAACCTATTCTAACTAGTTACAGACTGCTATCAGAGAGGAATGCAGTATAAAAGGGATAAAGACCAGTAATTCTTACAGGGGCAGTGTAGTTCTGCAATCACAACGGCAAGGGTTATTTCCCGTATCATTGTCGAAACAATGGTCAGCGGTGGTTCAGAGGAATGAATCCTGTCACAATGACTATCATCAATCCCCGGAAAGAAATTGGCAGAGCCGGGAAACGAACCAGCGACCTCCTGTTCTCAAGTCCTGTACGCTACCGACTGAGCTACCGGGGCTCGGCAGTTTCCATTGAAAGTACAGCAACAGGTCAGACCTTTTTGAATAGGATTTTTACCAGTTAAAATTTTGTTGTATAGAACAAATTGAGTGCTCATGACGAAGATTTCTTAATCTGTGAACGAACGCCGATCCCTTAGACTCTTGATATATTAAGATTTCTTTAAAAATGATGTTTTCAAGTACATTTGGTCGGCTACTTTTTTTTTCCGGACGTAATGTAAATCGAAATGTAACAATATATTTTAAAATTAGAGAGACGGCGTAAATTTGCCAGCATATAGGCAGGGCCCCTTAGAATAAACATGTCTACATTTTTTAGCAATCACAAATTTCTATTTATTCATTTGTTATCAGTACCAAAAAGTAGGTCAAAAGCCAGCACATTCGACTACACCGAAAAAAAGACGTGACGTATTCAAAGTACTGGTAGCACGAAGCGCTCCTTTTTAATGGGAAATCGAACACGCTGACGAATATGCTAAATAGTGGACTCAAGATTGCTCTCTCTCTCTCTAGACCGGTAGTTTTCACGCTGGGTTAAAAAATCCTGGTTTAACCTCCGCCGGCGTCACCATTCGTATGAAATACGCTGTCGAGCCATGGCACAATAGCATATGTAAACCTAAGAAAAGTAAAAAGTGAAATTGTGTTGAAAGCAAAGTAACACACTCTCTCTCTCTCTCTCTCGCTCTCTCTCTGTCTCTCTCTGTCTCTCTCTCTCTCTCTCTCTCTCTCTCTGTCTGTCTCTCTCTCTCTCTCTGTGATTCACACATATGTTGTAACGAAGGCGCTTACCATGTAAAGATACAGTTGGCGGAGGGTGATGCGCCCTTTATAGATTTGGTTAATTGAGTATTCAGGCCTCTGGCCCAGCGTACAATTATAAATTCCAAATAATACCATTCCCTCAAATAAAATACATCCAAAAGACAATCAATGAACACACAACCTTTGAAACATCATGAATAAAAAAAATGCATATTGGTCAAAGACCTGTGTGCGAGGGAGAAATTCTAGATAATATGCTAAATTCTACCTCCCAAACAGTTTTTTGAATGATTAAATCAAGCCCAATGAGAAATTCCCCATAAACTATTATTAAGATAAATCAATAGAAAATATCTCTTACATAATAAAGAAGGTACCTAAAATATACCCTCTATATTAAAAATAATTCATTAATGGCATAAAGGAACACTGTTGGGAGAGGAAAAAAAAAAAACAGACACCAGACACCAGCATATTTTCCTCTCCCCGCATTGCTTCTTTTTACCTTGTGATGTTAATTCCTGCTTTATAAGGTCAGAGCAGGAATTGTAGATAACGTAGATATACCCGATCCCTGATCAGAGCTTCTAGTTACAAATAACACTTTGGATTTTCGGAGATTTAACTCATCATCAAACAACTAAACTTTTAGCCTGTTCCAAATTAAGAACACTTAAAGACGAGCAATTATATTTTTTAAAAAAAAGGCTTAAATAATGACATATGGCTAAGAAAGGAGTTAAAACATTGTCAGAGAATACTGGTTACCTGCATTTTTACCATTTTCTACAGTGTTTTCAAAAGACTTCTTTACCAGGTTCGTTAAAGACGAAATAGTTTGTACAGGGTGAAATAAAGGGAAAACTCCCATGTAACGTTTGTTGTGTCCACAAAGGAATAGTCTCTATGAGGTGGCAGTTTAAATGAGTGACATCAAAACAGGTTTGACTGAACTTCATGTCACTGAAAATGGCATAGCTACCTCTTACATCTGCCATTCTGACAATTTTCGGCTATATGTTATACTATTGCAAAAACTTGGGTTCTGCGTCATACTGAAAAAGTAAAAAATCGTATTTATAAATTCTTTGTAGCTGATCTAGTATTGCTGTTGGACCACGCTTGTATGCCTCTGCCATCATAATTTGTTTTTGTTCTTGTAGATCTTCTACCTGTTGTTTGGTTTGGGAATTAATAGTGTAGAAAACAGTTCCCATGAAGGCTTGTGCTGCATTCCGGTAAAGGCCGTCTTTAATCAAACTTGCAAGTGGAAATTGAGTTTCTCTGTGGATATATCCATTTAACTGAAATGCAAGCCACACTCGTCTTGCAATATCTAAAACGTTAAAACATTTTTTATCAAGAATTTCAGCAAGAGCAAAATTGTAGTCAACCAGCATCTCGATTTCTTGCCTAACTCTCTCGATATCATTACTACTCTCTATAATACCGTCAATATGGTATTTATGAACGATGTAAGCTGTGTCTGCTGCGAACGTCTCTTGCCTTCCAATAACGTCAAAGTTTGTATGACAAGGACTGCAGATCCGGTGAATTGGCTGCAAATGTTCATCCACCTCTTCCAGTGGAGTCTTCACCGTAAAACGTAGAAACTCTTCAAATGTTATATTATTCGCACACTTCAAGTTTCGTCCTCCATTGGTCGTTCTTGTAACCTTAGCAGCACGCACAGCCTGTGACATCCAAAAGTCTGGCATTAAAAATATGTCAATGTATGCTGACCAAATACGAGTGTAAGGATCTCTAGAAAACATAAAACTGTTTCCGGTCGACAACATTAATCTCCCCAAAGTTGTGTCCATGCCTGATGAAGTAATGTTGTGTACTCTGCCATAATGCACCTGGTAAAGATCTATGTCGGATGGTTTACGAACGGGCCCATTGGTTTCCTTGTAATTTCTGGCCAGGAACCTGAAAGCTCTTTTCCAAAACGTGCACCCAACCTTCGGAGTAATACAATAGCTTAAACCTTTATATGTCCATATAGTGCCTGAAGGTGTCAATTCAGACCAACAGCTGGTTGTTGAAAGATTTGAACATTGTTCCTTTATAAATTCTAGCCTTTGTTGATTTCTCTCTGGTACTAGGCTTTGTTCAAATGAGGTCCCCGTAATCTGAAATAGAGATTTAACCCATTACCTAATACACCATTTTGAGACCGTCCCGAATTCAAAGAAGCTGCAGACGACAACTGAAATGTGGCTACTAGTGGGTTTTAAGATACAGATTGCATAGAAAACATTGTGAGAAAAGGTGAAATTGCTCATTTTGAGCAATTTCACCTTTTCTCACAATGTTTTCCTAAAGCTTTTTTCTTCATTGTGTTAAAACGAGTATATATGGAGGAAAGGGTTAAAGCATGTAACTTTTAACTGGGCTGTTTTCGAAGAAAACATCGAGGTATTGTCACAGCCCTATGGTCGTCTGCGTCGTCTTCTGCATGTGCATTGAAATTTTCTGATATCTCTGTCTATACTGAAGATATTTACTGCAATCTCGGGCTAGTTAAAAAAAAGAACCCACACCAGATGGTTCGAAAACGCTTAAAAATATTTTTGACAGAATAATGCGTAAAAAATGGGCCGCGGGCAGAAAAATAATCGCTTTAAGAATATCTACATACTGGACATAGTAAATGATCTGACTGCATACTTTTTGCAGTCTTATTTTCATCAAAATTGGCCTCAAAAATTAAAGTTGATATAGACACTTTTCGAGTCAAGATTGTCATCGTTCCACAATTCACGAATAGGGTGTTTATAGATAAGTGAATAGAATGACACCTGAATAGAATGAACCGACTTCAAATTTTCACCGAAAAGCAGTTAGAACCCGCATGCTGTGCTCTTGGTATTTTTCAACTTCATCTTCAACATCTAGCATTGCTGTTAGAAGAGCTGATGACTACGATTCTGGACTTGATGGCATCTTGCAAAGAAAACCAACGACGGTAAGGCGTATTCGCCATTTACAAAAACCATTTATGGACACAAAAGACCTGACATAAGTTTGCATTTCAGATAAAAATGTATAAAACGAGTCTAGAAAAAAATTATTATGCGGGCCTTGTTTCATAAAATTTTGTATACTCGTTTCATAAAATTATACTTCAAAAGCCAAGGAATGTCTGATCTCTTTTATTACATAACAATATCCAGGCAATTTTAGGTCAGAATATGCAAAACCATACATGAACACGTGGTAATTACCAAGAATAAAACCCCGATTCACTCCTCTGAAAAAGTATAAAATGGCGTGAAATATGACGTCACACAATGATTATCTCAGACGTGTGTAAGAAAAGAAAATTCGTAATAAGCATACTACACTTAAAGCAAAAAAGCTTATAAGATAAAAATAGTATCACAGAATCTTTCGAGAAGAGTGGTCAAAAATTTCTGAAAGGTAGGCCTACTTACGTTTTCAGGAAAAGCGATAAAAACTTCTGAAATGGATAAGAACAATTGACAATTATATATTTTAGCCGTGCTCTGTGAAAAGGGGGCTTAATGCATCTGCGAAAAGTATCGACCGAGGTCAGCCTGCGTAGTCCGCGCAGGTTGACCTGGGCCGAAACTTTTCGCTATTGGTCAATTTTCTGTATGTCCAAGGAACAGTTAACCTCTTGATTAAGTCGGTTGTTAAAAAAAGTGGCCATTTTGGAATCATTATTATGTAATGGCTTTCGTGGTATCGTGCATCACGGAGATGCATTAAGCCTCTTTTGCCAGAACATTGCTCAATTATTTATTAAGATAACATCCCAAGTAAATTTACTGATGCAAATGAACGGCGCTATGAAAAATCGGGGTTTAATACATTCTTCGTAATGCATCTTCCTCAATATACTAAACGATTTGCAGCATAGCGGATCCATTTTGTCTAAAAGTGACTGAGTCATTAGATATAGCGGTCCCTTAACATGCGCAAAATTCACCAGTAGCAAAAAGTTTCGACTCGTGTCAGCCTGCACTGACTGCAGTGCAGGCCGACGTGAGTCGATACTTTTTACGGACACATTAAACCACCATTTTATAGAGCATGACTATTGTAATTTGACAGAGTTGACTATATTTACTACATATAGCAAACTGTATATACGAGTTGATGTAATTCAACCCACCTTTCACGACTGTAGTTGTCTTTGCGGCCAATGTAGATCAAGATCAGGCTGCACAAAACGTGCAGTCTGATCTTTGAATCCACACTGTCCGCTTTGCAGACACACTGTAAACATAGGCAACCATGAAATTGCTATTATTCAGGTCGTATTTCTAGGATGAACACATCTGTTGGTTTTATTCGGCGCTTTATGGTTAAAACTTGCCGCATGCCATCCTTTGGAATTCCTAAGGTCAAAGTTTTACCCCACCGGCGAATTATTAGCTTTGTCGAATGGCAAATATCAAAAGATATACATGTACTAAAAAGAAAAATAGAACACTTAATCTGGTTTGGAATTTCATTCTTAGCCTTTGGAGGAAAAAAGATAATAATATCACCTCCCTTTCTTTCTATATTGTTTTCTGCCCTTTTAAAAACAAATTTCATGATACTGTGCCATGTTTGATTTGTTGTCTGTAAATGGTTTCAATATTGCTTTGTAGAAAATTTTGCCTATTTTATAGAGTATAAAAAACAACTTACTTGATAAGAGTATCTAAGGTAGAGACCACAATACGTCTGCCAAGAGCAGAACACCAAAACACAAGAAGGCAGGGCGGTGCCTCACATCCCAGTTAATCTTAGTTATTGTAAACATGCACTAAAAAATCCCGACTTTTAACGACCCTAAGAAAGAAAGCTTTTGAAAACATTGTGGGAAAAGGAGAAAATGTTGGTAAACAGCATTTTCTCATTTTCTCACAATGTCTTCTACCCTTCCCAAAACTTTTAAGTTCTGGGTCACATTTTTTTTTTTTTTTTTTTTTGTCGTTTGCAAATGCTTTCAGTTTGGACTAGTCTAAAATTTGTCGTTTTGTGAAGCGTTAGACATGCACTTAACAATCCCGGGTTTTAACGACCCTTCTGAAGAAGGCGTCTGAAAACAATGTGCAGAAAGGAGAAAATGCTGGTTTCACCAGTATTAAATCATGTCTTTTGGTAAAGTTTTAAAACACATACTCGTTATCTCTGTATTTTTGCGCTTAAATGCATTTACTGCGCTACCTGGCCCAGCCAGACAGATTCTGAACAATGATAAAATGATTGCCACTCACCTGTTCCTTTTTTACCCATATGTCGCACATGTCAATTACAAAAATTACGCAGTTAATTTACTCTTTAACCCTTTTCCAAATTAATTAAAAGAAAAATAGAATTCTACAAATTGAAAGAATCTGCAGACAAAAAATTCGACATTAATGTAAATGAACTTAAGTTTTCTGATAGTTTTCCCACACATTGTGGGAAAAGGAGCATATTCTCTTTTTTCACATTTTTTTTTTTTCAAAAGCCCTCTCCCTTAAGGTCGTTAAAACATGGGTTTGTACGGTAAATTGATTGCCTGATTAGCTGATTTGAATTCGGTTTTTCTCCGCTTTCAGTATTTTTTCATTAATATCACGGCAACAGCTTGTTCATTCATGTATATTTTAGGTTTCACCAGTAAGAGGATAGGGCTTTGAAGTGTGATACCCAAGAGCACTCCCATGAAAGACCGAGTGCTGCCAGCGAGGCTCGAACCCGGGACTTCCAGGGTACGAATCCTACTCTTGACAACAGTTTTTACTGAGTCACGCACGATCCCCTTTGGTTGGTAAAGGATTAATTAACCGATAAATGAATTAAATGGATATTTCCAGCAAACCCGAATTATTATAATTTCACAGCTGCCTGAAAAATCTTACGGTAGTAATAGTGTAGACACAAGATCAGATAGTGCATTCTGGGCCGGATTCATGAACCATTGTCAATAAAATTCTTAGCCTAGTTCTCAAGGATTTTCTAAATTTCGAAACAGCACTGATGTTATAGCCAATCAGAAATTGTGTTTCTTCCTGAATATGGCTTGCAACACGCGAAAAGGGGCATTCGGACATTTGCGTTAAGTGTTGTCTCGGATCAGCCTGCGCAGTCCGCGCAGGGTAATCCGAAACGGTACTTTACGACTACATTAGATTTTGTGCTTCAGTTGACTTGCGCAAAACAGAAAATTACATACAAACGGAAAGAGTTGTCTCGGGTTAGCCTGCGCGGACTGCGCAGGCTGATCCGAGACGACACTTAACGCAAATGTCCGAATACCCCTTTTCTTAAGACCATTCTTCGGCTTATTTTCCAGAGTTTTCTAAATTTGAAAGTAACACAACTTCTGATAATCAAAAGTTGTGTAACTTTCAATTAATTTTATAAACTTTGAATCTTGAAGAGTAAGATTAAAATGTTTCCAAGAATGGTTGGTGAATTTGGACCTTGCTCTTGACCCACGCTGTTCACAAAAGCACATAAAGTGGGTGAAATGAAATTAAATCTTTCATGTATGAAAAAACACTGATATTGCGGTATACTTAAAGGGAGCTATTGGTGCCGCACCACTGCAAGACCCCTTCCGGGTCCGGTAGTATCAAAAGTAGTCCCATGTGAAATTTTGCAGTAGCACTTTTGTTGCACTGTTTCATGGAGCTACGAGGGCTTAGTGGTGTATGATTTAGACTTGCTTCAAATTTTGGCAGTGGGGGATCACTTAGATATGTTTTTATTGTATATTGAGTGGACTATTTTGTGTCACCGGAGGAACAAAAAATTGGGGTCATATTCAAAAACTAATTCCATAATTTGATCCACATTTACATTGTTGTCTGCAAATGCTTTCAATTTGGTTTGGTTTGTATTGGATTTTAAAGCCATTTTAACAGCTTAGGTCATATCATGGCGGTCAGTGACGCATGAATGTGTTTCCTGGCTTTCTCACACGTATACTGACAACTTTCTTTCCAAAGCCACTGACTACTTTTCCTCACATGCATCAGAGGTGAAAGGCGAAAAATCGCCGGAAAGAAAATTCGCCGCAACCGGGTATCGAACCCGCTTTCAATTTGGACAAGTCTTAGATCTTGTTGTGTGGTAAAGAATTAAATGCTTTCAATGTGGACGAGTTTAAAATTTTACCGTCTGGTAGAGAATGTAAAACAATTAATTGCTAAAATATTTTACAACAGCTGTGGTAACCGATAACCACATAAAAACTCTGCCGGGAAAAAATATTCAATTTACCCTTTACTAAACGACCCCGGGGTTCTGGGTGGCTCAGTGGTAAAATTTGGGACTCGTAACCTGGAGACCCTGGGCTCGAGCCCCACTTGATCTGCTGGGTTTTTTGTGGGAGTGACCTTGGGCAAGACATTTGAGAGCCCTGGCCTGGTACTGGTGAAACCCAGGAAATACATGAATATTATGATAGCTGAAATAATGTTGAAAGCGGCGTAATACACCATTTAATCAATCACTAAACGATCCAGTCTTTCTACGACTGCTGTAGAAAATATTGTGGGAAAAGAAGGAAATGCTGTCTGTCAACATATTTCTTCTTTTTCAGCCATATTTTCTACCATTTCAAAAACAAATTCAACCAGTTGCCAATGCTTTCAATACAAACAATTTGTTTAAATAATGCTGCCAGAAAGAATTTCCTCTTGGAATTTCCTCTTCCACCGCGTTATCTGTCTGTCTGTGCGTCCTCGGTTTCTTTACACACCCATCAAGAATATCTAAGTGAGACTCTGTCTGTCTGTGTGTCTGTGTGTCTGTCTGTCTGTCTCCCCCCACAAGAAAACTAAATGTAACACTGCTCAATATTTACCGAGTTTATTACACTAAATTGAATCGAATTTTGACATAAATTAGCACACGACCAAATCATTAAACCACTGATTATCGCCAAAAAGATGAACCATGCTCTATGAAAAGGGGATTAAATGCATATGCAAATAGTACCGACCATGTCAACCTGCACGGACTACGCAGGCTGACCTCGGCCGAAACTTTCTGCTACTGGTCAGTTTTCTCCAAGTCTAAGGACCAGTTAACCTCATGATGCAGTCGGTTTTTAGACAAAACGGACTTTCTGGATCCATGGTCATGTGATGAATTTGTTAGTAACATGCATCACGGAGATGCATTAAGCCCCCTTATGTTTGAGCATGGCTCAGATATATCGTAATTGAATTTTATTTCATTATCAAAAAGTTTACAGAGCTCCAGATAACAGGGAGTGATGGTATTCTAAATCCATTATTTCTCTTTGAAACCCTACGTTGTGGGTACTCATTAGAATCGTTTCGATGAGACGATTCTAATGAGTACCTACAAAGTAGGGTTTAGTGGAGAATAAATAATATTTTCAATTTTGAAATCAAAATCACTCCCTCTATCTGGAGCTCTGGTGCAGATAAATGGTAGCTCACTTAGTAGGTATGTTTAATTCATTTCGACAGATCTAGATTTTTATTGTACTGGAACAACTGAAAGTCATAGTTGTAAATTTGCATAAGACGTCCTAGCACAGGTTTCGGTATATGTTTGTAAGCTTCGACCATCATATTGTGCTCCTGGGACTTCAGCTCTCGCCTCAAATCTTCACTCTGAGATCCGAGTACTTTCGTCACTATCTTTGTTAAAACTTCAGAAGGGTTGCTGTGGAAACCGTTTTTAAGAAGGCTTAACTCAGGGAATTGAGACCGAATGTGAATGTATCCACCAAGCTGAAAGGAAATCCAAAGCCGTTTTGCGACATCGAGTAGCTGAAAGCATTCCAGAAATCTATATCTGACGTTGTGCAAGTCAAAATTA
This sequence comes from Hippopus hippopus, assembly GCA_946811185.2. Lineage (NCBI taxonomy): Eukaryota > Metazoa > Mollusca > Bivalvia > Cardiida > Cardiidae > Hippopus > Hippopus hippopus. The sequence continues at coordinate 41,178,254 of OX328100.1, forward strand.
TATTTAATAAGCATTTCGATTTTCCGCACGGTTCCAGTCTGCTCGCTTTCTTCTTCTGTTTCTTGAAGAAACAAATTGTTAATAATGTAATTAGAATCGGCTTTAAATGTTTCTACTTTTCCAATTACGTCATAGGTCACATGACAAGGACCGCACAGTCGATGGATTGGTGTCCAGTGTTCATTCATTTCTTCGATCGGGTTATAGGTAATGTATGTTGCAAATTCTTCGAAAGTGATATCATTCACACATTCCGAGTTAGGCATTCTCCTCATGAATTTGGCTATTTGAAGAGCGTATGATGACCAATAATCTGGCAAGAGAAATTTGTCAATGTATGTCGACCATAGCCGTGCGTATGGATCTCTTGCAAACATAAAACTGTTTACCAGTGACATATTCTTATTTCTCGACACATTGGACATTGGTGTCACTGTTATGTTTCGAATATGTCCATGATGAACGACCAGACGATCGATATCAGACGGTCTGGTAATTGCTGTTTGGGCCTCTACAAAATCCTGTGACATAAATCGAAAAGCTTGTTTCCAGAAAGTGCTACCAGCCCTTGGTGTGATACAGTGGCTGATGTTTTTGTACGTCCATAGAGTACCGGACAATGTTAGATGTGACCAGTAACTTGTCGTGGAGAGATTTGTACATAGATGGTTAATATGATCTTTCCTTTGGTTTACGACCGCTTTCTGCTGGGCACTTTCAAAGTCCTGAACCGCTTCCTTGTACAGATGCCATGGCAAAGCCTAAAAAAAAAGAACATAAGAATAATTAATATCTCTTATATAGTCCTTGGTTGTCTGCTTGTTGTTTAACATTGTATTTAATAACACCTCAGTAATATCATGGGGGCCTGTTCATTCTTGGAGTTTCTTTACAAGGTGACTAATTCGGGCAATGTTTGTGGGACAGGAATCCATGTCAAAACGATTCAGTCCAGTTCTCAATCAGAGAGTTTACCGAGCAGAGATTCCAGCTCACATATCCTCGATAGTAGGCACCAGGTGTTACCACTGAGTTGCCGGAACTTTTTTGTCTTTGTTTGGTGGTCCTGGAAATTTTAAACTTCTTACCAAACAACATTATTCTAGACTAGTCCAAATTGAACGCAGTTACAGACGAAAAATTGAACCAGTTAGTTAGCCATCAGAACCTGCGTTACTTTCAAATCTAGAAAATTCTTGAGAATTAGACTTAAAATATTCTGAAGAATGGTTGGTGAATACGTAACCAGGTAACCCTAAAAGTATTTTGACCACAATATGTCCCTTTTTTGAACCTCATTACAAAACGTTTTTTACCCCGTGATGTTTGTCGGACACTAAAACTATTTCAAGCTTTTTTTCAATGATTTCGAAAATTTCAGCGATTCTCTGTACAGCTCAGTGCAATTTGTAAGTAACTTTATTGGTAAAAACATGACTTTTGTATTGACCTATTGGAGAGAGATGAGCAAATTATGGCGAGAGATAAACAAATATACATGTATGCTGATACCTTTAGATCCTGCCATTGCTGGGAGATGTATTCTGAAAAAAAGAATAAATAAATAAATAAATAAATAAATAAATGAGTCATTCTCTGACAAAAGGGGGTTTAATGCATCTCCGTGATGTGTTATACCAAGCAAGTCATAACATATTTATGGATCCATAAAATCCATTTTGTCTAAGAACTGATTGAATCACGAGGTAGAATGGTCCTTGGACACGCTGAAAATTTACCAAAAGCGAAAATGTTTCGACCCAGGTCAGCATGTGTGTACTGAAAAGGCTGACCTAGGTTGATACTTTTGCAGATAAATTAAATCCCTTTTTCTCAGAGCTTGGCTCAGATGAAATGATAATACTGAACAAAAACGTAAAATGTAAATTAACTCTTTCACTACTGAAAAAATAAACTGCATTTTCTCAAAGGCTATAAATACATTTCTTCTGCAAGATCGGGAGACAGTTCAGTCATAATCTAGAATATAGCCGTGGACAGTGTAGATCAAAGATCAGACTGCACCTTCTGTGCAGTCTGTTCTTGATCTACACTGTCCACAAAGCGTCTGGTGTCGTCTATAATAAGGAAAGAGTTAAAAGCGTGTTGGGTAAATGGTTCTTTTCTATCGGATATACACAATCCAACTTCCTAATTCTCTACCAGATTACAAAATGTTGAAACCTGACCATATTAAACAAGCATTTGCAGGCGACAATTTAGATGAGGCCCAAACAATAGGGTTTTGCTACTGAAAGAGTTGAGAACATTGTAGGAATAAGAAGAAAATCCTAATTTCCACCATTTCATATTTTTACAAAACGTTTCATAAACTTTCTTGCATAGGCCTACCGACAAACCCCCACCACTTTGTAGATCTATGCATATATATGTGGCATTTTTATAAGTAAAGTTAATGAAATTTCTAGCTTCGTTCCGTTGACCAGTATGTATTTGATGTATATGAAATAAATCCGTAAAAAAATGCAACTTTTTTTTTACGCATAATTTTGATTTTCATGGGTTTCCGCGACAAATAGTGGTGGGGGTGCTGGTATTATGCCAAACTGGTTCTTCTCCACGGTTAAAAAAAACATAAGCGATCGTCCATGGAAGGCTTGACGACTTAGCTACGATTTTTGATACATAGATGAAGGGAACATTTTCGGTTAAGTGATGAATTCTTTGCCAAAGAACAAAGTTTAAAACTGGTCGAAATTGTAAGCATTTGGCATACGACAAATTAAATGGCATGCAACACGCGAAAAGGGGCATTCGGACATTTGCGTAAAGTGTCGTCCCGGATCAGCCTGCGCAATCCGCGCAGGCTGATCCGAGACGACACTTTCCGATCGTGCGTGATTTTCTGTTTCACGCAAGTATACTGTGGGACAAAATCTAATGTTGACGTAAAGTGCCGTCTCATATTAGCCTGCGCGGGCTGATCTGGGACGACACTTTACGCAAATGTCCGAAAGCCTCTTTTCGCATATTGCAGGCCAAATGTGACTCAAACAGTGAAATTTGCCTTTGGAAGGATAGAAAACATTGTAGGGTAAGCATGGTCTATCACACAAGCAGAAAAATGAAAGATACAAAAAAAAAGTTTCGACTCATTGATTGATTGATTGTATGGTGTTCAACGCCGTTTTCAACATTATTTCAGTTATAACGCGGCGGGCAGTGCACCTATCCATGCGTTCCTGGTGTCTCTTTTACCAGTACTTCGCACAATTTTCTTTCCAAGCCACTGGCTGCTTTCCCACATAATCATCGTCGAAACAATGGTCAGCGGTGGGAGAGGAATGAATCCTGTCGCACTGACTATTATCAATCCTCGGAAAGAAATTGGCCGAGCCAGGGGTCATGGCCAGGGATCGAACCCTGGACCCCGTGTTCTCAAGTCATGCACGCTACCGACTGAGCTACCGGGGCTCGGAGTTTCGACTCAAGTCAGCCTGCTCGGAATGCGCAGGCTGACATAGTCGATACGTTTTTTAGATGCATAAGATGCCCTTTTCACAGAGCAAGGTTTATCAACCTCTTATCAAAGTGCATCGGCGTAGGGAATCACATAATGCAAATACAAGCCTATTACACATTAAGTGGTCTGAAAAACTTACCCAATGCTAGAAGTTTCTGGTGGAACACAAACGCTATTCCTGTAAAGGCTTGGATACCCAGGATTAACAATAAACACTGTTTCATTTTCAAACGTAACATAATTCAAATCTCCCTTATTTTCCGCCGCTGTTAGTTCAATTAGAATACCAGTGTATTGACTATGTTCGTTATATTATTGCTTTTAACCCTTTCAGCACCTAAATAAATACACTCGACCGTTTTCGATGGCTTAAAAAGCAACCCACAGAAAATCAGAAAGATTTTTATCTTACTAGCTTGACTAAACAAGCGGACGGTATAGATCAAGAGCAGACTGCACGTTCTGTGCAGTCTGAACTTGATCTATGCCGTGCACAATTTACTTTATTTTCGCCCAAAGGGCTGAAAGGGTTAAAGTGAATTCACGTGCAATACAGGCCTCTGTTGAAAACGCATGCATTTCTTCAATCCCTGTGTGTGGGAGACGCAGCGCACCCATCCCCCAATACAGTCACAATCCATTCGGCAAACATCGAGTGATCCGTTGATCAAGCAAGACATTGTTACGGAATCGGCCGAGATATGACGAGTGACGCACAACCTTTAAAGGACTAAATACGAGAATGATTTTACCTGAATGAATGGTTTTCTACACCGCTTTCAACATTATTTCAGTTATATCACGGCGACAGCCCACATATTCATGTATTTCCTGGGTTTCAACAATACTAGGTTGGGGTCTGAAGTGTCTTGCCCAGAGACACTCCCACGAAAAACCCAGTGGATCCAGTGTGGCTCGACCGGGAGGCCTCCAGGTCACCAGTCCTACACTTTACCACAGAGCCGCGCAGGACCCTTGCGAATAATTTTGACTTCAAGTTGGTATTATGACTTTCCGAAGTGGATTTGCTGCAAGAAAAGTTTGAAATAAATGCATAGATTTACGTATAGAAACTTTATAACGAGATGAAACACCAGTAGAACATCAAATCTGTGCCCATTTTCACCTAAAAATCTTAACTCTGTTCTAATTCTAGAGTCTTATTTTAAAAACTTTCCATCTGAGTGACTGAGCGGTTCTGCCAGGTTTGGTTGATTGATTGTATGGATTTTAGTAGTATTTATGGCACTATGCCGGTCAAATTGCCTGCGGCACTATAAGGGCCAGGCCTTTGTCTTTGACAGTTCAGACTATTGTTAGAGGCCTTTGTCTGTTGGAGGTCAGACTGCCTGTGGCAGTATGACGTAATCTTGTATAACTTTGTCTGGCTTTCGTTGCCTCCCACCTGCCGAGGCTAGATGACAATTCCTAGCGTGTTTAGGCGCGTTTTGACCGATCAGACCGGCGCCCGATTGTATAGAACCGTCTGCAAAAATTCAGACAAAGCATTCGCATGCATGAGACCTTTCTCTCAAAGAGGTCGCTCTACTAAAAATGCTTTTGTCTGTAAACGCTTTTACCCCCCTTACCATTCAAAGTCTAGTTTTTGTATTCACTTTAATGAATAAAATCGTATGGTGTTTAACGCCGTTTTCAACATTTTTGTTGCACTTATGTCGCTGCGGTAATTGCACCTATCCATGCTTTCCAGCAGTATCTTTTACCAGGGCATCATTTTCTTTCCAAGTCACTGACTGCTGTCTCACATAACCATTATTATGGTCAGCTGTGGTAGAGAAATAAATGCTGTCACAATGACTATTTTCAATCCTCGACCTAGCCAGGGATCGAAGCCACGACCCATCCCAAGTCCTGCACACTAGCTATTTAGGAACTCAGCTTTTAGGTCCTCGCTTCTACTTACTAAGATCCTCCAAATAGCGGTGGCATAATATAAAATTCCCTGTTAGTTTGATCATTCCCTCTCTCACAAATTCAACTAGCTGATTTTTTTTATAATTCATGAGACCTTTCGATACTCTCCTGACAGAGTCGGATATCAAAATGATTTAATGTTTGAGAAATGTCGACACTCTTCCACGTGATGTCTGGCGCGATTGTATAATATCGTCTGCAAAAATTCAGACAAAGCATTCGCCTCTCATTAAAAATGCATGAGAAAATGTCGATATTCTTACAAAATAGGTCGCTTTTCGCTGATTAAAATGCGTGATGTCTGGCGCGATTGTATAATATCGTCTGCAAAAATTCAGACAAAGCATTCGCCTCTCATTAAAAATGCATGAGAAAATGTCGATATTCTTACAAAATAGGTCGCTTTCCGCTGATTAAAATGCGTGATGTCTGGCGCGATTGTATAATATCGTCTGCAAAAATTCAGACAAAGCATTCGCCTCTCATTAAAAATGCATGAGAAAATGTCGATATTCTTACAAAATAGGTCGCTTTCCGCTGATTAAAATGCGTGATGTCTGGCGCGATTGTATAATATCGTCTGCAAAAATTCAGACAAAGCATTATCATTTTCACTACCAATTTCAAACGTGTTCAGGCACGTTTTGATAACAACAGATCAGACCAGCGAATAATCAACTGGTCAGATGGAAGAACAAACTGACCAATCAGAAGAGACTTTGTGACTATATTAGAAAGCTGAATTTCGTGTTTGGAGTCATAAGAGTTTTGACACTCGAATCAGCAACATGGTTAGATGTAAATTTAGTCTCGGTAACGAACGCTACGTACAAGTCAGTGAATGGAGGGGTGAACTGAGAGTCGATATCAGGGAATGGCAGGAAGACAAACCTACTAAGAAAGGCATTAGTCTTACACTTATGAGATGGAAGAATTTGGTAGATGCCTCTGAGTTTGTTGATCAAGCATTACACGGTAAACGAGCATACAGCGCTCACCTAGGAGGAAACGTTTATTGCAGTATCGGTGAAAACAGCGTTTGTGTAGATATAAGACAGTATTGGAAACCAGACAATGAAGTGGTACCGACCAAAAAGGGTATCTGCTTAAGACCCACTGAATGTAACTCTCTTAAAAAACATGTGTCAGAGATTGGTAGGAATCTACCCGAGTTGGACGCTGTCATTCCCTGTTACCTTCAAAGTGATCATATGAACCAGTTAGGGGCGTTGCGGTGTTCTGAATGTAACCCTAACGATAACGGAAACTGGTAAATAGTCCTGAGCGATTGACAGAATTAACATCACATTAATAAGCACCATGTTCAAAGATTCTACAAAAGCGACTGCATATTCGAAGCCAGCCTTGATGTTATGCGAAGATAGACTACAAACGTATGAACACTGGTCGAAGCAAATAAAGCCTGAGAAATGGTCATTAGCAAAAGCGGGCTTCTTTTACACCGGTACTACAGATAAAGTGACGTGTTTTGCCTGTGGTGTCAACATAATGTCATGGGAGGAAAAGGACGATCCTTGGGAAGAGCACGAGAAATGGTCTCCGTCCTGTATATATTTGAAAATGACGGGATACACGAGTCAAATCACTTCAAGGTGTGATACACAACGAAACGCGTCTGTTACCAATGGAAGATTGTCCCGTGACGGTTCTACATATAACTGGAGTGCTTTGAATTCAGCCTTTTTCTAAAACCGATGTGAACATGTTCGGACTCATTCTTATATTTGTGACAACAATGAATGACTTCGAATTGTGGTTGAGATACAGACAATTGCGAAGAGACGCTGCGGAGGGTGTTGAAAGGCTCGTTGACTTGTACATAGAAAACGAAAGAAACCTCTCTGTTTACTATTTCTATTTGCTGTAGTAAGAATGTATGGATGTCTATGTAATAAATAAACATGTCTGACTGGCAACAATATTTGTCTTCTTTGTATTTTGACTTTAAATCTCCCGCTAGCTTTGGTGGTCCTGAAAAACTCTATCAACATGTTAAAGACGAGGGTAAATACAAAATTGGTAGGCACAGAATACGCCGATGGTTGCAGAATCAAGAAGCGTATTCTCTGACCAGGGGTGCTAGACGCCGCTTTAAACGTTCCAGGGTGATTGTAAATGGCATCGACAGTCAATGGGACATGGATCTTATGGACATGGCCAATTTACAGAAGCATAACGAAGGTGTGAAATACATTTTGATTGTTATCGATGTATTTTCTCGTTTTCTTTATGCTCAACCTGTTAAGAGTAAGCGAGGCGCTGATGTAGTCATAGCATTGAAACGTATACTGACAGGCCCCCAAAGAAAAAGCCAAACACAATTCGTACGGACAGAGGAATGGAATTTAGAAGCAAAGAAGTAAATAAATATTTAAATAGTCAAAGTATACATCATATGTACGCATATAATACGGAAACAAAAGCGAATTACGCCGAAAGAGTTATTAAAACGCTAAAACACAAGATTTGTCGATACCTGCTCAAAAACAGAACCAGTAGATACATTGACAATTTACAGGATTTTGTACATAGTTACAATCACACTACCCACAGGAGTCTTGGAGAAAACCCAGCAGCAATTTCCGTGGAAAATGAAGGGGAAAGTCGTCTTCAACAGTATCTCTAAATAAATCCAGAAATACTTACAATCGATAAAGCGAGAAATGTGTATATACAATAAATACGGAGGGAAATAATGAAAAAAAAAACCCCACACACAATGACTCATGCCTTCTTGTATACTTTTATTGTATTATTCTGTTAATAAAAATATAAAATCATGAAATTGTCGTGTTGTTATTTAATAAGAAATCCAGTCTATATCTTTCTTTCGTTTCTTCTCTCTAAGTCCCGGAGGAAATAGTGTTAATTTCTTATTCTTCTTTTTCGAGGTATCTTCCCTTTCCTCTCTCTGCTGATCATCTTGTCTCCCAGATAGTTTTTTCAATCGCTCAAACTTTTCGAAAGGCACTAATACGTATTTCTCCATTACTGTAATACGGGTTGTAAGTAGGCTGAAGCGATCTTCACCAATGTATGGATAATACGTTGTTTATGTTGGATAGCTTCCTTCTTTTTAACAAACCCCGTGTTACGATCTCCAAGCAAGTAAATAAAGCGTCTCTGCCGTTTTAAGGTGGCTTTTTCCGTAAGTGTCAATCTACCTTTGAACCGGATAATGTTGTACGCAATTTGACTAAGCGCCCTTAGTTGTTGACGGGTAATAGTTTTTAAAAGCGCTTTTCTCTGGTCGGCTGTAGTGTTGGCCACTAAATATAAAAAGTGACGTTGCTGTTTAATTAGTTCTACCATATTGTATTCTTATAAGCTATTTATTTCCATTCTTACGTCAAACGGTACACAATAGGATCTTCGTTGGGAAATATACGAGTCCTTAAACGGTACTTGTCGTCGGAGTAAGGGGACATGTCCACTATGAAATAACTGTGTCTCGTATTAAGGGCATCTTCGTAAGCCTTCATAAACACTCCGGATTTACCGGGATAAAGCTGCCGTCCTAGCACTCCTACTTGAGATATGTCACGAATATTTTTCATAAGCACCAGGTACCAGGTATTCAAAGCAATAGTTCTGGCATGTTTACCCCCAGGGTATAAGTTTTGTGTGATCATAATCACCGATACTTTTCTGTGATGGCAGCCTTGGGTGAACAGTAACTCCATTTCTTTACTCCGCATGACCTCGTGCATTAGGTCGTCTAAAATGATTAACTTGTGTTTTTTGTCTCTTGTGAAGTCATCCAATTCTTCTGCAGTAGGTAGTCCTTGCTTACTGTCAAAGTTTGGAATGGAACTCTCCATGACATCAAACAAGTCTTGATGGATACCGTAGCAATAGAGAATATGAGAAGGGGGGTCTCGTCCGTACATGAGGTTTACTTGTTTCAAAAAGCGGTACACCCATTGGGTTTTACCACTACCAGTTTGTCCGCTAATACACATACTAGAACATGGTTCGAATGGAAGAGGGACGGTCATTATTTTTTAAGTTTAGGGTTAGGCAAAGCGTACCCGATACTGCTACTCAAGAGTGATACCCAAAGCTCGGTCGACCCGTTTTGTACTGATAGGTTAATGATGGACGTAATAATAATGATGTACACTATGATCATCTGACAAAAGTAGACAATCTCTGCTTGTGGGACACGGGTGCCCAGTAAATGCCACTTGTCACTATGGCTTTCTTCGTCAGGTTTAGGGAAACGTAAAAACGTTTCTTTTTCGGGAGTTTCTGTCATATTCTTACGTTAGATTAACTCAAAACACAAAAAGAAACTCATTCTTACAATTTTTTATTTATAAGCAATACAATTATCACGTTAACAAAATAAAAAAAACAACAATTGGTATCTTGAAAAATAAGCGACACTTTTAGGAAAATGAGTGACACTTTTTTGAAAATTAGTGACACTTTTAGGAAAATGAGTGACACTTTTTTTTGAAAATGAGTGACACTTTTTTTGAAAATGAGTGACACTTTTATGAAAAATGCGTGACACTTTTTGAAACAGACCCTATGGGAATTTACCTGTAAAAGTATAAAAACCTAAAAACGAGTGACACTTTTTGGAAAACGGGTGACACTTTTTGAAAAATGACTGACACTTTTTTGAAAATGAGTGACACTTTTTTGAAAATGAGTGACACTTTTATGAAAATGAGTGACACTTTTTGAAACAGACCCTATGGGAATTTACCTGTAAAAGTATAAAAACCTAAAAACGAGTGACACTTTTTGGAAAACGGGTGACACTTTTTGAAAAATGACTGACACTTTTTTGAAAATGAGTGACACTTTTTTGAAAATGAGTGACACTTTTTTGAAAATGAGTGACACTTTTTTGAAAATGAGTGACACTTTTTGAAACAGACCCTATGGGAATTTACCTGTAAAAGTATAAAAACGTAAAAACGAGTGACACTTTTTGAAAAATGACTGACACTTTTTTGAAAATGAGTGACACTTTTTTGAAAATGAGTGACACTTTTATGAAAATGAGTGACACTTTTTGAAACAGACCCTATGGGAATTTACCTGTAAAAGTATAAAAACGTAAAAACGAGTGACACTTTTTGAAAAATGAGTGACACTTTTTGAAAAATGACTAACACTTTTTTGAAAAATGATTGACATTGAACAACCCTCGAATGAAAAAAGAAAAAAACTCTACAATGACAAAAAAAAAAAAAATCAGTCATATCCATATGGTACAGTGTCATAATTGTCTAGTTTCCTTCGCTTTGTATACACCATTTGATAACTTTTCTTTTCTTCTCTATTATACAATTTCCTCTTTCTTTTATCTCTACATATTTTACTTGGGTTGGTTACAACAATATTTGAACTGCTTTTTGAATCTGTTACTATAGCTTTCACGGCTTCAAAATTGATTAGTTTGCTATTAGTGTAGTTCAAAGTAAACCCTCTGACCTTACATGTTTCCTCGTTGGTACTGGTCTTATATGCGTAATTCTTTGGACCTCCTGACACAAATTCTACAATATGCTCTCCTTGCTTCAGTTCATCCGTCAACTCACCCAAGTAGTCCCCTAAGGGAGGATCAAACTCTCCGGGTCTACTCACGTAAATGACAGAGTCTGTGTCGTAGTACAACACTCTTTTATTCAACTTTTCAAGCACACCGTACAATTTTAATCGGGCCCAACATGTTGTAAAGGTCGCTAAGTAAATGTTTGTTTTGTTGTCTTCGGGCTGAAAGTCATGTTTATAAATCCACTCTATTTGTATCATATCATTTGAGAGTATATGAAAGTTCAGAGGCTCTTTTGTAGGATCAGAAAATACTTGAAAAAATAAGTTTGCTTGACTTTCGTGATATATTTTGGTTTGACGCATATTGAGTCTCTGTCCAAACTTACCCCAAAAGCTATTGAGACAAAGTTTGGCCAGAGCTCTTTTGCCAGGGTTTTTTACAATGCTGTTTTGATCCAGCAATACACCCTCTTTTTTATGATAATCTTCCATGTATTTTGACATGTCTTGTTTCGTTTTGACCCAATCAGGAGGGCCACTCGCCTCTTGCTTAAAATTCAAAAACGTGTTGATATACTTGGCGAATAACCCCCCATCACCCGTTTCAGGATCATACTGTGTTGTTTCCTCCCAGTGGTATACTTCATATATTTTTTCTAGTGTGTAACCCAGTCTTAGAGCCGTTTTTATCTCGGGGATGCACCACGTGCCAATTAAAACCCTATCTTCAGAAGAACATGTACATGAATCTTGATTTTCGGTATCCGCACAGGTAAGACATAGAGGAAATTTCAGTTTGCCATTTGATCTATAGGGGAGGACTGGATGATACAGCCCTCTCGGGGGTAATGTCTTTATTTTGGCAATACCGAAAATACTCCTCAAGGTTTCCGAAGTCTTTGGTCAAGATTTTGGGGTGACCAACGGGATACCGACAATACTTGTTCACCCAAGGGTACAAACTTGTAAAGTCTACGTATTTGACCTGTTCATGTTCTTTGGTTTTGTAATAGAGTTGACTGGCATTAGTGCGCCCTCCGAAGAAACTCTCTCTTGGGTCTAATCGGTCAGCTACATCTAATTGTGCAATGCATTCTTTGAGTGTTTCATTTTCGTCCTTTAATTTTTTGAAGTCATGGTCCCAAATACACACATACTTCATGCCTAATTGCTCGAGGTATGCTTTCTTTTTTAGAGTCAGAGCATACAATTCATTCAGTGATTGATTGGTGAGGGGATGATACGTGTCCTCTCCTTTGTCTGGGAAACACACAGGGCATCCGTGAAATACACATCCGTGGTACTCGTATGCTGTGTGTGTTTCTTCACAATATCCATCTAATTTGTATCGTGTTCCTGGTATCTTTTTTTCACCTTCATTCAGTGCATGCTGAATGTGTACATGATCTGTACGCGCTCGCCACTCTAACCACTGAATTGACACCTTACTGTATTGTTCTTTGTATCCACTGGGAGGAATCTTTGCTATCGGGGTGCTTACAAACTCTTTACCCTTGACTTTCAATTTTGCTGCACTCACCCATTCATCTTTCACCAGTACATACAACACTCCTTCACATAGTTTGGCTGGAATCCATTCATCAGTGTCATACAATTGTACCTTCCACGTTTCTTCTAGAAATTTACTTCTAAACACATTCATGCATACTGATGCAATCGTGACACTGTCGAAAGGATCTACGGCCCCAAACCACCTTTTTTCAGTCTTTCCCTTTCCACTTATGACCTCTTTTTCTTCTCCCGTTGCATTCATTAACAAATGTCTAAATTTCAAACATGCTTGTCTCAATATATCAACATCACTTCTACAATATTCTAACATCTCTTTTCTAAAATCAAAAACCTCACACTTTCTCTGTTTCAACCACTCTACTAACTCGCTTCTTTCTTTCTCACCCATGAAATCGTAACCATAATCTTTAGCATCAGGGTAGGGCCCAACATAATTTTGATTCTCTCTGGTATTAAAATAATGCGGGAACCACCCTTTTTTCAATTCATGTAAACCAAATGCTTTGGGTAATGCTGACAGTTTCATGGGTAAGAAGTTAAGACTGTCTATTACCTTGATATGTAAGTCTCGCTCTACTGTCATGTACATTATCTTGGACCCGTTGTAAATAATTTTGTCTGGCCGTAATGACTGATCAACGAGGTACTCTAGCAGAAAGTAACCGTCATAACCTTTCATGTTATGAGCCACCACCTTGCAGTACTCGTGTTGTTCCGTAAATAACCATTGCCCAAACTGTTCAGCAGTATCATGTCCCTGGAAAGTGACTTCTCTAAAGCCACATGTCCCGGGACAAGGTCCCAAATCTTTCTCATCCACATTTTTTTGACATTTTTTACAACGGCTGCCACATCTCTTACATACTGATTTGGGAGTCAATTCATTGTCAATACATTTTGGGCATACCGAATGAGCTAAGACAAAGTTGGGACGATGCGTAGCTCTACCGCACCATGATGTGTTGCAGTTTTTACACTTAGAACAAGACTTACATACCTGTGATGATTGACAATCTGCACATTCTATTTTCTTTTGCGGTATGTATCCATTCTCGCACTCACTCATATCATCCTGACTACACTCAAAATCAAAAAATATATATTTAGGTACAAACTTGTCCTTACATTCTTTCGCTCTTAAATAACACTGATGATCGTCCAACACATACTTTTCACAAGTCTTACAAAAGTATTCCCCACACACATGGTCCTCCTTCTCCCTTATGTCCGTCCTTAGTACCTTGTAACACCTGAAGCACCTCCACCACTTTTCACACTGGGATGGCCCGCTGGGTTGACCTTTTCTCCTTCCATTTTTGTGTAAGGGTACTTTCTTGTGTTGTTTGTAACAATCATCTGACCTACAGTCCATGTTACAATCTGTACACCTCAGAGTCTGGTTCGTTTTAGGGCAGTGGTCCCTCTTGCACACTATACATTTTTCTGCACACTGGTGATATTCCCTATTACTATAGTGTTTGAGACATTTTTCGCAAAAATAGGAGTCGCTAAAAAAACCGGTGATGTTTGTTATGGCATGAAAGTGGTCGTCGTCCACCAAGTACACGTAGATACAGGGACGCTCGTCACTGCTAGGACTAGTAATAAATTTATTGCCTAGGCGAGCGCTGATGACCATCACGCGTACGCCTAGGATTTCCTCAAACGCCTCCACATCGTTGAGACTAGCTGTTCGGTCTATGGGTACGCCTGCCATCTTACACAGAGCCCTTGCCAGCTGTCCTTGGTGTTTCTTCTTCTTGTTGACAAGGTCGTTATAGTAAGACAAGGGGGCTTTTTGATATTCTAAGACCAACTCCAAGCTACTTTTTCCCTGTCTGTTTTTCGTTACCTCCTCCCATTCTTCCTTGGTACACCTCTTTAATTTTGCCCAGCTGACTCCAATGGCCCTTGCCATACACATTTTATCTTCATTCTCAATAGTCACTACCGAGCGTTTTAAATCCAATGAAGTGTTTTCACCTTCAGGACTTCCTGTTTCTTATTGCGTGTCCTTCTTTTCAAAATTTTTTCGATGCTAAAGTCGGTACCGTCGTCAACGTTTATGGCTTGTAATTCTTGTTCGTAAAATGTACCATCAATTTCATCGTTGTCCCAGTCTACTAATGTGTAAATTGGAAGTCCTTGTCTTTTGAAACGTGATCTGATTTTGAAAATCTCCCCTGTCCATTTTTGCGAGTATTCTCTGTCAAATACGGACCTGATGTGCGACAATCGTACAGTCTGACCGATTTTATATTTGAATTTTTTTATAACGGGCTTTTCTCCTTTGCTTCCTTTGGTTCTAATGAGATACTGTTGAAGACGACTTTCCCCTTCATTTTCCACGGAAATTGCTGCTGGGTTTTCTCCAAGACTCCTGTGGGTAGTGTGATTGTAACTATGTACAAAATCCTGTAAAATGTCAATGTATCTACTGGTTCTGTTTTTGAGCAGGTATCGACAAATCTTGTGTTTTAGCGTTTTAATAACTCTTTCGGCGTAATTCGCTTTTGTTTCCGTATTTTATGCGTACATATGATGTATACTTTGACTATTTAAATATTTATTTACTTCTTTGCTTCTAAATTCCATTCCTCTGTCCGTACGAATTGTGTTTGGCTTTTTCTTTGGGGGCCTGTCAGTATACGTTTCAATGCTATGACTACATCAGCGCCTCGCTTACTCTTAACAGGTTGAGCATAAAGAAAACGAGAAAATACATCGATAACAATCAAAATGTATTTCACACCTTCGTTATGCTTCTGTAAATTGGCCATGTCCATAAGATCCATGTCCCATTGACTGTCGATGCCATTTACAATCACCCTGGAACGTTTAAAGCGGCGTCTAGCACCCCTGGTCAGAGAATACGCTTCTTGATTCTGCAACCATCGGCGTATTCTGTGCCTACCAATTTTGTATTTACCCTCGTCTTTAACATGTTGATAGAGTTTTTCAGGACCACCAAAGCTAGCGGGAGATTTAAAGTCAAAATACAAAGAAGACAAATATTGTTGCCAGTCAGACATGTTTATTTATTACATAGACATCCATACATTCTTACTACAGCAAATAGAAATAGTAAATAGAGAGGTTTCTTTCGTTTTCTATGTACAAGTCAACGAGCCTTTCAACACCCTCCGCAGCGTCTCTTCGCAATTGTCTGTATCTCAACCACAATTCGAAGTCATTCATTGTTGTCACAAATATAAGAATGAGTCCGAACATGTTCACATCGGTTTTAGAAAAAGGCTGAATTCAAAGCACTCCAGTTATATGTAGAACCGTCACGGGACAATCTTCCATTGGTAACAGACGCGTTTCGTTGTGTATCACACCTTGAAGTGATTTGACTCGTGTATCCCGTCATTTTCAAATATATACAGGACGGAGACCATTTCTCGTGCTCTTCCCAAGGATCGTCCTTTTCCTCCCATGACATTATGTTGACACCACAGGCAAAACACGTCACTTTATCTGCAGTACCG
This sequence comes from Hippopus hippopus, assembly GCA_946811185.2. Classification (NCBI taxonomy): domain Eukaryota; kingdom Metazoa; phylum Mollusca; class Bivalvia; order Cardiida; family Cardiidae; genus Hippopus; species Hippopus hippopus. The sequence goes on from OX328100.1 coordinate 41,194,232, forward strand.
GTGTAAAAGAAGCCCGCTTTTGCTAATGACCATTTCTCAGGCTTTATTTGCTTCGACCAGTGTTCATACGTTTGTAGTCTATCTTCGCATAACATCAAGGCTGGCTTCGAATATGCAGTCGCTTTTGTAGAATCTTTGAACATGGTGCTTATTAATGTGATGTTAATTCTGTCAATCGCTCAGGACTATTTACCAGTTTCCGTTATCGTTAGGGTTACATTCAGAACACCGCAACGCCCCTAACTGGTTCATATGATCACTTTGAAGGTAACAGGGAATGACAGCGTCCAACTCGGGTAGATTCCTACCAATCTCTGACACATGTTTTTTAAGAGAGTTATATTCAGTGGGTCTTAAGCAGATACCCTTTTTGGTCGGTACCACTTCATTGTCTGGTTTCCAATACTGTCTTATATCTACACAAACGCTGTTTTCACCGATACTGCAATAAACGTTTCCTCCTAGGTGAGCGCTGTATGCTCGTTTACCGTGTAATGCTTGATCAACAAACTCAGAGGCATCTACCAAATTCTTCCATCTCATAAGCGTAAGACTAACGCCTTTCTTAGTAGGTTTGTCTTCCTGCCATTCCCTGATATCGACTCTCAGTTCACCCCTCCATTCACTGACCTGTACGTAGCGTTCGTTACCGAGACTAAATTTACATCTAACCATGTTGCTGATTCGAGTGTCAAAACTCTTATGACTCCAAACACGAAATTCAGCTTTCTAATATAGTCACAAAGTCTCTTCTGATTGGTCAGTTTGTTCTTCCATCTGACCAGTTGATTATTCGCTGGTCTGATCTGTTGTTATCAAAACGTGCCTGAACACGTTTGAAATTGGTAGTGAAAATGATAATGCTTTGTCTGAATTTTTGCAGACGATATTATACAATCGCGCCAGACATCACGCATTTTAATCAGCGGAAAGCGACCTATTTTGTAAGAATATCGACGTTTTCTCATGCATTTTTAATGAGAGGCGAATGCTTTGTCTGAATTTTTGCAGACGATATTATACAATCGCGCCAGACATCACGCATTTTAATCAGCGGAAAGCGACCTATTTTGTAAGAATATCGACGTTTTCTCATGCATTTTTAATGAGAGGCGAATGCTTTGTCTGAATTTTTGCAGACGATATTATACAATCGCGCCAGACATCACGTGGAAGAGTGTCGACATTTCTCAAACATTAAATCATTTTGATATCCGACTCTGTCAGGAGAGTATCGAAAGGTCTCATGAATTATAAAAAAAATCAGCTAGTTGAATTTGTGAGAGAGGGAATGATCAAACTAACAGGGAATTTTATATTATGCCACCGCTATTTGGAGGATCTTAGTAAGTAGAAGCGAGGACCTAAAAGCTGAGTTCCTAAATAGCTAGTGTGCAAGACTTGGGATGGGTCGTGGCTTCGATCCCTGGCTAGGTCGAGGATTGAAAATAGTCATTGTGACAGCATTTATTTCTCTACCACAGCTGACCATAATAATGGTTATGTGAGACAGCAGTCAGTGACTTGGAAAGAAAATGATGCCCTGGTAAAAGATACTGCTGGAAAGCAGGGATAGGTGCAATTACCGCAGCGACATAAGTGCAACAAAAATGTTGAAAACGGCGTTAAACACCATACGATTTTATTCATTAAAGTGAATACAAAAACTAGACTTTGAATGGTAAGGGGGGTAAAAGCGTTTACAGACAAAAGCATTTTTAGTAGAGCGACCTCTTTGAGAGAAAGGTCTCATGCATGCGAATGCTTTGTCTGAATTTTTGCAGACGGTTCTATACAATCGGGCGCCGGTCTGATCGGTCAAAACGCGCCTAAACACGCTAGGAATTGTCATCTAGCCTCGGCAGGTGGGAGGCAACGAAAGCCAGACAAAGTTATACAAGATTACGTCATACTGCCACAGGCAGTCTGACCTCCAACAGACAAAGGCCTCTAACAATAGTCTGAACTGTCAAAGACAAAGGCCTGGCCCTTATAGTGCCGCAGGCAATTTGACCGGCATAGTGCCATAAATACTACTGATTTTAACCGCGTTTTCAAAATTATTTCAGTTATATCGAGGTGGCCAGTGCATCTATCCATGCTTTTTTGTAGTTTCTTTTACCAATACTTCGCAAAATAGTCTTTCCAAGCAACTGGCTGCTTTCCCACATTACCATCGTCGAAACAATGATCAGCAGTGAATGAGGAATGCCTGACATGGTTGGATTGCTTGGTGAAAATGGGTCTAGAAGTCGACTGAGTGCTATAGTAAAAAGCTGAAAACATAAAATGCTCGAAAAAGAAAAATATGGGTCTAGAAAAAAAATAATCATTTGTTCTAATAGATTCAACCCCCCCCCCCCCTAATTTTGAAGAGGTAGAGGGACGGCTTGCGTGGTACTGCTACCCCTACTGCTTCTTCTCCCTCTTCTACATCTACTTGTCCTAAAGGATATATTCGCAACACCTCAGCCAATGTATACGAATAAAGAACCTAAATGTCAGCCTTTTCAATTTCAGAAAAAAAAAAGATAACTCCTGATTTAGATTTACGGAATTTGGATGAATTACTGCCCTCGAGTACCGTCACAAAGAAAAATACTGTTACAATTATGCTGGTTAGAGATTTATTGAAAGTTGAAAAACAAAAGTTCTGGCAAAGTATTACCATAAAATCCCCTGAATTTAAAACATAACATCCTCAAGTAGACATGTTTTGGGGATTTTGTGGATTACATGGAAAACACAAAGCAAAACAGAGCAATATCCCTTCAACAAGTAAATGTTTTTCTTCCGTGTTTTCAAAAGTTGCCAATTTCAGAGGTTATTTGTATGGTGATAGCTCAATAGACAAAACAGACTTTTTCGCTTTCGAAAACAGGGTCTATTTCGGTAAACCAGGTGTGATGCACGTCGGTTACCATTTTCGATGTAATCGAAGCACAGTGTAACTTGATGACATAGGATTAAAGTGACCCAGATAAAAGTCGTAATGTCGCAAACCGAGTGGTAATACAACGCGTTGACCTTCCTTCATCATGTTGAATGTTGTATACAAAATGAAGTGTACCTGGGTACGTACCGGTATTCACAATCATTGTTATGAATGGTTCTTGTCTGATTCTCAAAAAAGTTATTGATTTGAATGTAACACAACTTCTGATTGGCTAAACCATATGGTTTAGACAATCAGAGGTTGTGTTACTTTCAATTTTAGAAAATTCTGGAGAATAAGAGTAAGAATACTCTTAAGAATGGTTGGTGAATGGGCCCTAGTCACCGTAGACGAAACTGACCCGGATAAAAGTCGTACAATTGGTTACACAGGCGTAAAACTTCATTCACCATGTTGAATGTAACAAAGGTTATCTTGGTCTCCAAGGATGATAGTGGCCCGGGTAATAGTCGTATAATCGAAAACACAGGTGGAATACAATGCCATAAATGTCATTTATCATGAAGAATGGAAACAAAGTGTACCTTGGTCCCCAAGGATGAAACTGACCAGGGGCAATAGTCACACAATCGCAAACCTAGGTGTAGAATTCACTTATCATGATGAATTTAGTAAATGAAACAATGTGTACTTTTGGTCATAAAGTATGAAACAGGCCGAGTTAAAGTCGTACAATCTCAAACCAAGGAGTGATAAGACTCGGTGAGATTCATTTATCATGATAAATGGAGTAAACGAAACAAAGTGTGCCTTGGTCACCGAGGATGAAACCGAGTATAAGTCGTAAATATTTGACTTTGAAGATGTTACTTTGTTTACATGTATAAACTAGAACTTGTTTTTCTACAAAAAAAAAAACAGATGTCTCCCCCCTTTTTTGGTGTCAGAAGGATTGATATGTTACCAAGGCAATTTATAACTGACATAATGGTCATTTTTCTCTAACGGTTTTCGAGTTATAGAGCCGACACGAAATTGTACGTAAAATGAGTAAGGAAAATAATCAAAAGGAAATAACTCGAAAAATATACAAGCCAGAGTTATGGTTCTTGTGCATGACACTTTGTCTCATGGTGCTTTACAAATGTGTGAAGTTTTATCAAAATATCTTACAAGGTTTTCGAGTTTAGAGCCGACACGATTTGTGACAGACAGACAGACAGACAGACGGACAGGCGGACGCACGGGGAAAAACAATATGTCTTCCGACCCTGACGGGGGGAGACATAATGATCGTATAGACGAAAAGATCTTCACTATTTGCAAGTCAGTTGCTGGTATATAGTGTTGTATGTAGCTTGCAAAAGTAATGCTGGTTTCAACAGCGTTAGGTTTGAAATCCGCAGTGTCTTACCCAAAGGCACTTTGATGTGACCGGTGCCTCCAGCAAGGACAGAACCCATACTCTCCAGAATAATTTGCCATGATCGTTTAGCCAGGAACTGCCCTGTTTGCTTAATCCTTTGCAACTCAAAGCAGAGTTTCAACGATCCTAGCAACCGGCACTTTCTCCTTTCCCAGGTTTACTAAACTTTAAAAGAGAAATACAGTCATTGTAGGCACATTTGTAAATGTGAATCATCAAAAATGCTCTAATTTGGACGAGTCTAAGTTTTTGTCGTGTGATACAGAATTATGTCAAAAATGGACGTAGGCCTAGTTCTCTTTTTGTTTCAGACCATAAAATGTTGACGGGATGATACCATTTCGAAAAGCAAAGTTCATTCATTACTTCCCGAAACAAATGAGCGGTGTTCTTGCAAAAGGGGGGTTTGATGCATCATACCAATCATGACATCACATAATTATGGATCCGTAAAGTCCATTTTGTCCAGCAACTGATTGAATCATGAGATAGAATGGTCCTTGCACATGCAGAAAATTTACAAAACTCAAAAAGAAACGACCAGGTCAGGTTGCGCGGACTGCGCAGGCTAACCTGAGTCTATACTTTTTGCAAATGCATGAAACCTCCTTTTCACAGAGGATGGCTCAAATTTTTGCAAGGATTGCTCGTATCATTGTAAGATGTGAATAAAAGAAATCGGAGGATTGAATTTACCAATACACCTGAAAAAAAGGGCAGAATAAAAGTTACAGGTACAGTGTCTATTCTAGAAACTGAAAACGAGGGGTGGGGGATATCCGCCCCCGATCTGAAAAATAAGGGGGATTAAAAAAAAAAAAAAAAAAAAAGAGACGGGGTAATTCTCGGACAGAAAGAAAATATATAGCTCATAACAGACATTTATTCCTGTCCAAGACTATTACAGTAGATTTACTGATCTGTTTACATGTCAAAAGACAGTTCCCCAGAAATTAAAGTCATTTTTGAAATACGGATAAGAGTAAGACAGTTATACAATTCATTTTAATAAAAATCCATTGCAGTAACAATAGTCTAGGACTAGGTAAAGTAGGCCTTTTTAGATGGGGTCGTTTTAGAAGTGGGCCGTTTTGACTCACTTCCTGTCAAGGGAGGTTACTTTAATAGATATAATATGTTGCTAAACAGCTTTGGCATGATGTTGTTGTATTGAAAGCCACTGTATTTTCTGGGAGGCAAGAGTAAATTCTATATTTAGGACATTTTCATTAATTATATTTTATGCGGGAATGTCAAGCATTGGGCCTGAATTTATGTGGGATCTGAAAAAATTAGTGAGAATTCCGCAATCGCGCATCCCAGAATAGATACCGCAGGTAGTTTTTGATTTTGCCACCCTGTTTTCAAAAGGACTCTACTCCAAGATGCTGAAAGTCGTCTGTATGAGATACTGAGTTGACAAGTGCTGGAAGAAAGCTTTAATATGATATATATTTATCTATCTTTTGATGAAATATAACAAAAACACACATGAATAAACCCCTCCCCCGATAACACACAACTACAATTAAATACGCCCTCACAAACTAAAGGATTAAAGCATTAAAAGTTTCTTACCACAAGGTAAAACACAGTGTACAAGCTATAAGAAAATATTGAAACTAGGAGATAATCTCTCTCTCTCTCCCCTATGCTCTGTGTACGTGCGTGTGTGTGTGTGGCTAATCTAATCTGATTGTATATCACAGCTTCACAGCTATTGAATCACTGAATTCTACAAGATTTTTATTATTGATAGGCTATACTGCGCCTAAGACTAGATGAAAGCATTTTGGTCATTCTAAATATTCATTCATGGTCCGCTTTATACATATCTGAGCCAAAGATAAAGCGGGTATTTTAGAATTAATAAGCCAATTTTGTTCTCGGTTTCCTCTTAGATATTTTGAAAATTAAAGAAAAAATCATTTTAGTCCTTTGTAGTGGGTACCCATCAGAAATAGAGACTAAGCATCCATAATTAATTGCGACCTAGAAATATTATTTTCAAAACAAGGATTTATCTAATTATCTCTTTCTTTAACAATACAGGGCTATATTTCATACTACTGCAAAAAGTTCGGTTCTTTATCATACTGAAAAAGTAGAAAGTCGTACTGGTAAATTGTCTTTAATTGATCCATTATTGCTTTGGGAATACGCTTGTATGCCTGTGCCATCATAATCCTTTTTTGTTCTTTCAGATCCTTCATCTCTTGTTTGGTTTGGGTATCCATGACATGCAACACAGCTTGCGTGAAGACTTCTGATGCATTACGGAAAAGGCCGTCTTTGATAAGGTGTTTTAGAGGAAACTTAATTTCCCTATGGATGTATCCATTCAACTGAAATGCAAGCCATACGCGTGTTGCAATATCTAGAACGGTGAAACATTTTTTATCACGAATTTCAGGAAGAGCAAAATTGTAGTCAACCAGCATCTCGATTTCTTGCCTAACTCTTTCGATTCTGTTAGTATTCTCTGTAATATATCTAATACCGTACTTATCAACAATATAATCTGTGTCTGCTGCGAACGTCTCTTGTCTTCCAATGACGTCAAAGTTTGTATGACAAGGACTGCAGATCCGGTGAATTGGCTGCCAATGTTCATTCATCTCTTCAAATGGAGTCTTCACTATAAAACGTAGAAACTCTTCAAATGTTATATTATTTGCACACTTCAAGTTTTGTCCTTCATTAGTCGTTCTTGTAACCTTTGCAGCACGCACAGCCTGTGACATCCAAAAGTCTGGCATTAAAAATTTGTCAATGTATGCTGACCAAATACGAGTGTAAGGATCTCTAGAAAACATAAAACTGTTTCCGGTCGACAACATTAATCTCCCTAAAGTTGTGTCCATGCGTGATGAAGTAATGTTTTGTACACTATCATAATGCACCTGGTAACGATCTATGTCGGATGGTTTACGAACTGGTCCATTGGTTTCCTTGTAGTCTTTGGCCAGGAACCTGAAAGCTCTTTTCCAAAATGTGCATCCAACCTTCGGAGTAATACAATAGCTTAAACCTCTATATGCCCATATGGTGCCTGAAGGTGTCAACTTCGACCAGTAGCTGGTCGTTGAAAGATTTGCACAATGTTCCTTTATAAATTCTAGCCTTTGTTGAATTCTCTCTTTCACAAAACTTTGTTGAAATGGCGTGGATTTAATCTGAAAAAGAGGTTAAAAGTTGTAACTATATTTATTTTTGAACTCTTTACATGTGATTGAATGTACACTTGACAAATCGTGTCAGTGTGGAGGTATAAATACCCCTGTGACTCCTTAAACACGAATGGATTCAACCAAGACTCTCTAAGAATATAGCCGAGACACCTGTAACGAAACTTCATTCATTTAAAATATTTAAAAGTGTGAAAGAACTGACAAACTACATTTATTGTAGTAAATTAAAAAGTGCTGAGGAGGTCATTGTTGCACACTCTATTATTTGTGACTTTGCCTAATAAAACCATATCATAATCCAGAGTGCACCATACTTACCTCAACATGTATCACAGCCCAGCACCGTCGGCGCGTTACAGTGACATATTATCGAACATGATAGACAACGGTTTTAAGTTAAATACCAATATATCAAACTTCTTTTATGATTGAAATCGGTTATTGATTAAAATTGTCAAACTTAATAAAGAAATACTTATAATTTTGCGATCCTGACATTTCTAATTGTTAATTGTTTTGGCAAAGATCGCTTCTTTTTCGAAATGTATCAAATGAGCAATTTTGAATGAAACAGACATTTAAAACCTTAATAACACAGCCAACGTCCATAACTGTATCATTTGTAATTTTTAAATATGCGAATACTTCAACATTGCAAATTATCACTTCCTTTTCATATCATGAAAAGCCATCACTTTCTTTTTCATTTTGTGGTTTTCGTCCATTTTCGGCCCAATTCGCACTACTACTACAATCTCTATAATCGAACACATAATGCCGAGTGTATAATTCTTCAATTTACGCATACATAAAATTTTGTCAAAGAATATCAATTTCGTTCACTCACAGTCTAAATTTTAGAATGGTAAAATATGCGTATCTTTAAGATTTGCAACTTCTAGCTGAGCTTAAGATAAGCTGAACGTGTCAGTGATTTTAGTCCCTTGATTTCTGCTTCTTATTATGTCATGATAGTCTTAACTCTTTACCCGCATCGGATTGTACTCGTATGTAGTATATGTACGAGTAAGAGCGACGCTCTGGCAAAAGGCGGTTCAGTGCATCTCTGTGATGCATTATACCAAGCAAGTTACCGATATCACATACTTTTGGATCTATAAAATCCGTTTTGTCAAGCAGCCGACTAAACCATGAAGAAGAATGGTTCTTGAACACGCAAAAAGTTTCAAATCGCAAAACGATTCGACTCAGCTCAGTGTGCGCCTGCTCGGACTGCGCAGGCTTACATGGTTCGATACTTTTTGCAGATGCATTTAACCTCCTTTTCACAGAGCAAAACTCAAATATAAAACTATTCAGTGATTTCTGTTCTTTCATTTGGCTTGCAACACGCGAAAAGGGGCATTCGGACATTTGCGTAAAGTGTCGTCTCGGATCAGCCTTCTCACCCCGTGCTGACTAATCCGAAACGACGTTTTCCGTTTTTATGTTATTTTCTGTTTTTGGTGAGTCTACTATGGAATAAACCTAATGTAGTAGTAAAGTGCCGTCTCAGATTAGCCTGCGCGGACTGCGCAGGCTGATCCGAGACGACATTTTACGGAAATGTCCGAATGCCCCTTTTCGCGTGTTGCATGCCATTTCTTATTAGGTGACACACTCTTTGCTTCTTCCTAGCATCAGAAACGTTCGTCACAGCTCAACATTTTTGATATCAATCCAAAACTCTTTAATTTAAAATTTGAATTTTGAAATACCTAAGATCAACATTTCAGAGATTTCAGGCCTTTGATTTAGTCATCGAAATCAAAGGACTGAAATTCCTGAAAATTTTAGCTTGTCCCGTACGTCTTGTAGGTGGAATAAATATTTCCATCTGATGTGCAAGGCAGTTTAAGTAGAATAAGACCAGGACTAATCCGTTCGCGAAACGTTACTAGCATTTAATCGAAAAGCTATTTCATAAAACAGTGTTGAAGAATTACGTTCTTACCATTTACAAACCCATTATTTGTGTCTAGAAAACTGTTACCAGCACATAAAAAGCGTTACTTTTAGATAAAATTGGCCAATGAGATTCTTGGAATTTGGTGAAAAGAACTTAAAGGGTCGGAGGATAATTCCCAAACTTATTCGAAAAATACTTACTTCTTCGCAAGGGACGAGGCATGTATCTGAAACAAACAAAGTAATTCGTAATTACTAGGAATTCATATTCACCAATAGCTAATAGCTATAAGTGTTGTTCTATTTTTAATTGAGTAACCTATAAGAGAGTTCGATTCCCACTGCAGCTAATCATGATTGAAGTTTCCTTCGGCAAGGAAGTTTCCTCCAGTCCTAGTACTGGTTATTGCCCCATGAACATTTACCGAATGTCAGATTTGAAAACCAGTTTTCTATATTGCGTAAACCACTATTTTCTTTACTGTTTGTGATAGCTGTTAATGAAATGTTTTTGTGCTTCGGTAACTGTTACAGAAAACTCGAACAGATTCATAAAACAGAAGCTACATGTAACTACGAGTGTCTGAAAAATAGACTCAACGCAAAATACAGATGATATGTTAACTTTTCAGATCAATTTATCTTAATTTGGCTATACAAATAAAAAAGTAAGTATCTTAAAGCACAGAATTATTTGAAAAAAGTGGTATCTATAACAGATTCGATTGGATTCAAACTGTAAAAACAAAGAAACCTCGATAATCTATTGCAACTGGTTTTTTGGTCCAAATGTTGTACGAATATGCATGTGGAATAGTATAAATACACGATCAAACTGCACGTTTTGATCTTGTATCTACAATGTCCACAAAAGCAAGAATTTCATCTTGAGCGTAAAAAAAGATTGAAACCAGGGACCCTCCGTGTTTATCAGAAATGTGACCAAACCTTTTTTTGCCCTTTTACAACGTAAAAGGTTGGAGTTCTGATTGGACAGAGCTAAGAATACTAGATTTTATATTGAATAATTGCATATTTATGATCCTTTCACAATCGTTCAGCTAAATCCACAGAATTATCACGAAATTTAGAAGTTGGATACTTGCATTTCTCCGTTTTTAACTCTTAACCTTTTTTTGCGCCATAGATGAAAAAATAATCTTTGTCTAGGATATATACTAGTCCGCTTGCTTAGGCAAGCCTATTTAATAAAGTTTCAGTCGACTGTATTTTCAGTACTCGAAAAGCGGCAAGTTTATATATTTTGCTCTGAGAGAGTTATGACTGCTACATAGATAACATGAATATTTCCGACCAGTAGTTTACAGGGGCGTAGCTAGCCTAAAATGAAGTACAAGCAAAAGAAATACCGGAGGTATTATCCGAGGCGCGATATACCGGGAGGGGGGAAGGGGATTTCCTAGGAAGGTATGGAGGGTCTCCCCCAGAAAAGTTTTGGGATTGTAGAAGTTATTTGGAGGCCTCTGGTGACGTTTTTTTTCCTGCATAATTGTCTTTCTTTTTTTTTTGTAAAGTGTACGCAACTGCGTTTTTGCAGGTAGCCATTCCCCTGGTTTGACTCTTTACTAAATGGCAAATTCTAGACTTCCAAATCGAAAGCATCAGTAGACGATAAATTTTGAAGCTTTACAAATGAACATAAAAGTTTTGGATAGGGTAGAAAACGTTGTGAGAAAAAAAGAGAGAATGCTGGTTACCAGCATTTTCTCCTTTTCCCACATTTCCCCCCAAAATCCTTCTCCTCAGGGGTCGTTGTGTGGCAAAGGGTTAAAGCTAAATATTGCCAGTTAAACTTCTTTTCACTTGAGATTATCTTACCGTATCGGCGGATAATGTAGATTAAGTATCAGTCTGCACGTTTTGTGCAGTCTCATCTTGATTTACATCGTCCGCAGGGGCGCTGTGATTTGCTTGGAAGTCGCCTATAGTTAAAATATAGCACATTAATCATCACATAATATAACGATAACCTTAATACAAAGAACTGTGTTATTGTCTACGATAAAAAATAACTGTTATGTTCAATAAAACACATTCTATTTTTCGCATAATTTCCTCTATCACAAATGCCAATTGTAAATTTATGGCGGAAAATCATGGGGGTTTTCCGAATATAGTCTGCGATGGACGCGACTCATCGAGTTATTATCCGAGATAATGCGGATAAACTGACATACGGGGATGAAATGAATATTTAGACAAAGCATTTGATTATATCAATTCCTTTACTGCTCCTTTTATTGACGCTTCCCCAGACAGCATGGATCAAGATCAGATTGCACAGAATGTGCAGTGTGATATTTGATCTACACTGTTCGCTACCGTATGCTAACCTACACAAAAATCTTATCTAATTGCAATCGGGATCTACATTTAGAACCTTGACAAGGAAGTCGGACTTATTTAGATGGTTGCGAAAGAGTTAAACCCTTTTCTTATGCGGGCTCTTTTTCACATCTGTTAGGAAGACGGCGTTTGAAAACATTATGGCAAATGGAGAAATTTCTAGATTATTTCTCCTTTTATCAAACTATTTTTAGTCTCTCCCTACACCCAAGCTTTATTTGCACATTTGTGCCCATTTTTTTTTTTGAGAAGTTTTGAAAAGCTTATCAGTAAACAAAGTTTTACACTTATCCACGACAAACGCTTTTGCAGACGACAAATTTAATGCAATTTAAATGGTTAGGTTCAATCTTCTAAAGGGAAGAAAAATTTATGGAAAAAAATAAACCCCAGTTTTTAAACCTCCTTCATAACCATTCGGCATCCTTTGGTAAAGATTCAGTAAATAGCGCTAATTAAATGAAACTGATTTTTTTTTCCATTCAGAAAATCGCAATTTTCGGACTCTTTCGGCCAGACCATCTGACTACTAATTGGACAGAGGAGATCACGATCAGACTACATATTCAGTGTAGTCTGATCTTGATCTGTACTATCGGTAAAAACGATTAGATACTTGTACTTTAGAGGTTACAAAAGAGTTTTCCAGATACGAGTATATGATATGAACGATTGGATAAACCCTTACCCTTCAGAACGGACCCAAACGGTATGAAATGTCCGATCTAAACTGTTTGAATGCGATGACAGCTTTAGTTGCTTTTGCGGAAAGTGCAGATTCAAGATGACATTGATTTTGGAACTTCATTCCTCATTATTGTGGCACATATTCCGCTCAAGACAGTTATTTATTCGCAGGTCTTTGACGTATTCCACTGAGCATGGTAATGTTAGTGTGTTTATTTCAGAACTTCGATGTGGGAAAACAATGAGCAACAGAAAAGAAAGTCGTCATACTTTGTCTGTGGAATACTCCAAGTACTTTTGAAAAGGATGTGAAAAAATAACAAAAACAGGTATACGTCGCTCGCTTTTGTCACCACGTTTTCGATAAAATGTTAAGTATGAAATGATGGAGAAATAGGAGACGTCAGATCTCATTTCTACCAGGAACAAATGGTTAATGATATTAAAAATATGAGACAGATTATCAGTTGCTATGGTAACGAGTAGACAGAACTTGTTTGACAAAACATCAGTTTTATTTTCATTTTATCCGCTGTCTGGTTTTTGTTCCATCGGTCGGAAAGAGGTGGCGGGGGGGGGGGGGGGGGGTGTTTCGTGGTTTTAGGTAATGTAACAGTGATGCACCGACTTTTTGCTACACCGAAAAATCATCTTTGACAATCTACTACGGTATCCCTAGTCCAGCTTTTTTTCCCTTTCATATATTCATACGTTACTTAGTCAAAAATGGTGACATTATCAGTTCACTGCCATAGATATGGATAGATCGTGGAAAGAGACCGCGATGAGTGAATGAAAAATAATTACAGTCTGGACCAAGGCTACTGTATACAGAAGACACTGATACAGGCTTTTGCTATTCTTCCTCAAACACTGGGAGCCTTAAAGATGACAACAACCCTTTGTGTGGTTAACTCTTATCCTGCTAAATAAAAGAGTGAGAGAGAGAGAGAGAGAGAGAGAAAGAAAAAAACTTTAAGCCGATAGTAAACAACCAAATTTTCCTATTTTAAAGGTATTTTTTGAGGAACGATATCTCCTTATCGGACAGTGTAGATCAAAGATCAGACTGCACGTTCTGTGCAGTCTGATCTTGATTTACGCTGTCCGCAAAAGGTCAGTGAGTCGCGCTAAGCAGCCTAAGGGTTAAAGGCACCAAATAGTTCCTCATTAATTAACAAAACTACATTCGGTTTTTGTTGACATGATGAGATAAACATCAGAATTTCAGGAAGATATTTCAGCCTTGCCACTCATCTTTTCTGATGAAAGAGACGGACTGAAACAGAAGTAGATTTACTTGATTGTCAAGTTCTCAAAATTAAGTTCTGTTTTTCATCCAACCTATGTTACATAAAACAATAATAAAAAGATCTTTTTTGAAAAAGAATATTCCGCCAAAGACCTTTTTCAAGGAAAGAAAGAAAATAAAAAAAGAAGGCATGTCTTATCAAAACATAAGACTTTCAACGCTCACCATGTTTGTACCTAGTTCAATGGATATGACGTCATTACTCTCGAAAGATGACTTATTACATTCTGTTACTAGTAATAGTAACATTTTCCACTGAAAATGGTGTAATATCAGTGTCACGCGAGGGCAGATATGGCGGGGCAACGGGCTGATATCTGATATCCTGCCCGTTGACAAGATATTTGTTCTAAATCTATAGCAACAGAAAACTCGCTCGTAAACTTACGTTCTCAAAACATCCATTTTGAAAAAAATGGCTGAATCGGTCCGTCAATCGCTGGCGGACAAATCTTCAGAACTACAGTCAATGTTGAATCGTTAAACCAACAAAGACCCGACAAATAGAGAATATATTGTTGTTGTCTTGGATTGGGAAACTTATCAGGCAATGCGTAGTGTCTATAGGCTAGTACTTCTACGAATTTTATCCATTGAACCGGGTGAACCGAGTTTGATTAAGTTTCATAATTCGAAGCACCAACCATCTATTCTATTTATCCTGTTTCTCAGTTTTGATCCGTATCACACAAAATTGAATATTTAGATCGGAGAAACAATAATGGCAACACCTGTTTAACAATGAAGAAACATGAAGAACTGTTTATTTAAAACGTCCTATACTGCACATATATGCAGCTCTACGATAGTGATGGTGAATGACGTCATGAACGTGACGTTTACCCGCGGAAAAAAGTTGTGTCGAATGATGACAAGAATGCTTTTGTTTTAAGTGTTTAAACATGTTAGAAAACCAAAATAAATCGAGCAATTGATACATGAATGTAATAAACAGGTTATTACACGGCTGATGAGGGCCGGAGAGTGATATCGGCCCTCCACCTCGAAATCTGCCCTCGGGCTAAAGCCCTCGAGGCAGATATCAAGATGGCGGGCCGATATCACTCTCCGGCCCTCATCAGCCGTGTAATAACCTCTATATATTTCGTCCTGCAGCAGGCCAGCTTTTAAAACATAGAGGCAATAAAGAAAAAAGCACGCGGCGAGCAATTTATCCGTCTGAGACAATGCTGTTGTATTGATGTTTTAGACTTCATTTAATGGGTGAGACTAGAGTCCCAGCTTAGATCTGGTGAGACACAGTGAGTAAACGCATAAATGGTATTTATGTAACCTCTCGTCGTGATAAAACGATTAAAACGCTGTCGAAAGCTTCGTAAGGAACGAACAAACAAACAAACGAACAAACAAAAAACCGGTCATCTATTGGAAATTACTCTCAAGAGTTCTTTACTAGACAACAAAATTTTAGACTTTTCAGTACTTAATTTCCTCTTTAAGTATATTGAACAACGAATAACTGACATATTCAAGCAAAAATGGTATTCAAATATAGATAATTTATCTAGGTTAGATTTATACAGTATCTATAAATATAGTTTTGAAAGAGAAAAATATTTGGAGTGCGTAAGTAATGACAAATTTAGAATAGCTCTGTCCAAGTTCAGATTATCATCGTATCATTTATCTACAGAATTAGGCAGACACTTAAATATCCCAAGAGAAAATAGACTTTGCCCGAACTGTAATCAAAATATGGTTGAAAATGAATACCATTTCCTTCTCAGCTGCACCGAATACTATGAACTACGTAAGCAATATCTGAAAAAAACATTATTATCAATGGTTGACCATTAATAAATTTGAATCACTAATAAGTTAGAAAGTCATAAATAACGTCGCTCGCTTTATTTTTGCTGCAATCAGACAAAATACAGACTCTTACTCTAATAAAAATCGCTTTTACTTGTTATAGTCTTAAAAAATTATTCTAATAGGAAACTGTGTATTTATTAACATTACAATCCTTTAGCCAATCAAAGTTTTTGCCATTCTTGCATAGAGTTTTGTTCGGGATCAGGCTACACTTGAAGAGCGGTCGGATCTTGATCAAAACAAACTGATCTATTATGGGAAATCATGGCTAAAAAAGTTCAGCTTACGTGTATATTTTCCTTTCATGGATGGTAAAATTAGTTATGCTTCATCAGTAATTATAGATTAAGATCAGACTGCTCATGAAAGTAGTCTGATCTGACTAAAAAAAATGGCACTGTTGGTATTGATGCAGTGAATTGCTAATTTTTCCAATCGTACGTCTTTTATTTCATACTTCTCAGATAATAACAGTCTATTTAGGTCTTTGTTTTCTTCGCATGTTGGCATGAATTTGTTTTTCATAATTATTGTAAGCTATAAACATGCAAGTGCTGTTTTATGCTGAATAAAAGTATTATGTTAATGAAAGCATTTGCAGACGGAAAATTAAAAACTGAAAGATATGATTTCGTCTTTAAAAGCGTGGAAAATATTGGGGGAAAAAGGAGAAAATGCTGGTCACCAGCATTTTCTCCTTTTCCCCACAATATTTTCAAAAGCTTTCTGACTCACTGTCATTAAACAATGGAATTTTCGGTAAAAGATTAGGTACATCTGTCGAAGCCTATCTAATATCAGACAGAAATGGTAAACGTGAAACAATATCTGTCCCAATGCGCATTGTGACATTTAACTCCATACCAAACAATACCGAGGTTTAAAGACCCTGAGAAGTAAGACTTTAGAAAACATTGAGGGAAAAGGAGAAATTTATGCATCTCTAAAGATCCAAACTGAAAAGATAGTGGTAAAAGGAGAAAACGTTGGTAACCAGCTGATATTTCTTTTCCCACAAAGTTTTCTACCCATTCAATGACAAATCCCATCATATAAGTTTCATTTGTTGACTGCAAACACTTCCAAGTTAGACAAATATCGAATTTTGTAGCCTTGTAAAGGGTTAACCCTTTACCGAATTCCAAGTTTTAACAACCCAAGGAAAGTCAGTAAGCAGCATTTTCTCCTCTTCCTTCCTTTTCTCTTTCAGTCTCAAAAGATCAAAAAGGTGTTTAATGTATATAAGCCATGCTCTGGCAAAAGGGGAGCTTAATGCATCTCTGTAATGTAGAATATCAAGCGGGTCGAGCCATATAAATGGATCCATAAAATTTGTTTTCTTTCACAACCAACTGAATGAGGCAGTAGAATGGTCCTTTAACATGCAGAAAATTTGAACTTAGCAAAAAGAGTTTGCCCATGTCAGCCTGCGCAGTACACGCAGGGCTGACATGGGTCGATATTTTTTGCAGATGCATTAAGCCCCCTTTTCAAAGGGCATGGCTCATATTCGTGGTGAAAAATTATGATCACATGTGCTCTACTGCTTGTCAGTTGGTTATGCATATACCTGTAATCATGGTTGAAACAAAAGTGTGAAACGTTTTGTATGAATTTTACTACCCAACAAAAACAGACATGGAGGTACCTAATACATAAACGTATTTACGAGATAAAAGCCTAATTTTATATGAGAAGTTATATAAAAATGCTATGGAGATAACTATGGATTTTTGTTTTTCTCTAAAGGTCTACATTTGCCCTTTACCAAATAAATGAGATATTCTATTATCAAACAGTCCCAAGTTCCAGTGACCCTGAGAAGGCTTTAGAAAAGCATGGTGGGAAGAGAAGAAAATGCTGGTTAGCAGCATTTTCTCCCTGTCCCATCATGTTTTCAATAGCCCTCTTCTGGGTCATTAAAACTTCAAGTTATGCGGTAAAGGGTTAACATGTCAGTGCTCATTTTGCTCCAATACTTTAATAATCTGTCAACCATATGAGCTTTAAAGGAACTGACCGTGTTGGATTAAAGGTTTGACCTCTGCACAACAGCTGAGATCACAGGCCAATTCTACTTTAGTTTCCTGCAGAGGCAGTCCTAATGTGTAAGTCAGCTGCAGACAGGGTTTGTAATCAAGGGGTTGTGAGTTTAAAATCAAGTTCAGCAAGACCTTGACCTGCAAGCTGGCAACATGATTGTTGCATGCCACACGTTTTCTATCCATGGTGATTGTATATGCAAAATTATATTAGAATCTGACTATGCGCCTGGAAGTTATTGGCCAAATACATACATACATACATACATACATACTCCCCATTTTAATGCTGTTGACTAGCATTTTCTCCTTTTCCCACAATGTTTTCTTACCTTTCAGAGACTCCATTATTTGAGCCATATATTTGTGATATATGTATGTTGTCTGCAAATGCTTCCAATTTGAATAAGTCTAATACCGGTATTTTGTTGTTTGGTAAATGGTTCATACACATCATACATACTGGTACAAGTGTAAAGTCCTTTTTTTTTAAACCAGATCTCTGTCAGTTCTACAGATCCTTTTGGACAAGAGATATACAAACAGACTAAAAAAACATCAATAAATTATGTTACAAAATTTCAGCAGAAAATGAAAGATCCTTTGTTATGAATTTCACATTATTGCACTGGTAATCAGGCTATAAGACATCACAATTCATTGTTTTTCTAACTTTTTTGGGAATGAAAGTGGCAACGCACGCTAGACCCCTAGCCAGGTGCTGGTGAAACCAAAGAAATTCTGGCTACTCAGCCGCCACCATATGACTAATGCTGAAAGTGGTATAAAACACAGTGTCACCATTTCAAAATTCATTTGGTCATGCTTACAGAGCTTTTCACAATGTTAGCCATGCTCTGTGAAAAAGGGCTTTATACATTTTGCAAAAAAAAAGAGACCCATGTCAGCCTGCGCAGGCTGACCTAGGTCGAAACTTTTTGTAAGGTTTCTGTATATTTTAGGACCATTCTACCTCATGATTAAGTCGGTTGTAAGACATTGTATTTGATGGATCCATAAGTGTGATGACTTGCTTAGTATAATGCACCATGGAGATGCATTAAACCCCCTTTTGCCAGAGTGCAGCTCACATGTACCAGTATATGTATTTACAAACAACATGCACCAGTAAGTTAAGGGGAGGGATGGAGATAGCCTTGATGACCTCAAAACCGCCTGCACCACACTACTTTGAAACCATCCCTATTAACTCTTTACCAAACGAAAGAAATTTAGATTTTGTCCTAACTGAAAGCATTTGCTGACAACAAATCAAGTATAACTCAAACAATAGTATATGGTTCTGAAAAGCTAGAAAACACCGTGGGAAAAAGGAAAATATGCTTGTTACCAACAGTTTCTTCTTTTCCTACAGTGTTTTCAGAAACCCTTTTCCGCAGGGTCGTTAAAACTCAGGTTTGGTAAAACGTTAAAGAAAATATAAGATACAGACGGCATATGAAAACATTGTGGTAAAGGAGAAATCGCTTGTTTTAGACACCACAAGGTATCTAAACGTGTGCAACCAGATGAAACAGTCTTACCTCAGATCTACACTACCTAATTAAAATTAAAATTGTACGGGAAATATAAGCTTTAACCCTTTTCCAAACAATCACAGGCTTTAACTCTTTCCCCGTAAAAGGCCTTTTGAAAAAAACTGAGGAAAAAGGAGAAAAAGTTGGTAACCAGAATTTTCTTCTTTACCAGCAATATTTTCCACTCTCCATGAATGAATATCACAATTTTGGAGTCAAATTTGTCATCTGGAAATGCTTTCATATTGGAAAGGTTTAACATTTTGTCGTATGGTATAGACTGTCACAATGTCAGACTTTCAGATCTGCACTTTTGATGTCTTCAATTTGAAAATGAAATGTCTCTGTAAGAAAAGCAGCATGAAGCAAAATTCATGTCATTATGAAAAGATAATTCTATTGTCTCGAACTCATTACATCCTAAAACAATTTATGCCAGGCAACTCTAAAGTCTTTGCCACATGACAAAAATGTAGACTTGGAGCGAAAGGGACTCTTTTACGTATCTTAGACGTATTCAACTTTTTCTCGTAAGTCTGTGCTAGTAGCCTCCCTCTAAGGTTTATTTCTGTTATACTCGTTACAGCTCGGCTGATTCCGAAACTGCATTCCGAGATTTGCCGAATGATGGGAAAGAATTCACCATTCTCCATTGGTTCTATTTACTTGTACACCGGGCGACAACACGAGGATTTAAAGATGCCCGTCTACAGCCGGTGAGCAAAAACGCTGTTAAATTTCAAACAATTTAGAATGGTACAGAAATCAGCCCTTTGTGTAAACACGGATAAATTACTGACATATATGGTGTAATTGAAAAAAAGGAATACGGAGATTTGTATTAGAAACCGAACATTGGTCAGAAGAAAACTGGCTGACGATCGAAGCTGTAAACAATGGCGGTGCGTCACGGAAATTTATCGTTGGTTTCCGCCTAGAATCGGATACAGTGTAATTTGCATATAGGCCGCGACCTCCGTCTGAAAATCGAGGCTGCAACAGAGAAGCCTCCATTTTTCTTTGTTTACCTCATTAGACGCAGGGCGAAGGTCAAATATAGTCACGTTACAGAATGCATGATCATCATACGAATCTACCCGAGTGTATAATGGATATATCGAAAATCTTCGATTCAAAAACCGGAAACGACGAGTGTGTTTACATGGAAGGCCGCAACTCAGCGAAATGCATTTTCTATCGTCCGTAATCTAAGCAACCTTGCAACCGCCAGGCGCAATATTTGGCATGAAGATATAAGAATGACTATATTTTGATAAAATAAAGACAAAATGAGTTAAAACTGGCTTAAAATGAGTATAAGGGCCTCTTTAAAACTTTAAAAATCTCGCATGTACACTTATTTAACGGGGTAATACGAGGGTTGTTCAAAAATTATCCGGATTTTGCCTTTTAAAAAATTGTTTGCCAAGCAATCGTGCTAAATTTTGCATCATTCTCTATCGGAATTCAATCCACGCTTGTCTATGCTTATTTTATATATATACTACTTTCATAAAACGCGCTCGTAGTTGCCATCGAAAATGCCATGGGAACGTGTTCCCAGCGCAGCGCAAAATATTGTATCTATACTCGCCCTTCTCTTCTATATATTGTTTCTCTCGTAACTGATTACGTAATGAAATTTAATCAGAATACAAGATTTGGCTCTACTTACATCGTGAGTAAATTTGACTTCATTTGACGGTTAAATGCTTCAAAAAATCGAGTTTAAATACAGTTGGGGTAAAAGTTTTGAACGTTAAAGATGGCGTCAACTGACCGTCTGGAAATCCAGTCCATATTACAATTTGGCCAGCAGCTAGGAGAAACTCTGACAAACACATACAAAAAAATTATCATGGCGAAAGGGAATAATTCGGTCACACGGACACTCGTACAAGGATGTGTACAGCCAGTGGGTACGCCGTCACCGACGATGCATAGAGCATGGGGGCGAGTACTTCGAGAAAGAATAGGTAACGTTGCCTGATAACTTTCCGCCGACGTTGATGACGTCATATATTGTAGCGTTTCGTGCGCCGGTTCCTGGTACCTATGCATATTTGATTGCGTGTAAAATCAACATGTATTGTTCAGTTGTTGAAATATTTTGCACTTTTGTACATAATGATCGGCGTTTTACGATGCGTGGATTTTTGTCCCATTACGATGACTCATTATAAATTTACAGACCTAATCCAGATAATATTCGAACGACCCTCGTATACACTGACACACCAGGCGACAGAGCGAGGTTTTAGAAAAATCTCGCATGTCTCTGTGTTCTGGATAACTGAACATCGATTCACAATGCGAGATTTAAGAAAACACAGGCGAGGGTTTAGAAGGTAAAATCTCGCCCCTGTTATCTCGCGAGGATTGTAAAACCTCGTATGTATGACTTTAGTGACATGCGAGAATGTGACAAAAACTCAAATTGTCGTATGTCTAGACATGCGAGATTTTGGGTGGCCCCATCAGGATTCCGTAAGAAAATGCTGGTAACCAGCATTTTCTCCCTTTTCCCCACAGTGCTATCTATTCTTTCAAAGACAAATTTTATGATTTTAGCCATATGTAGATCTAGATGTCTTTTTTTTCATACGCTTTCAATTTGGACAGGTCTAAAGTTTGTCGTTTGGTAAAAAGTTGTCATGAAGAAAGACGCTCTTTTATCTCTTTATCAGACGACAAAATGTTTTACTCAAAATTTAAAGCACATGCAGACGACATATCAAATGTGCCGCAAATAACTGAATAATGCCGGTTACCAACACTTTCTCCTTTTCCCACAATGATTTCAACCGCGTCTTTTTCAGGGTTTTCCAAACACAAGATTGTTTGGTGGAGCGTTACGCACTCACGTTTGTTTCTTTGTGTAGTTCCCCGCCCGTCAGCATTTTTCTTGTATGTCAATGTCTCTTCAATTTATTTTGATAATTTGTACAACATTTTATTAGTGGAGTGTGACATAAGTTGATGAAATTTTTGTAACGAAGGTCATGCAGTTTTAGCACTAGAACAGGTCAAACCAAGGCAACCGATGAAACAGTGACCGGTCGCCGTGATATACATGTATATGGAACACCGTGGAAAGCAGTGTAGAGCACTATATAGAAATAGCAGTCATAGTTCTATATGGTGTTCTACACTGCTTCAACGAAATGATAGTTATAATTCAGGGTCCACGTTCACCAACCATCTTAGTCTTCATATCTGCGCTTTTTCTAAATTTTAAAGAAATACATCTTCTGATTGGCTAAACCATTTGGTTTAGCCAATCAGAATTTGTGTTACTTTAAAATATAGAAAATTCTAGAGAATAAGATTAAGAATGGTTTGTAAATACCGACCCAGATCTTCATTGCCTCTGACATTCTTAGTCTAATTCTTCGAAATTTGCTGAATTTGAAAGTAACTTAGTTTCTGATAGGATTAACCAATCAGAAATTGTGTTACTTTCTAAATCTTGAATTAGACTATGATTGCAATTTAGAATGGTTGGTGAATGGTTGGGCCTTGATCTTGGATTGCAAAAACTACTCCCTTATGAGAGATAAAGGGCAAAAGGCTTCGGTAAATGCAAAGGATTGTCTTTCGTTTCGTTTATTCTGCAGTCTTTACAGTTTCAATACATGTAAATGAGTTTAAAGTATTTAAGAGACAAGAATCAAAGTAATCTACAACCATATGCACATCTATAAATATTTTATATGAGAGGAAAACTGCATGCACTACATTTCAATAACAAAAAGATAAGTGCTATATGCATGTCTACATTTACCGCTGTATACATATATACGGTGGCACAAAAGTGACATGGAAGATATATTTTATACTACGTGCGCACGCAGTAGCTAATACGTGCGCACGTAATAAGTAATACGTGCGCACGCAGTAGTATTACGTGCGCACGCAGTAGCTAATACGTGCGCACGTATTACATATTACGTGCGCACGTAATAATCCACCAATCAGAATCATGAACGGAAGCCATTGTTTCAAGATGGAAGTGGAAGATAGACATTTATTGATTCGTGATAAACTGATTGGTCGATTATTACGTGCGCACGTATTAGTTAATACGTGCGCACGTATTAGCTACTGCGTGCGCACGTACTAGCTACTGCGTGCGCACGTAATAACTATTACGTGCGCACGTATTAGCTAATACGTGCGCACGCAATAGTATTACGTGCGCACGTATTAGTTATTACGTGCGCACGTATTAGCTACTGCGTGCGCACGTATTACTTATTACGTGCGCATGTATTAGCTACTGCGTGCGCACGCAGTATAAAATATATCTTCCATGTTACTTTTGTGCCACCGTACATATACCCTACTTTACTGTAACTATTTAACTTCCGGGGCGATTTTGTAGCTTTTGCGGTGGACCTAGATCAAGATCAGACTGCACAGAACGTGCAGTCTGATCTTAGATCTGTATCACTTGCTACCGAATGCCAAACTTTGACAAAATCCATCCTAAGTTGTGGTTGTAGCGGAACTGTACTCTAACAACACTCGAATTTATCTAGTTGGCAACGAAATCCATAAAAGCTGTTAGCAGTTTTAACGTTATTTAATGGCTCTTACTCTTTTTTCAACATTACGTGCACGATAGTCTGCAAATATTAGCAGTACACCAGAAATCGTTCAATGTTCATTGACATCTCAGCTGCAGTTTTACAAACTTTGGACTGGTTATTGATGTGTTTATTTGAAAATGCCTTTTTTTTTTATCCACATAAATAAAAAATAAGAGATGTAGATTTATAGCCACAATTAAAAGACGAGCTATAAAATCTTTAATTGTCAATATTACATTAGCCATGCTCCTTCAAAAAGGGGGTTTAATGCATCTCCATGACGCCTGATATCAAGCAAGTCACCAAATAATCATGGATCCACAAAATCCATTTTTTATAACAAGCGACTAAACCATCGGGCACACTGGTCCTTTGACATGCAGAAAATTAGCAAATAGTAAAAGCGAAGTGCGCCGGGTGACCTGGGTGGATACTTTTTGCAGATGCAGTAAGCCCCATTTCACACAGCATTGGTCATATAAGCTCGACCACTTTCGGCGGCTGAAAATACCACCCTCTGAAACTCGGACAGATTTCTTTCATCTATAGGTTTGATAGAACAAGTAGACGTCACTGATCTAAGATCATACTGCACGATATTGATGTTTGTATTTTCAAAAGCCTATGCTTTGGACTATGGCTCTGAAAGGATGAACCCTCTTGGAGATATAAGATACAGAAAAGCAGTCAGGGCATTCTTTGTATGGAATAGGGAACATGCTAGGCTCAGGGATGAAGGTGTAGGAAACTTTGAGGCCCCAGATTCAATCCTCATTCGAAGCATTGGGTATTTGAGTGTCTTATGACAAGATACTTCAGAGCCCAAGCCTAGTACTTGTGAAATCAATGACATGCACGAAGAAGTGAGCTGTCGCGGTGATAGGACTGAAATAATATATGTTTGATCTACACTGTCCGTGTTACTGAAATACTAAAGACACCAGTCCATGTTACTGAAATACTAAAGACACCTGTCCGTGTTACTGAAATACTAAAGACACCTGTCCGTGTTACTGTAATACTAAAGACACCTGTCCGTGTTACTGAAATACTACTGTAATACTAAAGACACCTGTCCGTGTTACTGAAATACTACAGACACCTGTCCGTGTTACTGAAATGCTAAAGACACCTGTCCGTGTTACTGAAATACTACAGGCACCTGTTCGTGTTACTGAAATACTACAGACACCTGTCCGTGTTACTGAAATACTAAAGACGCCTGTCCGTGTTACTGAAATACTACAGACGCCTGTCCGTGTTACTGAAATGCTACAGACACCTGTCCGTTTCAGTGAAATACTTTAGACACCTGTCCGTATTACTGAAATACTGCAGACACCTGTCCGTGTTACTGAGATACTGAAGACAGCTATCCGTGTTACTGAAATACTACAGACACCTGTCCGTTTTACTGAAATACTACAGACACCTGTCCGTGTTATTGAAATACTACAGACACCTGTCCGTGTCACTGAGATACTGAAGACAACTGTCCGTGTTACTGAAGTACTACAGACAACTGTCCGTTTTACAGAAATACTATAGACACCTGGCCGTTTTACTGAAATACTATAGAAAACAGGAAACTTAAAGTTGTAATTATTTCGATCTTATTTCTGGACTAAAAATGTCTGTTTGGTCTATTCTGAGCTTTATGTTAACCCTAAACTGCTAAGCACGACTCACTGACCTTTTGCGGACAATGTAGATCAAGATCAGACTGCACAGAACGTGCAGTCTGATCTTGGATCTACACTGTCCGATAAGGAGATATTCTTCGCCAAAAAAAGCAAGTTTGAAATAGCATTATTCTGGTTTTTACTTTCGGCTTGTAAGTTTCATTTAACTTATTTAGCAGGATAAGAATTACATGTATTTACACTGAAGAGAACTTTAGGAGCCGATAGTGTAGGGTTAGCGCTCCAGCCACTCACATCAGATGTTCAGGGTCCGAACCCATGATGAGCGGAGTCAACCTTTGGAACTGCCAAATATCACGGCACGAACACTGGTTAGGGTTTCAAGGAAGCGATTATTGAAAGTGATTAATTCAAGTTGTAGAGCTTGCTTCACAACTGATGTTAAAATGACTAAGTATATGTCTTAACCAAACGACAAAAAAAAATTAGCCATCTCCAAACTGAAAGCATTTGCATCCGGGGAAAAAAAAAACTCAAGAAACAAAACAAAACATTTAAAAACATGAAATCTTTCTTTAGGAGAGTAGAAAACACCAGATTTTTTACCTTTTCCTACCATATTTTCAAAAGCCTTCTTCCTCAGAATCGTTTAAAGTCGAGGTTGTGTGGTAAAATTTTAATTAAAACCTATTAACATTTAGGTCATTCTTTTGACACACAAGTAACTATACAGTAGACTTGACAATGTTTCAAGGAAAGGAAACTGTGTGTGTGTGTGTGTGTGTGTTCTTGTTTTAATGCGATGGTGAAAACCGATGGAAAAATGCTTGGAATTTAATTTTCAAAAGTTGTCCATTGCAGTTGAACAAAAAGTCGATTTTGTGTAGAAAAAGCTGAATTTGTCAAGTCTCAAAAGGTAAAAAGGAATAATTCCAAAGAAAAATATTTCATCAGTTTGTCCTGGTTAAAGCAACAATATTGAAGTCAGATTAGTTTTGCGTGAGAAAGTTTACACAACGGTTTGAAACTTAAACTTTTTTAATGGATTTTTCTCTTTCAGATTAAAATCTTATAGAAAAGGTTACATAAAGAATATGACAGTCAAACATTTATGTCAGTTTTTTTCCCCTGATGAAGATCCTCAATGAAGTATAAGAAGGACGTGTAAGTTTGACGGAAAATAAGAAGCGAACTTGAAAACAAGAATTCCATTTGACGACAAAAATATATATATATATATATTTCCACGAACTCCTTCGCTGCCTCAGGCGGTGTAAGAAGTCTTTGCGTACGGCGTAGATCAAGATCAGTCTGCACAGAACGTGAATCTACTTCTTCTGCCATTTGATCATAATCTAGTTATGCAACTTGATTCTAAACTTTCAAGAAAAATTTTCTTTAATTCAAGAGAAATCATATGTGTAGCTATCGAAAAGAAAGTTAACCTGGCAGCAAAAGACTACAACAACAGCATCGATAACAATGCTGATGATAATGTTTTTAATTTAAATTTAAACATATTTTATTCAAGATACATTGACATTTACATACACAATACAAAAAATAAATGTGAAATGGATCGAAACGAAAGCATGTTTCAATGAATTTGAATAATAGAAAATATGCTATTTCTTTCTATTTAAACCCTGTTACGCCCATACCAAACAACTCCAATATTTTAATACGCTGAGATAAACAGCTGCCAAAGAGCTAAAGGAGAAGAATAAAAAAAATTCAGCATTTTCAGCTTTTCCGAATATTTTTCTATCCTCTCACAGAGAAATCACAGCATTGGAGTCACATTTAATTTGTCGTCTGCAAATGCACCGAGTAGGATCAATTCAAAAGTTTTTGATTAATGTAATAAAAAGTCAAGTACAAAGTGTAAAAATTGGCAGTTTGTATTCAAGAAGCATGTGAATGATCTACAATTGGGCCATTTGCTTAATACAAATACATCTTTATCTTCCAAGAATTTCGTTAATACTACAGAAAATTATACCATGGACCTTTTTGTAAATGATTGGAAAATATGTATAGATAGTACGACTGGTACAAGAGGCAGAGGTAGAAATAAACTCAGAACCTGTAATTCATTGAAACTAGATTACAAAAGATAACATTATGTTGGGGTTTCAATGCCCACTACACATAGATCTGCCCTGGCTAAATTTCGTTGTGGGGTTGCTCCAATACGTCTTGAAACTGGTCGATTTGAAAATATTCCCGTAGAAGGGAGAATTTGCCCGATATGTGAAAGTGATATTGAAACGGAGAAGCATGTGATCACTAAATGCCCTATTTATGAGCCTTTGAGAAATACCCTTTGTAACAAAGCGAGGGAGTTGAGTCAAGGTTCTGATAACATGTCAGACTTAGAAAAAACAATTTTTGTCCTTTCAAATGAAAAAATAGTGAAATTAACAGCCAAAACCCTTTATTATATACTTAACACAAGATCTGACAGACTGCACAATTGATTGTATAATTTCTGCACAAAAACAACTTTTTATTATTGTTATAATAATAATTATCAGAATTATTACATTATTTGGGCCTTTGCCACACTATCTCCACTTTCAGCAGAAACGGGGATTTTGGGGACATTGTGGAATGGGGAGGGGGTGCTAGTAACCAGCATGGTCTCCTTTTCCCACAATGTATTCTACCCTTCTCAAAACAAATTTCAATTATTAGATATGTTTATTTTGCAATTGCTTCCGGTGTGGATAAATCTAAGCTAGCTGTTGTCATATGTTAAGGCTTAAAAAAAAATGTCAATATGTAATATGTTATTAGTTCATATATTGTGTATCTTTTATTTCCTATGCTAGGATTCATATGTAACACACATAATGGAGAGAGAGAGAGAGAGAGAGAGAGAGAGAGAGAGAGAGTTGAATTTAGATGAGATAGAGGGTAAGTGAGCCAGACTATATATGAAATAATGTTATGTTAGTGATGAAGAGAGGTGGATTGAGAGAAGATAGAATGAGAGTGAATTTGAAATGTTTGTGTTTAACATAGCTTTTAATTGCATAGATATAGTCTCTTATAACTCTAATTGAAGGGTGGCATTGTACATGTTTAAACTGGATATATTAATATGTACTTGTTTTATTCTTTTATCCTTTTAGCTAAATGTACAATGATGAGACTTAAATAAATAAATAAATTAATTAATTAATTAATATAGACGAGTCTAAAATTTTGCGTCTGGTAAAAACTTGCATTATGAGAGAGAAAAGGACTCAACAACAAAAATAAATTGAAAATTGTTAGGAATTTGAGTTGTTGTAAACGCGAGCGAATGTTAAATGCTTCATTTTCTTAGCCATTTGCCTGTACCATTTGCTTAACTTTAACCGTGGCTTTAACCAAATGACAAAATTCTAGACGTGTCCAAATCTAAATAATTTACAGACAGCAATATAAATGCTACTCAAATTGTGGGATTCATCTGTGAAACGATGGAAAACATTTAAGGAAAAAGAGAAAATACTGGTTACCAGTAGATTTTCCTTTATCCATAATGTTTTCAAAAGCCTACTTTCTCGAACTGACGATGATTATGATGATCAAAGGAGTAGACGGTAAAATGTTGTAGGTATTAGTGTCTAATAGAAGTTTAAAGATACAAAAATCGTTCGTTAATAAACGCCTTTTAACTCGTAAAACGAGACAAAAATCAATGAAAGAGGAAAAATTCCAGAAAAAAAATATAGTAACTTAATGTAAAAAAAAAGACTTCTACCTCTATTAAATCCTTTCCTCCAATACAAAACTACACTGCCCAACAAAAGTTGCAATCCTGCAAACAGAAGAAATAACTTAAGTCTTGTCATTTTCACCATGCTCTACGTAACACAATACCCGGGAAATTACTGCGCAATGTTTGTCAGTGAGTCCCTTGTGATATTGATGATCAGTTTTAGATTTAGATACAAAAAAATCCCGTTCGGCAATTCGACTCTTTACATCAAGTTTCGTGGACTTTTAGTTGCTTACTGTCTCTGTTCAGAACCGCTAAAAGACTTAACTCATTAATTCTTGAAACATATTTGCTACGGATAAGTTTGAGAACATTCTTGTTAAGTATGAATAATCAACAAAAATTGAAATGAAATATGCTTATTTCATATACGTGGAAATAACATATCAAGAATCAAAAAGAAAATGTTGAGAAATCCCGGGAAGTTTATGTTTAAAAATAGGAAATATTGTCACCTTTGTATCATAAATGTTTGATTGTCATCATTTTTTCAAAACAAGAAGGAAAGGCTTAGTAAAATGTAAATCAGGCGCATCGGAATAATTTTGAAATTGGAGATGCGAGTTTAACAAGCAATGAATGAGAGAAGAGCAGAGTAAGCTGTAGATGTAGTGTGGCCTTTTTTGTAGCTTTTCTTTTCAACGACGAATATCACAGATTTTTCTAACGGACAGGTTTTTTTTTTAATTGCACATACAAAGCTCATCATGTCTCTAGGAGATTTCAGTAAAAAAAGATATGGGTCACCGTGCTCATTTCTGAGAAATTTGCCATTGAAAAAAGTATATATTATGTTGGTTATTACACGTTTTTCTTTAAAAGTCAGTTAAACAGGATAATTATCGGAAGAATATGTAAATGTACATCATTTTAATTTTTATTCATTTACTTTTGCACAAAAAATATATAAAAGCCTGGTTTTGAGCATGTTTTATGTAGATCATTGAGTTAAAAAGGGAGACAATTTGACCGAAAAAAGGGTTAATCTTAAATAATTACAAACTTTCTAAGGGACATATTTTCTTAAAATTTCCACACTTATAGTATTTATAATTCTAAACGAAAAGAAAAAATAAAAATGGCACCTATCCGTGCTCATTTTGTTAGAAAACAGGAATGAAGGTCACCGTGGAAGTTAATTTTTTCAAGGCAAAAAATAGTATAAAAGCTCAGCAGACGTAGTGGGAAAAGGAGAATTTTCTTCTTTTCCCACAATAAGTTTCAAAGTGGAAACAGCTATACTTCCACAGCTATTTTTTTTTTTTTTTTATTTGGCTTGTTTGGTGTGTAACACCGTGTCAACAGTATTTAAATTATTTCACGGTGACAGTTCACAGATCCATTTATTTCTCTTTACTAATACTACCCGAAGAAAGTGCTACTTGTTTCAATGCGCCAATAGTATTAACCAAACGACAGACGATAGATCGCTCCTCCCACTGAGTCCGTGAATCAAGATTCCTGGACAAACAACCTAGACACGAGGGCATAGCTAGGAGATATAAGCAACTTACCGTGAGATGTTTATACCATAAAATAATTATTCTAGATAACATACACATGGGAACAATTTCAGAAAAGGCACTTACATCTTTTGCATTAGGTTTATCGAAGTTAAAGAGTGTGAAAATTGAAATAGAGCCTAGTTTATCTAGAAAAAGGCAGTCTTACAACTCTTACATTTGATAATGTAATACACTTAACTCGTACTCCCTAAACATGTCCTGAAATCATTGGTCTGGTAATACAATTCATCTGTTACCTGGACAAAAATAAGTTGTTTTTTTTTTCCAAAGTTCAAACCTCCCTTACACAGACTTTTCATTATTTAGTCCGCAATATGTTCCTCATTAATTTAACCAGAATCGCAAGCTTTAAAATTACCAAGCGATATATACATGTATTTAGCAGAGTGAAATGACTTCCTGATGTTTGACTTGACATTGGAAGATCTATACAAAAACAAGTAATAGATAACCAAATTGTTTATTTTTTCAGTTCGAGAGAAAAACCCGAGGAGAAGAATATAACGAACAGAAACATGAGCATACTTCTATGATTCGCCTCTGTGTACTATTCTGTAAGAGTAATAGAAAAAGATATTAAGTTGACGTACACATTGAACATGTATAATCCAAATTCCAGTCACTAATAATCAAAGACGGTCACGAGAGTCAGACTAATTATATGACATGTTCTTGTAACTTTACAAGTAGGACAGTACCGGACGCCTGCGGTGTGGCATACCGATATCAAAGAAATACCGCATAAACCCTTGCTCTACTTTTTGCGTAAAAGTTGGCAACATGTGCAACAGATCTTGTCCTAAAAGGAAGACAGCTTGATTGGTTTTCCTTTGATTTTCGATAAAAAAATAATAGTTTAAGGGCGATTAAATAAAAGATTGTAACTAAAGGGTGAGGTGGTATTACACAGGGTGGCATATCGTCTTTAACCGGCTTTAAGTTTACATTGATAAAAAGGTTAAAGTACAGAGACCAATGAGAACGTTTTTAATGTTTTACTAATGCAGGAAAATGACATTTGTCTTTAATTTAAACAAACGTCTAAAATGTGCCTACATAGCATTTTATTTTAAAGCAGGGGGGCTGTTTAGTTTTTACTTTCCAAGACGACTATAGGTGCACTTGTGATTCACTACATGTATATATGACAAAAACACATGCGCAGTATAGATGCACAGAAACATTTGTGATATACGTCGTTGAATGTGTTGGGGGCTTGAATTTTTTTTAATTCAAAATCTATGTGGTCTGAGCCATTACTGGAAAAACTATATTTCCTCTTTATTGAGAATTTGTCCCATATGATGTCTAAAAATGCATACCGAATGCATATCTGTCCAACTATGTTTGTGTATTCAATTAATCCTTAGGTTTTGCGGACAATGTAGATCAAGATCAGACTGCCTAGAACGTGCAGTCTTATGTTGGATCTACACTGTCCTATTAGCCTGTTAGGAGATATTTTTTTCCAAAAATAAATTTGAAATATTATCAATCGGGTTTTTACCATAGGCTTGAAAGTTTCATTTGATTTATATAGCAGGGTAAGTGTTAAAGAAATGTTGTACAGATTGTACGATGCGGCAGTATTTACAGTGGAAAAACACTCAGTGGCTCTGAAAAAGTGAAGTTAGAAAATAACGGGAATTCACATACAGGCGCACATGTAGGCTACCGTGATGAAACTGGAATATATACTGTTGATCATGTGGTGTTAGAAATTAAACCAAATTCTATCTGTTACTTTACTCATTCAGGTCCATATTTTATTCCACTTTGTATTTGTAGTACTGCCCTTCATCCATTAAACATAAATACATGTACTGCCTTTCATCCATTGAACATAGAAATAAGAAAACAAGAAAAATATGGATAAGTTGGGGTTTTTTTTCTGTTATTAGATTTCTCCTGTAATATACAACAACGGATATGTATTGCAGGGAGCCTTGACCACGATTAGCTTCAAATGCCTATCTTGGTCTACACTCTCGGCTTTGGTGTTAATGGCTTCAGTCATGTTATCCTGACATCATGCACATGCTTATCAACTTCTTTACCAGACGACAAAATTTAAGTCTTGTCCAAATTGAAACCATTTGCAGACCACAAATCAAATAGTAAGATTTGTCTTTGAAGGAGTACCAGCATTTTTTCCTTTCGCAAAATGCTTTAAAAGCCCTTTGTCCCGGGGGAGGGGGGTGGGGTGGGGCGTCGTTAAGACACGTGATTGTCATCATAACCATAACAAAAATAATGATATGTATACCATTGCTATTGAAATGATGATAGGAGACATGGATTTTTTGTAGCACTGAATGGTCTTATGAGAATATGAGATGTTCAAAATGAGATACTCTTCCTAAATTATCCCATATCCTGTCGAATTCGTATCGCTAACTAGACTCGAGAATCGTTCAAGGTACTTTCCTTAGGTAAACGCTTTACTAAACAACCATGTAGTTTGTTTAAATTCGCTGAATATCAATTTTTTGTGTATTGAAACCTTCAAACGCTGTTTATTCTTTCAGTAATAGGGCATGGCGCGTTCCACGTACTGTAGGTGCTTATTGCTGTTTTTTATTATCGTCACCATCATCCCGAGAAAGACGACTTTTGAACACCTTTAGGGAAAAAGAGAAACGCAATAGAAATAAATCTCAAACGATCTTGAAGGCATATAGCCTTACAGGACTGCACATAAACGTCAGTCGTTTATCTCCCTTATAAACCCGCAGAATAAAATTTTCAAAATACTAGACCAAGTTTCACCAGAATCCAGTACTGTTTTTTTCTGTAATTTACCTTTGCGTAACCCCCCCCCCCCACACACACACACACGCACAAACACACACATAAGAACGCATTAAAATAGGAATATATTGACCAGTTCACAAAGAAAACAGGTCGTTGGTATAGACCAAAGTCATGACCGAATTGTGTTTTCATCAATTCGAGAGAAAATCACGCCAAGTGAATCATCTAAAAGACAAAAATCCATTTTCAAATTGACATTTTTTCAACCTTAAATCTTCCGATTGCCCAGTGTATCCTTCTGCATCAGTGCCATTAGTGTCCGCCATTTATTTACATTCGAAGTGACACAACAAATCAACAAAAGTCAAACACCTGAATTTAATATAGGGT
Source organism: Hippopus hippopus (assembly GCA_946811185.2). Classification (NCBI taxonomy): domain Eukaryota; kingdom Metazoa; phylum Mollusca; class Bivalvia; order Cardiida; family Cardiidae; genus Hippopus; species Hippopus hippopus. Next base: position 41,228,112 of record OX328100.1, read on the forward strand.
TAATTCACGTTTTTGAGGTCGTTAACATTCGCAGAGGCCTGAAAAATGGTTTAATGCCCGAGTGCGAAGCACGAGGGTGTTAAAGTATTTTGAGGGCCTCTGCGAATGTTAACGACCGAAAAAAACGTGAACTTATGCTATAATTGCATAAAGGAAAAGTCTTTTAGCAATAATTTGCAACAATAGCAAAAATATTTCCATAGAAATGCAAATAAGCGAACTTCAAATGTACTGGACATAAATGGGTAAAAACCGGAAGTCGGCGAAAAAGTTTTTGTTACGAACAGTGAAGGGCCGTTAGTCCTACGTGTCAGTTTTGTTTCTCTCGGTGTAAATTCACTTCGAATGATTTTTAATACAAAGTGGACTTTTGACGGATAAACTTGCACAGGTTTTGATCGATTTTAACTAGGATAAATGAGCGGATTTGAATTTCTGTACCCGAAAGAGAGGGATAGATCTACCCACGGCAAACTGAAAATCGCGATATTAAGTTTCGGTGTTTATTAACTTAAGTTATAGGGGTAAAAATGAAATTCCACTTGGCAGTATGTGTTATTCAATTATTGTCCTTCAAGTAAACAAGACATACCCTATTTATTTCAAATAATCGCAAAATTTATTCAGCGAGCATGACTCAGCCGACCCATGGCAAGCATCTTGTCATGCAGGTATATTCGCGGAGTCAGAAAAAAAAAAACAGTAATTCAAAAATAGACTGACCTTTCATCTCACCTCTGACACGGTCACGTGACACCCATGAACAGCAAAACATCGTGGAAGTACGATAATGGAATATTTTGTAGTTTTTTATGGGAAGGGGCCTTTGCGCTAATGAAATTACCTATTCTGAAAATGAGCTGTTCCGTGTAGCCGATTTGCAGACTTAAACCTCATTTTTCTGCGATTTTTGCAGATGATAACAAAATCAACCAATGGTATGACCTCACCAGCCTCTATTTCGATAAAGTATCATGTGACTTATTCTAAAAACAAAATGGTCGCGAACTTCGATGTATCGCGATTTTAGATGGTTCGACGATATATCAAGCGAAAAAATTACCGATCACGCTAAAAAGTGGGTGGGATGTAGCTGGTGTAGAGTGCATTTCACGAGTGATTTTTTGTTCAGATCTCGATTCGACTGAGATTCTGTGCAAAATTTTGTTTGTGGTGTACTAATATCAAGCCATAAAGAGGATCTAGGATGGTACAAGTTCCTACAGTGTGTTGGTCGGAGTCCAGGGGAGTTCTGACAAGGACAAACGTTGTTTACAAGGTAGGCCCGGATCGAGGATATTGATAGTACAAAGTCGGGCGTTAACGGCGTGTGAATTTACTGATTAATACACGTTTTCTCCCGTTAACGCCCGGTTTTTACCCGTTAAATATTACATGCTTATAACGGCCTGGAAAGGCACATTTCATGCAATAATAGGATAAATAACAATTTAAAAAGCCATGATATTTTTTTTAGATTATTGTATTTGATCACTGTCTGAAATAGATCTGATGCGTTTGAAAGGGCGAAGTTATAAACATGGTGCAAGAATATATGTAGTTCCGACTTGGTTGCTGTGGAATCCGTTCATTTCACAGGTTGTAACCATGAATTATCAAACTTCATAATCCACCATTATTTCCCGATAAATTATTAAAAAAGCATGATATAAATTGTTCAGTTTTACTTTACGTCTTAACCCTTATCCTGCCGTTGGCGACCTTAGTTTTTTTTTCCGAAAAATGCATAGAAAAGCAAGATCTGCCTGCACATACGTTAGTCTGATCTTGCTCTACACTCTCAATGCCAATTAACTAAATGAAACAAATCTTTGTAATCGTCAACTTTTTTAATTAAGTAAGGGTTAACCATGGAAATTATCTGCGCTCAATTTTATTACAAACAGCAAAGTGATGCTCAAAATGAAGTTCTGGTATCGTATTCTCTAAGCAGAGTGAATTTCGTTCTTATTCCGATTCTCTCGAGTTTTCTAAATTTTAAAGTAACACAGTTTCTGATAGGCTGCACCAAATGGTTAGCCAATCAGAAATTGTGTTACTTTCTAACTCTAGAACTAGATTAAGTATGTTTTGTAGAATCGTTAGTGCCTACAGCCCTTGTAGGCAAGCGCAGGACAAAGTGGATCTTATAGTACCCTTATCAGACTACTCGATAAGCAGAAGACGTTCATAGACTTAGGCCTAAGGCGGAAACTCTCGTAAAAAAGGTAATCCTACTTGAACATTTACCCGTAATGGCTTTTACACTTTTACTTGCTTTCCCGGACAGTGGAGAAGAAGATCATACTGCACAGTTTGATCTTTGATCCATAATGTCCGCTTTATTTTACATATTTGCGAAAACACAGACTTATGATATTTTGGTATTTCTTTCTTCCTTTTGTTCATTTAAATCGCAGTCTTAACCCTTAGGCTGCTAAGCGCGACTTTTGCGGACAGTGTAGATCAAGATCAGACTGCACTGAATGTGCAGTCTGATCTTGGATCTAAACTGTCCGATAGGGAGATATCTTTCCCCAAAAAAATAAATTTGAAATAACCACATTTGGGTTTTTACAATCGGCTTGAAGGTTTCATTCCACGAATTGAGCAGAATAAGGGGTAAATGGAAAAACAGAGTTAAAATAAATAGAGTGTTCAGTGAGAGAGATAAATTATGACGTGTACAAATGACAGCAATGAAGATTTAGGTTTTCAAACTTTTATCAGGAAAGATAATGAAAAAAAAAACATGCTTTCTTGCTATCTGTATTATATTGCATTTTTTCTCCACTTGTGATTGGTCGGTTTTGAAGGACAAAATGGTGGACAGAAAGTTGAAACTAAAAAAAATACTAGTGTAATCAAATATAATATACCTTTTTAATGGGAAAACTTCGTAAGAGTTGTCCTTCATGCTTAATCCTCTCACGGGGATAAAAAGCGTTTTAACTCTTTACCTTATGACAAAAGTTTGGACTTGTCCAAATGAAAAGCATATGCAGAGAGACAAACTACATGTGACTCTATTGATAGATATTATCTTTGATAGGGTAAAAAAATGCAGAAAATAAGAAAATGCTGGTTACCAAGGTCGTTGAAACTAGTGATTATGTGGTAAAGGTTTAACGATGTTTGTTAATCGATTGATTTCAGAATGTCAGTCAGTTAACTCTTTACCAAACGACCAAAATTTTAGACTCAACCAAATTTAAAGCATTTGCAGACATCAAAGTAACTGTAGTTCAAATGATGATTTCTGTTTTTGATAGAGTAGAAAATATTGGGGGAAAAGGAGAAAATGCTGGTTACCAGCATTTTCTCATTTTCCCACAATGTTTTCAAAGCTTTCTTGTTAGGGTCGTTAAAATCGGGGCTGTGTAGGATTAATCTAACTCGCCAACTCGACCAAGGCTGAATTAAGTGGAAAATGTGGGTCATGACACTCTTGCAAGTATAGGCCTATGTAGGCTACTTCTGTTCTACTCACCTTACCTTACTTCAAATATACTAACACCATAATTACAAATACATGTTTGTGAGAATTTGATGATGAAGATCTGTAAATATCAAGTCTTTAATAAAGGATCGATCTATCTATCTGTCTATCTCTATCTATCTATCTATCTATCTATCTATCTTACCTATTCAATCTGATCTTGGGTTAAACTTCCTTCAGTATTAAAATTAACGAAGTTAATCACTTAGCTCATTATGAGAGATTGAGGGGCGAATGAATCCACACACAATGGCTACTATCATAATCAGTATCATGATCCTGAGAGAAAGGCCTAGACGGATTTCGATCATCCACAGTGCTGCATTACCATCCCTGCATGCTACAACCGTGTTCCTAAGACTTGGTGCTACTGCTTCTGTCTTTATTAGACGACCAAATTTTACACGGGTCCGTATTGAAAGCATTTGTAAATGTAGCTCAAATGCTTAGCTTTGTCTTTCAAGGGATATAAAACATTGTGGAAACTGAAGAAAATGCTTGATACCATCATTTTCTCCTTTCCCATAATGCTTTCAAAACCTATGTTCCCTTGGATCTTTAAGACACGGGTTAGTTTAGTAAATTGTCAGAGACAAATTTGCACCTTTCGAGCGTGGCCAATGCAAAGGGAAATCAAAATGACTTAAAAAAAGGTAAATGAAACTCGATGGTCTCCCTTGTTTCCTCCAGAAGACCCTTCGTACATTTTTAACGTTTTTACGTGAAATTAAGATGTATAAGGAGGAAAAGTCTTCCAAATTTTCATATCTTTAAAAGAGGATTTAGAAATATTAGCCTCCATAATATCATAATTTTCTAAAAAAAAAAAAGAGAGAAAAAAAAAAAAAACACACACAATTAAATTGAATTCAAAGCACGACACATTAGAATCTTAAAAAAGCTCGAGACATCGTCTATGCTTTCAAAGCTATGTCCATTTACATATCTAGATATGCTTTAGAAACGCTGCTAGGACGTAAGGAAGAGGGGTTTTAACCCACTGCTGACATGAATACATGTAGCTCTGGCGGGAGGCATTGATAAAGAACAGACTGAATGTGCACTCAGTTTGATCTTACATCTATGCCATCCTCAACTTTTTTTTCTAAGCTTTGACCTGCGCTCAATTTATTTGAAGCAAACTGTACTTTTCCGTCCTTTACGAAAGTCTGAGTTACTGATCTGGCTATGCAACAGCGAAAACAGTTACCACACCAAAGGAACTGATTGAGGCAATTAAGAATCTTAGATTATTTCAGTTATCGCCCTTGTTTGTTAATAGCATCTTAAAATTACTGATTTGATTGATTGATTGATTGATTGATTGATTGATTGATTGATTATAAAGTATTTGATGCTATTTCAACATAATTTCATGAGGTCTCGGCGGCAGCTTGCTTGTTCATCCTTGGTTTCACAAGTAGGCCTACTACCCTTGGAATCTGTCGAAACACACTTCCGAAAATCTAGGGGGATTAAAATGAGGATCGAACCAAGAGCCTCCTGATATTGAATCCTACATCTTAACCAGTGAGCTATTCAGGACTCCTCTACTCTGTAACTGTGTTTGACACTATTTATTTAGATATGGTTTTCATACCTATCTTACCTATGCTAAGTAATGTAAGTTTAACCTTTCCAAGCAAACAATTGTTTTAACGACCCTGGAGAAGAAGCCTTTTGAAAACATCGTGGGAAATGCGAAAATACTAAGTTACCAGCATTTTCTCTTATTCTCACCATAATTTCAACCACAAGAATGAAAAATCCCATTGTTTGAGGCAAATGCAATTTGTCTTCTGAAAATGCTTTCAATTTGGTCGAGACTTAAATTTTGTTGTTTGGAAAAAACTTACGTTTATCGGTTATGTAATCTATAGCGTCTGAGGTTAATCCCTGTTTGTGGTGCTGGCGACAATGAACTGACCTTGAACAAAGCTTTACGGAGTCCTAACCAGGTCCTTGTTAATCTCAGGAATAAAAAAAAAAAAACTTGGTGAACTGTCACCGTGATATTAGTGAAATACTACCGAGACCATAGTAGCAATTTTAGACTCGTTCATATCAAAAGCACTTGCAGAAAACAAATTACCCCTTATCCTGCTGTATAAATAGAATGAAACTTTTAAACACATAGTAAAACCCCGAATTTTGTTATTTCAAAGATATTTATTGCGGAGAAATATCTCATTATCGGACAGTATAGATCCAAGATCAGACTGCACGTTCTGTGCAGTCTGATCTTGATCTACACTGTCCGCAAAAGGTCCTTGAGTCGCCCTTAGCAACCTAAAAGTTGAATGTGGCTGATATAATGGAATTTGTCATGGAAAATGTAGAATACATTTTTAGGAAAAGTGTTATCTGTTTTCTACTTTTCCCTCGCTTTTTCAAAGACTCCCTCCCTGGGTTTGTAAAAACATGGATTTGTTTGGTAAAAGGTTAAACACTTATAAAAATTATCAAAAGATCGAGGGGGAAAAAAGGTTGAAGATCGAAAATTACTAATAAATTTCAAAAATATGTTCAGCTCGAAAACTTGATGCATTAACATGATAAATATAATGGCCATTATATTATCTTTAACTTTAAAGTTCAAAGACATGTAACGTCTAAAATTATCTTTATTATGTATTCAGTTTCGTATAATGTAATATTTACATAGACCCAATTGAACCGACTGAATCGTTATCGATAGACGACAATTGGCGGAAAGACCCGATCAACACCGGAGACAACACAACTACACTTCGTACCAGGCGTTGAGTTTTGGTGCTCCTTGGCGCGTATCGCCTTTATTCACCTTAAGAGATAGGTAAATAATCTGAAACATTAAATCATGTGACCGGTATACGACCATTCACTTTGTTCAAAATGGCGAAATTCAGTGGGAGGATTCGAGTTTTATTAATTTTAACATTTTTATCGAAACTAACATTTGCTGTTCAAGACGCTTTAAAAGATCCGAGTTTGGAAATAATTCGACAAGAAGATGCTGAAGAAGGCACGTATCCGGGGTATAACGGTAAGTATTTTCCATTCATTTATTTAATGATTTATTATAAGTGGTTTATAATGATTGACAAGAATTTCATTTATGGAAACTGAACTCAAACCGACAGATTAAACTTTCCGTACAAGACAAAATCAAAGAGAGCGGTTAAAAATGAAATGTCACCTCAATGTATTAATTTTTGCATTGCAGTTTTTATACAAAAGCTTTGAGATTTTTTTTTGTATATTATTATCAAAACTGTTATTTTAATGACGAGTATGTGGTAAAAAAAATCGAGTATACATAATTTTTAGGGTTTTATGCAAACATTTTGCAAGTACTTATGCACTTAAAAGTGCACAGACATGATTATGCAGTTGTTTTTAAATGCTATTCAAACTAAACTGAGAACGTTGGGTAAATATGTAGAGTACATTAAGAAAGTGTATAAGTAATTAAGTTTTTTATTAAACCTGTAAGCACCATAGGCGAAATCCAGGACTTATGCGGACAGCATAGATCAAGATCAGACTGCACAGAACGTGCAGTCTGATCTAAGATCTATACCATCCGCTCGTTTAGTCAAGCTTACAGGATAAAAATTTTTCTGAGACTCAAAGGATTGTATTTTCAGCCTTAAAAAAAGGACGAGTTTAAATATTTAGCGCTGAAAGAGTTAAAGTGCCATGTACATCTAAAAATAAAAGCTCTTTCAGAGCCAGATCCATTGTATCATAAACTTGACTGGGCTGAAAACCCAGTCCACTAAAACTCAGACTTTTACAATACTGGCTAACAAAAAAATAAAACGGAGGGTATAGATCAAATTTCAGACTGCACGTTCTGTGCAGTCCGATCTTGACCTGTGCCGTCCATAAAAACCCATATTCGACTGTGGCACTGTAGGTTAACAAAAATAACCAATTTTCACGCAGCCCACTTGGGCTGTAATATCATTATACACTTTTGTTGTATAAAATCGGACATCGTGTAAGGGTCTTTATCCTTGAATTAAAGCATACCTTTAAAATGGTAGAAGTAATATTTTTTTGCATTAACGGTAAGTGTAGATCAAGGTCAGATTGCAAAAACGTGCAGTCTGGTATTGGATCTTCACTGTCCGAAATTTTGTGACAACAGCATCCTAGAAATACATGTAAATAGATTTTTTTTTTCCACAGCTTTTACAATAGGAGTGTTTTAACGACCCTGAGGTCATACTAGAAGCCATTTGAAAACCGCGTGGGAAAAAGAGAAAATGCTGATAACCAGCATTTTCTCATTTTCCTACGCGGTTTTCTACGCTACATTTAATTTGTCGTTTGCAATCGTTTTCAATTTGGTCAAAGCTAAAATTTTGTCGTTTGTTAAAAGGTTAATTTATTTAGCAATGCAAGGTTTAAAAGTGGTACTGTACTCCTTGGTACTATCTTAATCTCCATTCGTAAATGCACTCTTTATTACTGGTAGTGTTCCAATGGACCCCTTCTTTGCGTCTGATTCTGATTTATTACTCTTATCTGATCTGGGTCTGTATTTTCCAACCACTCTTAAGAACATTCTTAATCTTAATCTCTAAGATTTTCTAAATGTGAAAGTAACACCACTTCTGCTCGGCTATCCCAAATGGTTTAACCAATCAGAAGTTGTGATACGTTCAAAATTTAGAATATTCTGGAGAATAAGACTGAGAAAGTTATTAACCCTTAACCTGCTAAATAACTAAAATTAAACTTTCAAGTCGATGGTAAAATTCCAAATATTGCTATTTTAAAGTTATTCTTTTTGGGAAAAAATATCTCCATATCGGACAGCGTAGATCCAAGATCAGACTGCACGTTCTGTGCAGTCTGATCTTGATCTACACTGTCCGCAAAAGGTTCTTTAGTCGCGCCTGGCAGCCTAAGAAATAAAAGAATGGTTGATGAATACGGACCCTAGTCTTTTAAAAAAAATCATTCTTAGCATTTTAACTTTTCCAGACGACAAAATTGCAGCGTTGTTTCAAAAATTAAAAATAGCTTCAAACGGTAGGTTATGTATGGCTGAAAGGGTGCCTTTTCCGTACAAAGGTAGAAAACATTTTAGAAAGAGAAGAAAACGCTGGGCTCACCCTTTTTACGCTATGTTTTCAAAAATTTTCTCACTCAGAGATTCAGAATTATTAAAACTTTAGCTCTTTTCTACAGGACAAAATTTTAGGAAATTGAATGCATCTGCAGATGACAAATTAACTGTCGCTTAAATGATGTATTTTTAATTCAAAATGGTAGAAAAAAATCGGAGTTGGAGAAAATGCTTGTTATCAACCTTTCAACCTTTTCCCAAAATGTTTTCAAAAACACTCTATGTCAGGTCTCGTTTGTTATGGACAATATTTCCTCCTTTCCCCTTACCAAACGACAAAATTTTAGACAGGTCCAAATTGAAAGCTCTTGCAGACAACAAATTTAAAGTTGCAAAATAATGGCCTTCGGCTCGGGGCGACATGATTCACCACAGCCGTGAACAAGTTTCCAAGTCCCCTGCCACCTGACCGTACAACTAATAATGTTTACTTGGTAGTGACCATATTTAATTTGTAAATCAGCATTTTCTCTTTTCCGTAAAAAGTTTCCTATCCTATGGAGGACAAAAATTAATCACATTATTTCATCAACAATCTTCCTTTCGTCTGCGAATGTTTTTTTTTTTAAATTTAGGACAAGTCTAAAAATCCACCATCTCTTTTAACTCTTTTCCAGACGACTTGTCCAAATTGAAAACACTTGCAGACGACACATTAATTGTGGCTTGAATAAACGAAATTTATTCTTAAAAAGTTTAGAATTGATTTTAGAAGTTTTCTTTATCAGGGTCGTCAGAACTCGGTAACGGGTTAAAAAGCACGCAGGATGTATAATGACTGTCATTTTGGGACTGTTTAGCTACATTTATATATATATAGACAATAGCATATCAGAAAACTAAATTGACGAATCCAAAATACAATATTTGTTTATTTGTAAAGAAAGGCCACCGGCCCATAATACAGCACATTAGTTACATTTTTAACAATAACATGAGTTGCGTCCAAAAAATAAAGAAAAATAGCGTATACATAAAGAATACATAAACTAACCGAAGTTGATGAAAGTTTTTTAGTAATAAATACTTCAAAAAACGAATAAAAAATACCCTGACCATGACCATTCCCCCCCCCCCCCCCGTTTTTTCATGATGTTTCAAAAGTGTGCTTTTTACAAGCACTGGACGATATGGGAAAAACTTAAACATACGTTAAATATTTATCCTGTGTGAACTGATTATGACATCCAGTGGCTTATCGGTAGATTTTGTTTATCATTAATAAGATCGCCGACTTGTACGGTGTTTGTCCGTCCGTGTTACAAAACTTTACACACAAGTGTCGATTGAGGGGCAAGTTATCATGGTATATGAGTACATAGCCTCGGAATATGCAGATAACTCGACTTTCATCCATTTCTACCTGGCGTTTTCCGTCTCTCGGTTAATCACATTTGAAAAAAAAAGTTGTGGCAAAAGGAAAAGAAACGCTCGAAACGATTGCTTATTGTCACTGTGAAACAATTCACACTTCTCTCACCTCTGACCTCTCTTTCGCCGAAATTTATGTAAATGACGAAAATACTCTGCCCAATAATGATAAAAGGAACTCATACTACTGATTGTGATAAAAGGAGAACCGACGTAGAACGAGAGAGAGAGAGAGAGAGAGAGAGAGTTAGGGTCGGAAGAATTCAAAGCACTGAAAGTTCTGAGAAACAACACTTTAATGCGGGGGATTTAAAAGTTGTTGTCCATATTATTTGATTCACTGTCTTCTGCAACAATTTAACAGCAGATGAGATTCTTTGATGAATAATCAACGTAAATGTTTATACACGCAGACATATGAAAACATTGTGGCGAAAGGAGGACTTGCTAACTAAGTAAATATCATATTTACATTGATAATTTACTTTGTAAACTATAGCGAGCACAGTGATAATTACAAAGTGATTCTGTTCGGACCAACTGACACACAATGCATTCGATAATACACTTTCAGAGCTTTTAACAGATCATTTTACTTAATTTGAAAAAAAAAAGCATCTATCACCTTGAACCAACGCTCATTATGAAGGAGAATTTAGATATTGATAGAAGCTTATCTAGAATAAAATTGTTTTATTTTTCTCAGATGTGCGGTTAACAAAACGTGATAAAGATCATGGTCAATTAACAGATACCGCTTTCAGGTAAATGATTCAAATGAATCGATTTCAAGATTTTACAGATTGAATTCGCTGGAATTTTTCAGATCAAATTTGTGTTTTCTTGGGTTTAAAGTGTACATGTTGTCTAACATTGGGGATTACCTAAAGTAAGCCTTCGGTCCATGTCACTCTCATAACTTCTCTGTTGCATTTTTGCTTGTCAAATAATCGAATTAAATATTTCCAGTCGGTCACGTGTTGGTATTGTTGAAAACGACGTTAATCACATGAAAACAAGCAACTTGAACCAGATTTTAAAAGAAATTTAAATTCAAAAACAGATTAAGAGGTCGAACAAGTTGGTACATGGTGGTACTGACCTATATTGGCTGATAACGTTGATAAGAGTAAGACCGTCCGTTCAATGTATTTATCTTATTATCTTCTGCAGACGACAATTTGTGCTGTGTAGCACACGACTTTCGAAACCATTGCGGCAAAAGGAGAAACTGCTCTTACGAGCGATTTCTCCTTTTTCCGCAATCGTTTCACATCTATACTAGTATCACACTTAAAATTTGCGTTGATTATCCATATTTTACGAGAATATTTTCAAAGTTGTGTCCACATATTTTTTTCAGGAAGTAACGAGTCAAAAGCTCTGACCTTTTACTTGGAATGTTTAACCCTTCACATTATATGTCCTTGTTTTTACGAAACAGAAATAAGGCATTTAGAAGCATTACTCCTTTACCTACAACTTTTTCAAACATTGTGTACTGTAGTGGAGTAAAGGATCGCATATGTGCTGAAATAGATTAGCTCTGGAATGATCAGAATCATAGTGCCACATAATGATATTTTAGTACTCGCGAAATTAGAAACAAGACAATCAGAATAGGAACATAGCGGAAAAAGAAGCTTTTTTCTCACAACGGGTGATGACTGCTTTTTCCTCAACGTTTTCTTAAGAGTTTGTGCTTACAGCGATGCAGCTGTTACGGCAAGGGTCAGTTTAACGATAGATAATCATAAGATTCTATCTTTAACGTCGAATTGTCTGTTGTCATTTTGTAATCTTCGAATTTTTACGGTATATTCAAACCTGCAGATTGTTAAATATACATGTATTGATAAACAGGAAGTTCATTTTTGGGAAAAATAAAAATACGATTATCCCCCCTTGAGAGGAAGATCATTTTTATGGAACGTTTCCGCTGGGAAATAAGATTTTCGTTTTACCCCTAACTCTTGGAACGTTTAAACCGTTGTTGGGAAAAAAAAAACAAACTTACTGCACATGTATTTAAAACCAGAATTTGCGAGTAGATACATACATATGAGAAGTTAGTGAATAATACTGTTTTATGTTGACTAATTACTGTGTTGCATCCCAAAATTTTTTGCCATTGAAATTGTTGACTTGCAGATCTAATGTTGAAAGTGGTTCAATTTGTGGAAATTATCTGTGAAAGGTTGGGAAACGTTGTAGGAAAACGAGAAACGTAACCACCGTTATATCCTTTTTCCACAATGTTTTCAAAAGCCTTCTTTCCGTAAGGATCATTCGCTCACAATGAAGAATGGAGAGAACTAAAAGAAATTCATAAATTTTTAATAACACTTTAATGAACAAGTTGTTGAGTGTTTTACAGAAAATAATTGGTATCCTGTTTCAGCTTTGAACCTTTTAAGACAGACAACAATTGGCTATTTTGTACAAGATCATGTGTCTAGCTAGCTTCATTCTCTAACACGCTCATTAACTCTTTGCAAGACACAAAAAGTTTTAAATTGTCTAAATTGAAAGCATTTGCAGATAACATGGTAAATGCGTGTCAAATGATATGATTTTTCTTTGTAAGACAAGAATACATTGTGGAAAAAGGAGAGAAATGCTGCTTGCCAGCATTTTCTCCTTTTCCAACGATGATTCCTTCCTCGGGGTCGTTAAAACTTGGGGTTGTGTGGTAAAGGGTTAACTCTTTGCCAGGCGAAAAAATATAGACTGGTCCAAATTGAAAGCGTTTACAAAGGACAAACAAAATGTGACTCATTTTTTTTTCCTGTGAAAGTGTAGAAAACACTGTTGGAAAAGGAGAAAATGCTTGTTACAACACGGAATCGTTGGCAGAAGTTTAAGAATAAAAAATAATGCAGACGTTTTTTGATCTTTAACGTTCGCTTAAAGGCCCAGTAAAGGCCAAAATATCAAAGCAGGTGTCGAAATACATTTAAATTTAAATCATCCCATTTAAAAGTATGAAGAATATTGTGGAGATGACAGTCTGTTATTGTGTGGTCGGACCATATGTTAGCTGCTGGCAAAAAAAAAAAAGAATTTTTAAAATCAGGCAAAAAGTAAACAAAAGACACAGCTACCTGGCAGGTTTTAACCTAGTTTTGAAATTAATTTCTCTGTCAACGACTAACACTTGGACCGACTGTACAATGACAGATTGTCATCTTCACAATAATTTCCATACTTTTGAATGGTATGATATAAATTCAAATGCATATAAACACCCGCTTTGTTTACTTTTGGGCTTTATTGTCACTTTAAATTTATTCCAATTTCTCATCAAAAAGATTCCTTTATAGGCAATCATTATTGTGTTGTGTTGCTATCCCTATGAGTGCTCCGAAATTCGTTTATTTTGCAGGACGAAAGAGTTAATAAAAGGAATATCATGTTTTTATGATCAGAGACATAAAATAAGCTTTTAATTGAATATACCGGTACTAGTCTAGTGAAATCGAATACGAGGCTGAAGTTAGAACAAATATTTGGAGAAAGCTGTGACATGCCGCATGTTGTACTGTTTACCTTTAAACCCTTAGGCTGCTGAGTGCGACTTACTGACCTTTTGCAGACAGTGTAGATCAAGATCAGACTGCACAGATATAAATTTGAAGTAGCATACATCGGGGTTTTACTATCGGCTTGAAAGTTTCGTGTCACTTATTTAGCGGGATAAGGATTAAAGGGGCCTACTAAGATTCTTTGCCATGAATCAAAATTACTTGTAAAATAGTGATAAAGAATTTTAAATATATATTTTTTTTTACAGCATACAGAAACCGGCTGATTACATTCGGTAAAAGGATGTAATTCTTGCTTTAAAATAACGCTCTGCAAACGGTAACACCGGCCTATTTTTATGACACCAGATATGATGTCACTTTACCTACTAGTATTTGAATACGGTCCCACATAACTGACGCATGTTATTGATCATGTGACATTTGTGAGGTTCTGATTCCAATTCTAAAAATACCTTAAGCGGCTACGTATCACTTTCAGGAAAACCCCTGCAAAAAACTTTTATGGTCTACAAACTATTCGCTTACTGTATTGAGAAATGAAACATTTTTGTTGTTTCTTATGGTTATAAAAATGTGACAACACTTTTTTATGGAATCCTTAGTAATATATTTTTTTAATTTATTTTTTCGGGTATTAAACCGCTTACAACAGTATTTTGGTCATACCACGTTCAAAGCTCATTTATTTATGTCTTTCAGTACAAAGTTTAGGGTGTCTTGCCCAAGAAAAGCCCACGAGACCATTGCCGCTAAAGTTGGTTGAACCGGGATTATTCTTTAGTTTTAATGAAACGCCCCAACCATTGGGCCACCGCTTCGTAATTCATTTTTTTATTCGAAATAGCAACAGTGGGGGAATACTAAATTGCAGTTGCTTATAACCAAGCGCAGACGACATTTTTTTAGTCTTGCAGCAGACCATTTCTAATTTTGGAAATATTGTATCTAAGGAGAAGTTGCTCCTGACGAGCAACTATTGTTTTAGCCATAGCCGAAGTAAATCTTTACCACACAATCCTGAGTTTTAACGACTCTGAAGAAGAAGCCTTTTGAAAATATTTTGGTTTGGTTTGGTTTGTATTGGAGTTTAACGCCAATTTGATAGCTTAGGTTCTATCACGCACCCATGTGTTTCCTGGCTTTCTCACACCAGTACTGACACAACTTTCCTTCCAAAGCCACTGACTACTTTTCTCAAATGCATCAGAGGTGAGAGGCGAAAAATCGCCGGAAAGAAAATTCGCCGCAACCGGGTATCGAACTCGCAACCTCCAGGACACGAGTCAGATACGCTAACCACTGAGGCACCCGGCCAGGCGAAAATATTTTAGGAAAAAAGGACAAGATGCTGGTAACCAACATTTTCTCCTTTACCCACAATATTTTTCACCATATCAAAGACAGAAATCATCATTTGGGCTACACTTATTTTTTCGTCTGCAAATGCATTCAAATTGATCTATTCCAAAATTTTGTCGTTTGGTAAAGAATTTATATTTATCCATGTATAACCCTTTTTCCAGACGACAAAGTGTAAGATATGTCCAAATTGAATGCATAATGATGCAGTCGGTAAATTAGATTGGTTATCAATATCTTTTTAAAAATAGGTCTGATTTCAAAAACGTCTGCTGCAAATTTGTTTCTGTGCGTAATAATTGTAGGGAAAAAAAAACATAACAACGTTAAATAACCACTCTTTTAATCACATTTCTTTTTTTTCTCGAAGTTGAAATTAAAGACAACTTATTTAAGTTGAAATAAATGACCGACGCCTAAGACTTTCTATTCTATTTCATTATGACTCTAGGTTCTCTCTTAATTAGAAAAGACAGCTCGTACAATTGGTGTAACTCGGCTTTGATCCTCAAACATGGCAAATAGAGCCCCCTCCTAGGTTGTGCCCCGCTTCCCATTGTACCTGGCTCAGCCCGTGACGTTCTCTTGTTGTTAACAATATTTTGGAGTTGTGGGTCGACTGAAATTTGTGTGGGTTCAAATCTCGAATCTTTAACGAGTCGTAAATGTTTGAATTTGATAGAGGTTTTAGGCTGCTATTTGAACAGCAGTATAATTGAGCATTGCTTTGGCAAAAGGGGGCTTAATGCATCTCCGTGATGCATTATACCGGGCAAGTTATCATATAATCGTGGAAACATAAAATCCTTCCCCCCCCTTCTAACAATGGATTCGATCCGAAGGTCAAATGGTCCTTTGACCTGCAGAAAATTGACCAGTAGCAAAAAGTATCGACCCATGTTGCAGATGATTTAAGCCCCCTTTTCAGAGAGCATGGCACATATGTAGAATCAGATATCTTTTACATTTCAATAGAATCATTTGCGATATGAACAAAATGAAAAAGAATAAGTTAAGAGTATGGCCTCAACACAGCCTATGTCAACATCGATATATTTAACGTAAGTTAACAAAAATGATGACAACTATTCTTTCCTGAATGTGCAGGTTTTAACTATGAGGATAACCTTAAGAATACAATAGGCTAAAAATATTTCAAGAAAAAAGAAAAAACAAACAACATGCGGACGTTGGATGTACATCAATCAATCAATCAATCAATCAATCAGTCAAGCAAGCAAGCAAGCAATCAATCAAGCTTTCAATCGATCATTCGAACGATCGACTTACAGGATCACTCAATCGATCGATCGATTGATCAATCAATCAATCAATCAATCTTTTCAAAATTTTACTCAGTAATGCAATATACGTATTTGAAGAATAAGATAATCTCAATAAGTTACTTCTTACAAACTCCTCAGGTTCATCCAACACTTTTTTTTCAAACAACAAATTGTAGTAAATGTGAAATGTGTAAATTACATCTTGTATTTTTTAGAACTCCGACGGCTGGGAAGAAAAGGAGGTTGTGTTTGCTCACAAGCGGTTAATGATGACTTAGTGGACCACTTCACAGTCCGTACAACCGTAAAAAAGAACAATTTTTTTATAAACTACGACGCTTTACGCACCTGACGTAGACAGATTTTGAAAACCATTTGGAAAAAGAAGCAATTGCTTGTTACAAGCAATTGCTTCTCTTCCCGAAATGTTTTCAATTTCATTAAGCATGGAAATATTTTCCTTCGAATATTTCTTCTACTTGTTTTTTTTTTCAGTAGCTAGTAGCATGATTTTTTTAAATCTTTACCTCAAATTTCCAGTTTGAACGACCCGTAGAAAGAGGCAATTTGAAAACAATGTGGGAAAAGGAGAAAGTGCTGGTAACAAGCATTTATTTCCTTTTCAACATTTTTTTCTATCCTATCACAGACGACTAGCATCATTTGCGTCACATTAAGTTTGTTGTCTGCAAATGCTTTCAATTTGGACAAGTCAAAAACTTTGCCGTTTTGTAAAGAGTTTAAAAAAGAAAGCCTGAATTGTGATGGGTTTATAAGACGTTTAGGAAGAGCCACATAATGGTGCTAGGATGTACAACTTCACCTAAAGCGCCGTATTTGAATAAGAAAACGATTCACAAACTATGTCCCATCCCAATTAACTTTTATTCAAATATTATCTTAACTGTCCCGAAACCTTTTTTTCCTTCAAGTCATCATAGATCTTTAACCCATCTTTGTAAAGGCCTTTTTTTTAAATTACAAATTATCTCTTTTCCACACTATCCCTTGTTTTAAAGACCCTGAGAAAGAAAACGCTTGAAAACATTCTAGGAAAAGGAGAAAATGGTGGCTACTAGCATTTTCCTCCTTTTCACAAAAAAATTTCTATCATTTTACAGCCAAATAGCGTAATTCCAACCACATTTAATACTTTCAATTTGGACGACTCCAAATTTTTGTCGTTTTGTTAAGAGCTACAGATAGTGGATTCTTTGATAGAAAAAAAAATTAATCTGAAATATGAATGATTTCTTCCTGCAAGAAAGCTGGGTTGTTGTTGTTGTTGTTGTTGTTGTTGTTGTTGTTGTTGTGTCAGTAAAATGGAAACATGAACATGCAGAAGTCTTATCATGAGATCAATTCTTCATCTCATCCTACATCTAGTAGAGGAAAAAAAAAAGTATGAGAGACAGACCTAGGAAGACGAGGGAGGGAGAGAAGAGGTGCTGACTTTTATTCTTCGTTTGAGAGAGAGAGTCTATGGGAGTGGGGTGGATATTCTAATGAGCAGGGATGGCGAAGTAATAGGGAAAAATATCTTAAAGACATTCGGTTTGGTTTTATGACGAGAAAATTTCAATTAAGATATCAAATAGAAAATTAAACTGGATATTGTGTAACATGACTTTGCGATTATTATATATATATCGCTTTATTGACAGGCAGGTGTCAATCATATTACCGTTTCAGTGCTATTGCCGTAAATAGAGTTCTTTTGTGGATGGCATAGACTAAGATCGGAAGGTGCAGATTAGAGTCTGATCTTGGGTTTATTCCATCCCCCGGTTTAGTCAAGCGTGTATGATAAGAATCTTCCCGTATCTCAGCCTATTCATGTATTTTCAACCGTGGAAAGAGGTCGAGTTTATAATGTGATGCTAAAAGAGTTATACTAAGCCATAGAAATATTCATCGTCATACCTGCGGAAAGTGTTTTTGTTTACCATTTTATAACGCTTTATCACTGCGCAAGCTAAAAGCTTTATAAAATGTTTTTGCGGACGGTGTAGATCCAAGATCAGACTGCACAGAACTTGCAGTCTGATCTTGGATCTACTCTGCCGATATTTTTAAAGACTTTTTAAAGATAAGGGCTTTTAATTTGCAAGTAGTTCCGGTATTTTCTGCTGATCATGAGCCATGCTCTGGCAAAGACGGGTTTAATGGATCTCTGTGAAGCATTATACCAAACTAGTCTCAATAATGAGACGCTACGGTGATTTTTTTATACTTCGACATTTATTGTGCACTGTACCAGGCGACCAGTCAAAAAGCCTTTGGGGACAGTTATCTTTACTATATACCAAACAAGCCATTACATAATTATGGATCCTTAAAATCCATTTTGTCTCATAACCAACTTATTCTGAGGTAGAATGGTCCTTCGACATGCAGAAAATTTACAAGAAGTTTCGACTTGGGTCGGCCTACGCGTAGGCTGACCTGGTCGAGATACTTTTTTGCAGATGCATTAAACCCCCTTTTCACAGAGCATGGCTCATATTTAATGGCTGGGGGTCACGCTCTGTTATCAAACAAGTTGTACATGACATTACTAGTAAATATGACTCTCGAAATATACTGAACACTAGATAATAATGATAGCCAACCGACTTAGACAATTTATACCCTTTGCCAAACAACAAAATTCTTGAATTTTCCAAACTGAAAGTGTTTGCAGGCGACAAATTAAATGTGGCCAAAATGATAATTTCTCTCTCTGAGCGGGTAGAAATGATCGTGGGAAAAGGAGAAAATGCTGATCAACAGCATTTTCTCCTTTTTCCACAATGTTTTCAAAATGGCTTCTTCCTCAGGGTGGTATATGGTTAATGGAAGTTTCTTTTAGGGCAGTGCTCAGACAAAACTCACTTTTGACAATTTTGAGGCTCTTTTGACCAGAATATAACGGAAAATATTCGACATTGTCGATCAATGATCAGACAGCACTTCATGATCAATCTGATCTTGCACTGTACTATCCTCCAAAATGTTATACGTTGTCCTTAGCAGATAAAGACCTACACACTTCAAGAACCAATTAAACCACGTGAACTCAAGTTCTTCTAATGGCGCCATCGCCGAAAAATAGAACAAGTATTTGGATTGGTTATTGAGATTTTGAATAAATCACGTGATTGTTAAACAAGTAGGGGGAGGGTAAGAATATTTGGTATATCAAACTGAAGATGTTTGAACTTGAGACAGATTTACTTCTTAGATCTACAACATTAACCTTCCATCATACAATGCCGACTTTTAACGACCCTGAGGAAGGAACCTTTTGAAAACATTGTGGGAAAAGGAGAAAATGCTGGTAACCAGCATTTTCTCCTTTTCCCACAATGTTTTCTACCATATCATAGACAAATTTCTTCATTCGAGTCATATTTAAACTGTCATCCGCAAATGCTTTCAATTTGGACAAGTCTACATTTTTCTCATGTGGTAAAGGATGAGAGTTGATAAAAGTTGCTGTTGTGGAAATCGTACATGAAGATCAAGTAGAACCTGATGTCTGTTCTACTTTGTGGAAGAATCTTGCTCAATAAGCCTTAAAGATACATCTGTACTCTTTTTCAGCCAGTTTTCAGCCAGTTTTTAACTAGTTTTTAACCCATTTCATTCCTGTTTCATGAAGCTATAATCATTCTAGTATTTTCGTGCCAAATATTGCCCCTGACGGCTGCAAGGCTGCACAGATTACGACGGATAGTGCGTGTAAATGCATTTCATGTTTTGGAGGCCTTCAAAGCAATCGCTGTTGTCAAATGAGGACAAATCCCTCGAGTTTTTCTATCCATTAAACCACATATATTGGTAATTCATTTTTACGCAGGGTTAGCAATTCTATACACTTTCAAGATTTAACAGATTTTTTTTTCCAGCTGTAAGGTTACATCTTTAAAAGTGTGATACATACGGAATGGATTTTTTCAGGTTCTTTTGGCACTCGGTCAAAGAACAAATTTTGCGTCATTTTAGGTGTGCTTAACATCGATTACTAAATCAATTTCCATTTGGAAACCAAAGGAAAACAACCCGCATGATATACGGTACAATGCCCTTGACATCGTTTAACCACAACTGCCCAAAAATTCCTACAATTGGAAATTCAGCCCTACAACTGACTAGAACAAGTTTAGCGTTTCTAAAACGTTTGCATAATACAAAAAAAAAACTCTAATATGTTTACATTATGCCACAATCGTTTTAAAATTATACCTCAAGATGGGTGGCTTTAATTAACATATTCTGCAGTAAATATTTAGAGTGAATGTAGGCCATTAGCTATTCCATATTTACCGTTAAATTAATTTTGCAGCCTTTAGATTCATACATATCAATTATGCACTTCCAGTTTCATTTAAAATTTGACTTTGAAAAAAATGTCCACTACAAGTGGTTCTTTGTTTTACTGACTCTCCCTTTATTTCAGGACATTTTTATTTCAGGACAATTGGTCTGTAGGTTCCCATCGTAAGATTTTCAACAAACTAAGAAGGGTAATTGCAGTTTGGTTAAAAGTTGCTTTAGGCTCTTATAGATTGCGCTTGTGGGAGGGGTGCACTTAATTTTTTGAAAAAGAAATGGGATAATAATTCTAAAATTGATAATAAAGATTAATACAGATTTGAATTGTTAGAATTTTAGGACCACCGTGACAAGGAAAATTAGCCTATTCAACTCTTTACCAGACGACAACGGTTTAGATTCGTCCAATTGAAAGTATTTGCAGACGATTAATTCAATATGAGTTAAATAGTGGGGTCTGTTTATTATAACTTGGTAGAAAACATTGTGGGAAAAGGAGAAAATGCTGGTTACCAGCATTTTCTCCTTTTCCCACGATGTTTTTAAAAAGCTTTATTCCTTGGGTCGTTAAAACTCGAAACTGCTTAGTGAAGAGTTAAAATGGAAGCAGCCCCACCCACTCGTTCTCAAACCCCACCTCCCAAAGAAAAAGCGGAAACGTTCGATTATTCTTTCTGTTATGAACAATCTATTGCGTATATTTCTTTACAAAATTGCATCAGTCGACTTTGAAAACCATCCTTTCAAAATGCGTATAATGAACGTGAATTGAAAAAAAAAAAACATCTGCAGAAAGTAGTAAGTTAATCAGGGTTTATTGTGTCCTATTGAACCGACTTCGAACATGCAATACATGCATTTCGTTTATCGTATTTTACATCGAAAATAAGTTTAAATTTTTATTGGACAGCTTTGGAAAACAATTTGTAATAGGAAAGATCAGGGTCGATTTCGATGAGTTGGTTTTTTTTCCCCCTCCTCTTTTCCTAAGCCTATTTTACATCCTCTGTCTATGACTCTGACAACCATTCGCGATATATGTCGCGATTAAGCATTAAATCATAAATCTATTTCTAAGATGTAAGAATGTGTAAATGTGATATTCTCTGAAAAAAGATAAAGCTCGAACCTTCAACCTTTCACGCTGTTTCTCCATTATCTCCCGCTAGATGGCATTCTACAAATACACATCTATAGAATTTGGGCATTCTGGGTACAGAACCGGACTACTTTTCAAAACGACAACCGTTACTTTTAATTTCAAAATAAACGTTTAGTCAATAAAACGCTACCTGGTGCGATTCATTCAGCTATGATCAGCTTACATGTAACCTATGCACCGGCCATTTATTAAAACAGCCTCTACAGGCTTGGGTAATAGCTTTGGTATAAGCCCTACTTTTCCCAGGTATATGGGAAGGGTGATGCGTCATAGCAGACAGGTCCAATCTTCGAAGAATATGACATGCGCAGACAACGGCTGTTTCTCTGATAAAAGTCGTCAGTCACTGTTGACAGTTAAGCAATACACAAGCTCCCAAGAGACGTCGCGATGGTTTTAGCCTGGGTTCCAGCCCGATTTTTTTTTCCTTTTATATATTCGGACTTAACTTTGTCATTTTTGGTAAAGTTTTTGGTAAATGTAAAGTTCGAAAATATAAAAGGAAAAAATGATCGGGCTGGAACCCAGGCTACGATGAGTGTGACCCGAGATCGCTCGAAAGCGCTAGGAAATGGCTTAACTCTTTACCAAACGACAAAATTTTTTACTCATCCAATTTGGAAGCATTTGCAGACCACAAAATGAACGTGACTCAAAAAATGATTTCTTTTTATGGAAGTGTGGAAAATATTGTGGAAAAAGGAGAAAATGCTGGTTACCAGCATTTTCTCCTTTTCCTACAATGTTTTCAAAAGGCCTCTTTCTCAGGGTCGTTAAAAGTAGGGATTGTGTGGTAAAGGGTTAAAGCCCCAATTGGCTAAAACTTAAGCTCGTTATCCCTTTACAAAACAAGCACGACTTTTATTGACTCCGAAGAATAGACCCGTTGAAAACATTGTGGAAAAGGAGAAAATGCTGGTATCCAGCATTTTCTCCTTTTCCCACAATGTTTTCTGTACTTTTAAGGAGAAAGCCCATTATTTGAACGGTAGGCTATATTATTTACCGTGTGCGCTGAATGCTTTCAGTTTGGGCCAAGTCTAAATTTCTGTCCTTTGATTGACATTTAATTTATAACTTCCTGAAGTTGAAACATTTTTTTTAACTCCTTATCACAAATCCCATTTTTTAAACGACCATGAGAAAGATTGCTTTGAAAACATAGTCGGAAAATTAGATTTTTGAGTCACATTTAAGTTGTACCCTGTAAGTGCTTCCAAATTGGCAAAGTCTAAAATTTTGTCGTTTTGTGAAGAGTTAAGCAGACGACTTTCCTAGCATTCTTAAATTAGTACACGGAATCATTGTTTGATACATGAAATGAAAACATTTTTTCCAAGTGGGAATTTTATTGATAGAGAAATTTTTCTTTTAGCCAAAATCTTACCAAAAATGGTCGGCTGCAAGGTATGAAAAGAAGGTAAACTGTTTACTTATTTACAAAGCATTCATTCATTCGGTTTTCTGTTCAAATATATCGTATGCACCAGGTAAATATTCAACTGTTATGTGCACGGTACTAATTGTGTCATGGTGCGATAAAATCGGAATGTGCGCCAGGTCGCATAGTTTTGTCGTTCTTTCATTCCAGAAATACTCATGGACTTGCCGTGAATAAGTAACAGGTCCTAACATTTACCGTAAAATCTAAAATGATAATTTTTAAAAAATGCGACTTTGACAATATTGGTAGTAAACATGTTTTGATAATATGAATATAAGTGAAAGCATTGGAAGGAGCAATTTCTCCATTTGCCATGATGCTTTTGTTGTTTCTATTTTTTTTTTTTTTTTGGGGGGGGGGGGACAATCTGCTGTTAGACTCAACAAAAAGTCTCCTGCGTGACGTGATTACTTAACTTTCAACCAGACGACAAAATTTTGGACTTTCCCAAACTGAAAACATTTGCAAACGACAAATTCAGCATGGCTGAAACTGGCGGGATTTGTGTTTATTTTTAAGGGTTGAAAAAATTGTGGGAAAAGGAGAAAATGCTGTTTACCAGCATTTTCTCCTTTTTCCGCAATGTTTTCAAAAGCTCTTTCTCTTATGGATTGTTTGATAACGGGTTAAGTTATTCTCTCTAGCGTTTATTCTTATCTTCAGCATATATCATTCAGTCTGTGTAGGCTCTATTTTATAATTTAGGTCGTTTGTGCACGGTACAGATTGTGTCATTAGACGCGATGCAATCAAAGGCTATCTCTAGGTTTCGTAATTCTTAGGCTGGTTGAATGATAATGGAACTTGCAGTCAATCTGTCAGTTAGTAGCAGGTGCGAACACCAGACGCTTACAACCCATACAGCGCCAAGCACAACTGCAGTCTTTTTTGCAGACAATGTAACTAAAAACTAGATTGTTTTTAGACAATGTAGATCAAAATTGGAAGACAAAGCACGTGAAGTCTTATCTTATATCCCAAATATCTGGGTTTTTTTGTAAGACTTATGCAAAAAACTTCTAATTTGATTTCTTTCCTTTTCTCTTTTTTCAATGTTCACCTAAATAAGTATTCAGTCCTATGGACGATCTCTGCATATCGAACGATTTCTGTATCGTGGAGACTCGATATTGGTGGAGAGTAAATATCTCAAAAGTTCATCAAAATAAGCCCGTTTAGTGAAACGAGACCAGCCATTTTACCTACCTATCAGTGGCTGTCTGATCCTTGGACCATTATCATAGACACGTCTCATCTCTATCCCCCCGTATCTGCCCCTCCCCCCCTCTATATGTCTTTGCTCCACATTCCCTATAAGTACGAACAATAAAGAAAACCTGTCAAGAGAGCGCGTTCCTCTCCCCGACCGTCACAAGAGACCATCGGGACCATCATGGGTCCAGCCTCCGACGTCGGTGATAAGTAACAACCTCCACATTACCACCGGTCACTAAGTGGTAGATTTAATTGAATCATAAAAGGTGGGAAAAAAGACGGACCCGCTAGCCGGTGCGTATTATAGACCTACCCGTAAGCTAGCCACTTGAAATACAAGGACACCAAGCACCGCAAAGTACCGACAGCGTGTATCCTTTACTCTTATTATAATAATTTTTTGTATATATCTGTCGCAGATTAAGTCAGAAAACATTGTGACAAAAGGAGAAATTGCTCATTATGAGCAATTTCTCCTTTCGTCACAATGTTTTCACTGCTCTGTCCAAGTCCAGATGAAATATTTACTCATTTCTTGTCTTATTTTTAATACGTCCAATCACTTTTCTTTTTCAACAGGAAGAAAGGGGTTTAATACGATCTTATATCAGTATTCATAAGTAGAGTACGGTGAGGCGATTTCTTGTACCTGTCCGTGTACCGTATTCACCCGGATTTTAGTGGTCAAAAGATAGATTCGAATGGACATTTTTGAAATTAAATGATGAATTAAGATATCCCCGGCATACTGTTACCGAAATTTTATACGATTTAGATTTAATAATGTTTCCCGGCCTCGAATAGCGCAAGAAAAGAGAAACAAAAATCATCAAACAGACTTTTTTTAATCGCAATTTTAACAATTATTATCAGAATCATCATCATCATCAGAATCATCATCAGAATCAACAGAATCATCATCATCATCATCATCATCATATTTATTATTATTATTATTATTATTATAATCATCATCATCATCATCATTTCTTATCGCATGAATATCTTTAGATCGGCAGTCTAGCTTTTTTTCCCCAAAAGAACAAAAATTCTTTTTTTCCCGTTGAGGTTATTTACGCAACAAAGGGCATATGGTTATGAACCATTTGCAAATGCTTTGAAAGTGGGCGTGTGTAGAATTTTGTACATAGTGATAAAAAGTGCAACTTTTGAATGTATTTAGGTGCTGATAACCTTCTATCACACGATCCAGAGTTTTAATGACCTCGAGAAGATGGTTTTGAAAACGTTATGGGAAAAAGAGAAAATGCTGGATACCAGCATTTTCTCCTTTTCCCACAGTGTTTTCTGCCCAGTCAAAGACAAATCGAATCATTTGAGTCACATTTAAATTGTCGTCTGCAAATGTTTTCAATTTGGTGGAGTTTTTAAATTTGTCGTATGATAAGGAGTTAAGTGTGAACATCAAAAAGCCGCTTATTTCGACTTGATAAAAGAAAGATGATTTGCTGTAAAACGATCTTTTGGTAATTTAAAGGTGACTGGCCGCTCACTGCACGGGTTAACACCGAGCACAGCACGAGATAATACCGATCGGCGTCCGAAACTTGCCGAACCAGTCACGGAAAGGCACGACTAGGCGGCTTAATGAGCGAGACATCGTTGACGCGACCTGCATCGACCTATTTCATTATTTTCACATCGATTTTAAGACCTTCCCTTTCTATACCTTAACCCTTACGCTGCTAAGCGCGACTCAGGGACCATCTGCAGACAGTGTAGATCAAGATCAGACTGCACAGAACGTGCAGTCTGATCTTGGATCTACACTGTCCGATGAGGAGATATCTTTTTTCCAAAAAATGCCTTTGAAATAGCAAAATTTTGGTTTTTATTACCAGTTTGGAAGTTTCATTTCATTTATTTAGCTGAGAACAGGGGGTCGTGGGTTCGATCCCTGGCTCGGCAAATTTCTTTCTGAGGATTGATGATAGTCATTGCGACAGGATTCATTCCTCTGTCACCATTGACCATTGTTTCGACGATGGTTATGTGGGAAAGCAGCCAGTGGCTTGGAAAGAAAATTGTGCGGAGTACTGGTAAAAGAGACTCGAGGAAAGCATGGATAGGTGCACTGGCCCCCGCGATATAACTGAAATAATGTTGAAAACGGCGTTAAACACCATACAATCAATCAATCAATCATTCATTTATTTAGCATTTAGATACAAGAGAAAAAACTCTTTACCCGAAACTTCTGAGCGCGTCTTTAGACTATTAATTGGATAGAGTAGAATAAGATTAGACTGCACTAAACGTCGACACTTTTCGATGTATCAACCACAAGTTCTGGTAATTTTACGATCGTGAGAAAGAGGACTTTTGAAAATATGAATTGATTTTTTTTCCCGGCACGATGTTTTACTCTTTTAATAATATCGCATGGGACACATATTAATTTGTCGTCTGCAAAGTCGGTTGCCGAAAACTAATGCAGTTCTGACAGTCTTTGAAAGTGAAATGTTTGGAATATTTTAGCGTTAAAAAACAGCCTTGCTCTGTTAAAAGGTGATTAAATGCATCTGCAAAAAGTATCGACCCGACTGCCAGGCTGACCTGAGTTGATACTTTATTTTTTCATTCGTAAATTTTCTGCATGCCCAAAGACCATTTTACCTCGGGATTCAGTAGGTTGAAAGACAAA
This sequence comes from Hippopus hippopus, assembly GCA_946811185.2. NCBI lineage: Eukaryota > Metazoa > Mollusca > Bivalvia > Cardiida > Cardiidae > Hippopus > Hippopus hippopus. The sequence goes on from OX328100.1 coordinate 41,255,100, forward strand.
ATGGATAATATGGATCTATAATTATGTGATGACTTGCTTGGAGATGCACTAAACCCCCATTTGCCAGAGAATGGCCCAGTTATATGCATCGAACAGGTGTACAAAATAATAGATTAACAAGACGACAATATGTTAGACTTGTGCATATAAAAAATTTTCGTTAGATGAAAAAACTTTTCTCAAAAGATGGGATATGTCTTTCAACATTATAGCAAAACCTTACAGGAAAAACAGAATTTGCTTATGACTAGCTTTTCTCCCTTTTCCACTATGTTTTTATTAAAAAAGGTCTACCTCGGCGTCCTGGGTCTGTATTTATCAACCATTCCGACTTGCCTCTTGTCTGAATTTTGAATATAACACAATTTCTGATGGTGGAACCACTTGCTTCAGCCAACTTTAAACATAGCGTTACTTTTAAATTCGGAAAATTTCTTGAGAATTAGGTTAAGAGTGCCATTCAGGATGGTTGATGAAAACGACCGTTACGTTCTATAAGCTGACATCTTTATTGTTGCGTAATTTATTACAGAGTTTACCCAGTCATCCAATATTTTACTGAGAGCAAAGGAAACGAAGAAAAAAATACAAGCATGGGAAAATTACAATGAATATACTTTGCCCGTATTTAACAACCAGTCAAAAGTTCATCTTCATTCTAATTCTAAATTTTGAAAGGAACACGATTTCTGATCGGTGAAACCATTTGGTTTGACTAATCAAAAATTGCATTTCTTCGAAAGTTAGAAAATTCTTGAGATTCAAGCTGAAAATTATGGGCCCCGGAAACGCAAAGAAACTATAGTAGATCTAAAATAATCAGCAACATTAGAAATAGGCCTACAATAATTTTCACTACACCAATAGATTTCATAAAATATTTATCTACTATCCATCATTAAATTTCTACGGTGGCACAAAAGTGACATGGAAGATATATTTTATACTACGTGCGCACGCAGTAGCTAATACGTGCGCACGTAGTATAAAATATATCTTCCATGTCACTTTTGTGCCACCGTAAATTTCACCAAATTTCTTGTTTATCTATTGTTAAAGATCTAAATGCCATTCCTTGCCGTGATCCAACACCGCTTAATGGCGCCTTGGAGGTGGTTTCCGGTATACCATTTATGATCAACAACATAACGGTTAAACTAAAGTGTCTCCACGGTCTCGAGTTCCCGGATGGAACCACGGAAAAAGTCGAACATTGTTTCGCCGCCCCGACACCGCTTCGAATTACCGGAATCTGGTCACCAGATCAGGGACGATTGGTTTGCCAAGGTCATTGTTTAGAATCTTGCATGGCAGTTATTCTTATAAAATAGTGACAAAGCGTTTTTTCCCTTAATTTGGTTAATAGTGTTAAATTCTATTCAAATTAAACTCTTAATGTGAATCATATGAATGTGCTTTCTGGCAACCATTTTTATTTTGTGGTGTCTTTTTTTTTATTCATACAAAGTGCCGTGTGAAATATCACGCAATGACAAAGATAAGGATTACAATTTTGAATACTCTGTGATTTTCTATTGCTTTCGTAGGTATTGTAGATTGAAATCAGCCTTTACTTATGATCAGCCTAATTTTGAATCTGCACCATGCGATAGCCTACTTTGAAGTATTCAACTAGCCTTTACATTGCTCTTTTTTATTTCAAATACTGCTAGAGGTTGCCCACTCATTTATTGAAATCGTACTGTTTAAAGAGTGGAAATAAACAAGACGTCGTTTTCATGAAAATCAAAACAATTTATTGAAGAAAACTTTCGTTTTTAGAGCCCAAAAATAAATCACCAGTTAGCACCATGCGTGAGTATAATTGCAAACTATTTCTGGTGTCGGAGGGTTTCGTTCATTATTTCTTTGTTTTTGCTGCACTTGCTATTTATTTTTACATGTCACGGTGTATTGCTTTGTGCCATTTCGTTTTGCAAGGCTTGTGTTTCTATGTGTGGCCTGCAACACGCGAAAAGGGGCATTCGGACATTTGCGTAAAGTGTCGTCTCGGATCAGCCTGCGCAGTCAGCGCAGGCTAACCCGAGACGGCACTTTACGACTACATTAGATTTTGTGCTACAGTAGACTTGCGCAAAACAGAAAATTACATAATAACGGAAAGTGTCGTCTCGGATTAGCCTGAGCGGACTGCGCAGGCTGATCCGATACAACACTTTACGCAAATGTCCGAATGCCCCTTTTCGCGTGTTGCAGGCCTGTGTCATGTTGTTTTGGCTGAGGGAGCGGTGTCCTTGTTGTTAATGCGTGGTTCGTTCATTTGCTGGTTCAGTGTGTTGCTGTCTTGCTTTTCGTGTTATATTGTACGAGTTGATATGCATATATTACTGACTAAATTTCAGCTCTTTGATCACATCAAGCTTCATTATGTTTTTTCTTCTTTTAGCTCAGTCGTTGCCTTCTCGATTGCCTTACATTGTGCTTTTTTTTTTTTTTTTTTTAAATATAATCAAGGAAATCAAAATATTACATACTTTTTTAAAACCATTATTTAAAGAATCAAGAACGATTTAGGCTACTCAATCTAGAATTTCACACTTAATTTAAGCATGAAAAAACTATTTTATGTTTAATCGACTAGCTATTTAGCTGTCGTGTAACGTTCAGTTTTTAGTTCTAAATTTAAAGGTGGTTGACAGAAAACACTTCAAAACGAACACCACTGACAGCACGATAACATATAGATGAGGACAATAAGATTATCCCTTTTATTTCATTTATATGTTTATGTTTATCATGAATATATATTGTATATGACGAGATACATGTATTTGTATAAGTCAATAAAATCTATCTATCTATATGTGTTGCTTTATCTATTTCATTCTAGCACACAAAGGATCAAACAGAAGTAGAAAGCGATTTCTCGGTCAGTACATTATTATTACAACTGATTGATTGGTTATTTAAGACCATTAAACCCAAAGTACAACGAGCTTACTTGCTAAGGTTTCAAAGAAATCCTACTCACTGAACGGAAAATTTTTGTCAAAATTTTAAAATGATACGGTAAATGAATTAGGGTGGAAGTACAGTATTCAGTCAAACCTTTTTTTTTTTCAAATAAGAATTGGTTGGTAATTATAGTTATACAATTGTGATTCCTGCAATAAATTTGCAGCAAACAGCTTGGAAAAGTGAAAAATTTGCAATCAACAGAAGTTAAAGTCAAGTATGTAAATAAAAGATTGATTATTGTCGATTTTGAAGATATTGCTCGTTACCATCAATTACTTCTATAAATGCGTTCCATAGTCGTCTGCTGCGAGGAGTAAAGTTCCTCTGTACCAGTGAAGTAATCAGTGGTAATTTTTTTTGTACTTTATAATGCTTTGTAACATGACTCTACCTTCCCTTATGCTTTTCAGTGGTTTATAGAAATCTACCAGTTATAACCGTATAAAATCACCGGTGAATTTTGTATTTCAACAGTGAATTTTATAACTTCTTGTCGGGACTATATATGTTTATTCCCCATTACATATCTCCCTTTATAATGTAAACATAATTAAATCCCTTTGAAAAAAAAAACAAACTCTGCTTTCCTTAGCCCTTCCGAAATTGTTGATTATTAAGAAAATTTAATTTTTGATGAGCTGGATCCATCCAATATTATCAATGAATAGTACAGAAGAAATAGAATAATTGGTTGTGTCTGTGTATGATCGAAATTACAAAGGATCGAAATAAAACGCTACTTGGTCCAATTCATTCAGCTATGGTCAGCTAGCATGTAACCTATGCACCGGCCATTTATAAAACAGCCCCTATAGGCTTGGGTAATAGTTTCGGTATAAGTCCAGACACTTTTTGTTGATATGAAAATTTAGGGAAACATCTATAAGAACAATTTCAGACAATATCGGAAAAATGTTGTTTGTAACCATTCATATCGTCGGTTTACTTCCAAAACCTCGTAACTACAGCTTGTTACAAGCTGTAGTTAGGAGGTTTTGGAAGTAAAGCGACGATATGCAAGTTCTAAATCCGAGCGGGGGAAGGGGAATGGGGCTTTTTTTTTAAACATTTTATATGTAAATATTGGATAAGTTTATGGTCGACATGGTTAAAATTCATTTTTTAAATAAATAGCTAACGACTGAAGGGTTTCAGATGGAATGTCTTATACACTGATAGCTTGTTTAATCGGTTTCAGACCGTAGATTGTAGTAAGAGAGAAGCCTTGAAGCACTGGCTTCAACATCAAATTTTGCAATTATGCCTTTTTGAGAAAAAGAAACAGGCGAAAGTAAGTAGCCGAATACGTTGAAGCTCAGCCCAGACAATAGTCATTGGCTTCATCTTTGCTAAATTCCTGTTTTATATGCTTGCTTGAGGGTTCCTGTGTGGCTCAGTGGTAAAGTGTAAGACTCGCAAGCTGGAGGCCTCGGGTTTGAGTCTCACTGGACCCTCTAGGTTTTTCGTGGAGTGTCCTTGGGCAAGACACCCAGAGCCCTAGCCTAGTACTGGTGAAGCCCAGGACATACATGAATATGTGAGCTACCGCCGTGATGTTACTAAAATAATGTTGAAAGCGGCGTAAAACACTATTCAGACTTCAATATGCTTGACGAGAAAAGTCATAGATAATGTTCGAATTCTTACAAGGTGATTATTTCTCAGAATCTCTGCAGTGTTTGAACCCAAAGACACCAACAAACAAAATCAAGGTACTTAAAGGAAACCCGAATCATTTATACAGTGCGATTGAAGTGTCATGCCCGTCTGGTTACTATTTTCCGAGTGGACAGGAAGTCATCAATGTCACGTGTTTACCACTTCCGGATCCATGTTACTGCAAAGCAGCCTGGGACACATTGGATCGATATCTACTTATTTATGATTTCAATTGCACAGGTTCATAAGATTTACAGAAAGCTCTGTGATTAGGACTGCAAATATGTAAAATGCTGTAACAAAAACGAACCAAAACAATTTATTTTCAAAAAGATTGAGCAGGAGAAGTTATCTGTCACTGCTTTTGTTTGTGTTCTAAGTTTTGTTTTCCTTGGACAGATCAGTAGTCATGTTATATCTACTTGCTTAGCCGAAATTAAGCATTTTGGGAAAGAAATTAGAGAAAAGTTTATCAGTTATACATGATATAGTGCATGTTAAGTTAAGTTTTTACAAATGGCATGGAAGAGACACCACAGAAAAACCGACAAGATATGAAATCACCAATCAAGTGACAAAGGTACATGACAAACCAATTTCAAGCCTAACTTGTGTTGAAGCGCCACGAAGCGAACGCTGTAGATTCAAGATCAGACTGACTGCACGTTTTGTACAGTCTAATCTTGATCTACATCTTCTGTAAAAGCTGTGTAAGTCGCCATTGGCAGTGAACGAGCAAATGCTGACATATTAAACCATGCTCGTCCGCTATACATGTTTGCAAATGCAATGCCATGCGACCAGTTTTCAGTCTTAATACGCTCGAATGTATTGGCAATACAACTGTTTGAAATATAGAAAATTCTCATGAATTGATATTTTGATCATCGAAAATGCAACAAAATCCATTAGAATCGCTACTAAGACTGTCTTGAGGGCAGATTTCGTCGAACCTCCTCATCCTTATTGTCACAAATAGCTATCGTATTTTCTCACCTTGATTATTTTAAATGTTGAATATAACGGATGACGCTTATGGAGATAAGACCTCTATTTGTCAATTTTAAGTATGTGGCTTTCTTTTGTCAGAGAAACACCGAAACAGAAACAGTGGGAAACGTTTTCTAGGTTCGTATAAATTCGATCGTGTAGATTTGTTGTATTTTGCCGCTGGACGAGGACGTCCACATTTTGGTGTTCCTTTAATATATTAATAAGTGTTACATCGTAGGCCTACTTAAAGTAATTTAGTGGAATGAAAAATAATCTGAGTTGTTTACTTATTTAAGAATCTAGAAAAATTATGAGATACACTTTTTTTTTTGGGGGGGGGGGATCGGTTTTCAAATTCCTTGAATCTGTTGATCTTTCTTCTCGCATTTTGTTAAAACTATATTCCTGAATGAAACTACGAAGTACTGTCTGAATCCGTAAGTCATGATCTACGTGGCAGCGTAAAGAAATTGGTTCTGTTACATGCAACGTTATCACTTTTTTTTAACCATGACGTTCTGAAAGTCGTCTTCTACAGGCTATTATGAGTTATCTTCGATCTTAAAATACATTCAAACTTTATTCCAAGATATTGGTGAAGGCTAAATCCATTCAGTTGTAAATGATAAACCTTTACCAAAACAATCTCGAGGTATAACGATCCTGAGAAAGAAAAAGTTTTGAAAACTTTTTTGGACATAAGAAATTGCTGATGACCAGCATTTTCTCTATTCCAACAATGTTTTCAAAAAATTCACAGACAAATGCCATAATTTTAACCACGTTTCATTTGTCGTTACAACAGTTTTGAATTTAGACAAGTTTATAGCCTACTTTTATTGTCTAGTAAAGAGTTACTTAGAATGACAATGATTCTAGAATCCTTGGTATGCAACGATCCCAAAACTCCGAACAACACGGTCACAAAACTTGACGGGGAACCATATCACATGGGTAGCAAAGTGCGAGTTACATGTAAAGGAGGGCGCCATTTTCAAAATGGTCTAGAATCAGTCAATGTCACGTGTAACCCACTTCCGCATCCGTGTATGTGTCTGGCAGAATGGATGAGGGAGGACAATTTTGATTTGATGAACGATTTTAACTGTACAGGTTAATTTCAATTTACTGGTATTCTAACTATTGCAACGGAGAAAGGCCCTAATAGATGACTTGGTCTTTAATAAAAACTTAGACAGCACAGTTGGCTGTTTGGGCAGAAGATCTCATGAAATTGCGGACGGTATTGATTTGAGATCAGACCGCACGTTCTATGCAGTCTGATCTTAATCAACACTGTCGGAAAAGGCAAACAAAAACGATGAAATGCACCTTGCATATGTTACAAAGGTTGTTAGTTCTAAAGATTTGAGTGTCAAATGTTTTACACCACCTTGTTATAATTCTTTAAATCTGTGAAATAAAATTAATACTTCGACTTTGCCGAGATATTCGAGTTATTGAAAGTTTGAGATGTCGAAATTTTAATGTCTAAATAGATATTTGAATGATTCAGGTGGCGATCACACCTATGTTGAACATCAGAGTGGAAACATGACCATGACCAGAGCTGATTTAGTAAAAAAAAAAAGATATGTAAAACACTTAGATGTCGGCTTGCATAGAGGTTTTCAAACATTAAAAATTCAAAACTGCTGCAACACCTTTTTTTTTTTTAATGAAAGGAATAAATTCTTTGAGATTTCAATGTACCGATATCCATATAAATAGGGAAAATGGATTTTATAAGCCTGCTTTAACTCTAGTAAAATGTTTCTGAATCGAATTACAGATCCTGTGTAAAGAATGTCGAACGCAGCAGGAATGTGAATTTACATCTAGTGCTGGTGAATCGATTTGAACTTGCTGTTGTTTAACATAAAGAGAATAAAATTGTTACGTTTTTATTTGTGTAATGTTACTTTGTAATTTGATCTACATATTAAATAGAAATACTTTTGATCAACATCCTCCTCCTGTCTATCTGTCTGTCTGTATCTGTCTGTCTGTCTGTATCTGTCTGTCTCTGTGTGTGTGTGTGTGTGTGTGTGTCTCTCTCTCTCTCTCTCTCTCTCTCTCTCTCTCTGCGAACTGTTTCTGTTTACCCGCTTTACAAATTGTGACAGTGGATTCTAGGACATTGATAAGCTTAAACTTATCAATCAATATTGCCATTTAAGCAGAAAAAATGTCAAAACAGAGACCGAAATACAATTACGATTGGTTTGTGAAAGTAAAACAAAGTCCACGAATCTTAGTTTTTCTACGACAATAAACAATACACACGATTTCAATTTATTTATATCAAGAAAAACGCAATTTGGACAAGTCTGAATGACAATGCTGTCCTTTCTTTACAAAACAAATTGTTTTTTAACCCTTTACTACACAACAAAATGTTAGCCTTGACCAATTCCAAAGCATTTACAGAAGACAAATAAGGTGTAGATCAAATAATGGGAGTTGTCTTTGAAAAGGCAGAAAACATTATTGAAAAAGAAGAAAATGCTGGCTACCGGCATTTTCTTCTTTTTCCAACAATGTTTTCAAAAGTATGTTTTCTCAGGGTCGTTAAAACTCGGGACTGTGTGGTAAAGGGCACACGTAGCGGATCCAACACCTGGTGCTTCAGGAAGTTCAGCAGAAGATGACCTTCTATGGACCGTCCCTACATCAACACGCAAGGTGTAACTAATTTTAGCTCTTTCAGTGCCAAATATATAAACTTGATCCTTTTCGATGCCTGAAAATAGAATCCACTGAGACCAAGAAGGATTTTGGTCTCATAGACTTGACTAAACAAGCGGACAGAATAGATCCAAGATCAGACTGCACATTCTGTGCAGTCTGATCTTGATCTATGCCGTCCGCAAAAGTCCCTGTTTTCGCCTATGGCGCCGAAAGGGTTAAAGAGATTGTCAGTTTTGTGTGATTGTATGGGCTTACATAAATGAGTCAAGCTCTGTGAAAAGCGGGAGTTCCAAACATCTGCAAAAAGTATCGACTCAGGTCAGCGCCGGCGCAGTCCGCACAGGATGACCTGGCTCGAAAAATTTTGCTATTGGTCAATATTCTGTATGTCAAAGGACCGGTCTACCCCATGATTCAGTTAGTTTTTTGACAAAATGGAAGTTATGGATACTTAATTATATGATGACTTGCTTGGTATAATGCATCACAGAAATGTAGTACACCCCATTGCGGCAGAGCGCCGCGCACATATGTATATGAAGATGACACCAAATGGGTTCAAGGTATTTCGAGTGCGTCTTCTGGAATAACTTACTGGCTTGTCTGTAATTTCAGATCAAAACACCGACACCAAAGTCGAGACTCCCGCATCAATAGAATTACCGCCTAAAGACATACTTGAGGTAGAAACAACAGAAGTAAATACGCCCGGTGAAGAAGAGGAAACCGATCTAAATACAATACCAGGTACACTTTGTTGGAGCAAATTGTAGACACTTATCAAATGCAGCAACATTGATGCAGTTTGTTGTAAGTTTTGTATAGATGTAGTTACTCTGCTCTTTTCCCGAAAGCGTTGCTGAAAGTAAGTTGTTTGTTAGTATTAAAAAGATATTGTGTCATAGACAACAGGTTATCGCATTGTACACGTAAAATACGCTCTAGTTGATTATCACATCTGTAACATTGATGGAAGAAGGAAGAATGTGAAAGTAGAGTTAAATGACAAAAATTCGAGTTCATTTATTTATTTATTTATTTATCTATTTATTTACATGTTTTTATTTACCTTTTAAATGGCGAGTGTTGGTGTATTAGGTCGGATGGATTCTTGTACCACGCACTGGAATACTGCACGAAGTACGAGAGACATGTAGAACGAAAAATAGACTACATGTTCTGTGCACTATGACATTAATTTGTACTGTCCTAAAATATCTCACATTCTAAGGGCTGTACACAGAGAAGTTATTCTTGATTAATCGTTATATTTCAGACGAACAATCTGTAGATGAAGAGACAAATCCTGTTATCAAGAAAGTAGATAACGTTCATTCTGAGACTAAAGTATCTGATGAGAGTGAAAGTGAGGAGCATGAAGAGAGAAACGATTCAAATTTAAAAAGTGGTGATTTTCTTGAAACGAACAATGAAATATATAATACCAGAGAACATACTTATCGGGAAAATGATAATCATGAAGAAAAGATAGTTGAAAACAACGAACAAAAAGATTCTAGTCAAAGTAGAGAGGATGCAACAGTAGCAGAAGAAGATACAAATGAAGAATACCCAAGCGAAAATGGTGAAATATTACACACAGAACCAGAAGTTGTGAACCTTGAAATCGAAAATATTAAAAATGAAGTCATTGACAAAAATAATAATTTACAATCCTTAGATCAACAAGTTAAACCAATAGCACAAAGTTTAATTGCAGACGAAGATGAACAGACCACAAATGAACCTGAAATAGAAAACGACATTAAAACTGATGAAGAGAGTGAAGACAGTTATGAAACAGCTGAGAAAGTAGGTTACGATACAACCTCTGATTCGAAAGGAAATGAAATTAAAAATGTTCATCAAAATGGACAAATATCTGAAGATGATAAATCTCTTGAAGAAGACATTTCAAACGATATCACATCTCTTGAAGAAGATAAACGAGAAAATGTCGCCGAGGACGTTATAGAGGAAAGTCCTAAAGAAAACAAAATTGTTCAAGAAATTTATGAATCAGACGAATCAACATCAGTGAATGATGAATCCGATGAAACAGAATCTTCTATTCCAGACGAAGAAGAGGAGAGAGAAGAAAATGAAGTAAACAATGATGAGCAAAAATTTAACAGTGAACCAGAGGAGGAGGAGTGGGAGTCACAGGAAGGGGAAAACTATCGGGAAACTGTTGAATATCGAGAGAACATGAGACCGGAAGTTGTCCTTTTAGGAGAAACAATGCCATTCAACGAACATGAAATAAGTGGTGAGATTTATCTACATATACACGCACTTGAATATACATGTATGTAAACATCTATTTACGTTTCCTTGTAAACCATCTATAGATGCATTTGTGCATTTTTGTACTACTTATATGGTAATACTCATAAAGCTGACAATTACACAATGTACATAGACTCTTCTTAACTCAGAGGTCTTTTCTTGTTTAGAATGAAATAAATATAAATCTCGGAAAATTGAAATGGGGTAAGAAACTATAGGTCTAACTTGAAATAGTATGAGTGCACGAAAATACAATACTGACACTTGATAAAGAAAAATATTGTTAATGAATATGATGTAACTTAAGAAAAGGCCACCTTTGAGCATGCAAATAAAACCTTTTGGTTCAGATCACCAAATGAAATAAATTTAATAACCAGATATGGTTTTGTTAACACTTTACCACAGAATTTTGTGTTTTTTTGAAGCTGAGAAAGACATCTGTAGAAAATATGGTGGAAAAAGGATAAATTGCTGGTTACCAACATTTGTATTTTTGCACAAAGGTTGCTACCCTCTCAAAGACAAATTGCACTATTTGAACCACATTTAATTTCTTGTCTACCAGTGCCTTTAGTGTGAATATATCCAAAAGTTTGTCACGTGGTGAAGAGTCTAGTTTAAAAAAAAAAAAACATAATCTTAATCTAATCTCCTTTTTTTGTACGATCAATGCTTTTATACTTTGACTCTTTAAGATGAGGAGATACATGATGCTGAGAAGGAAGAGGAGGCAGAGAACTTTGTCGAGGTAGGCGATAATGAACACATTCACAGAACAGAAGATGACGAGAATAAAGAAGAAGATAGTCAAACTCAAGAGAAACAGGGGTATGAAGAAGAACAGGAAGTGCATAGTGAAAAAGAAGAAGAGGAAGAACAAAACAATCAAATTCAAGAGAAACCTGGAGAGGGAGAAGAAGATGAGAAATATAATGAAACAAAAGATGAAGAAGTTACAGAAGTAGAAAAAGAAACTGAAAAAGACAGTCAAATCCGAGAAAATCATGTAGATGCCGAAAACGAGTTTGAAGACCACGAAAAGGAAGATGAGGAAGAAAATGAAGAAGACAAAGTAGAGGAAGAGCAAGAGAAAGTAGAACCACCACCAGCTTTTTATGAAGCGCAGAATTCTCCTTTTCACAGTAAGTTTTAAGCTTGTTTAGAATCCATAGTATTCGTTTGCCATACTTTTTAATGATATCAACTCTACATGTATTGTATTTGAGCCACGCTCTGACAAAATTCTAGAAACTTCTTACTCCTAACCATCATTCTATGGCTACCAAATTTGGAGCACCTCTGATTTGCTCAAAATTATGCCCTGGGATCAAAGCTTACCCTTCCTCAGGGATCTCATGTTTCATAGGGGCTTTAGGTTGAGGAAACTTTGAAAATCTTCTTATTGATAACCACGCGACCTCAACCTGTCTTTGCCATGTGGCTTTATCTTGTGGACCGAAATTCAAGTAATGATAGCTCTGCGGTCAAAAATGGCTTTGCCCTAGGATCACAACTTTCACAAGGACTTTTGTAAAGAAAACTTTATAAGTCTTCTTGTTCGAAACCATTCGGCCTAGAATTCTAATGTTTGGTGTGCATGGGTTTGTACTTATTAGCCAGTGGAGCGATACAGGGCCATCATGGCCTTCTTGTTTTTCACTGAAGCATGGATTTTTTTTTTTCAGCCAATCACAACTCGTGGATTAATGCATCTCCGTGATGCATTATAGCGTGCAAATCATCACATAATTATGGATCTATAGAATCCATTTTATCTAACAACCGGCTGAATCCTGAGGTACAATGGTCCTTGGACGTGCAGAAAATGGACCGAAAGCAAAAAGTTTCGATGTGGGTCAGCGAGTGCGGACTGCGCAGGCTGACCTGAGTCGATACTTTTTCACAGATGCATTACATCTCCTTTTCAAAGAGCATGGGCCATTTGATTTGTCCCAATACAATTTGCAATACCATAATCAATCGGCTTAAAATGTGAGGATGCATGATCCGCCAGAATGTCCATATTAAATTCGTTTATCCTGCAGATTATTTTTTCGTCGTGCAGCACACTACTACTTTTGAAAACAGTTTTGCAACAGGAAAAATTACTCGTGTAAACTGCAAACTATTGCCACAATTTTTTCAAAATGTTTGCCGTTGCACCTACGCTCGTACTTTTGTTCGCTTGAATGTTCATAGTGTCACTTTCAATATATTTGGCGGCGACGGTGCACTTTTTTGTGTTTCCTTTGTTTCACTGGTATCGTGATTGGGCTTTGCAGCGGGATCAGTGGAGCAAGCGTGGATAACACCCGGTACCTTCGGATTAAAGATTATACGTATCAACCACTCAGGCATGCAGGTCCCCCAGAGTCTAATGTAATTTATCAATTTTAAACGACTTAGCCCATCACCGAACAATCCCATGATCCAGAAGAAATAAACCTCTGAAAACATCGTGGAAAAGGAGAAAATGCTGGTTACCAGCATTTTCTCCTTTTCCACTTTGTTTTGTACCATTTTGACCCTTTATCAAATAATCCCGGGTTCGAACGACCCCGAGGAAAAAGTCTTCTGAAAACAGTTTGGTAAAAGGAGAAAATGCTGGTAACCAGCATTTTCTCCTTTTCCCACAATGTTTTCTTGCATAGTTTAATAGAAAACCGAGTTATTTGAGCAAGATCTAATTTGTCGTCTGCAAATGCTTTCAATTTGGACGAGTCAAAGATTTTGTCGTTTTTGGTAAAGAGTTAAAGACACGTTTCATCAGTAATATTGGCCTCATTTAACAGGTTGTCTGCACATGCTTTGAAACTAGACAGGTTTAACAGTTTCTTGTCCGGTTGAAGATATGGCGTACTCGTACACTTTCTAACCTATTTCAGAAATGGAAGAAGAGATTCAGCCCGCTGAAGAAGAGATCGACCTATGTTTACAAGGACCTGATTCTGGCCACGGCAAGCTCGCTCACTGGAGATTCTTCTTCAACTCATCGGTGAAGGAATGTCAAAATTTCCTTTATGGAGGAAGAGGTGGAAATGCGAATAATTTTGAGACCTTAGAAGACTGTTTGAAAGCTTGCAATACGCGACATTCGTGATCTTGATTATTATGATTGAAATGAATGTATAGTTTTAAACAGGGCTTGTAAATACATGTTAATACATGTATGTGTGCGACTCCTGATTTAAAGTAGTATTGTTTTTTTGTGCGGCCATGACAGTCAAAAACATTTTGAAGTTGAAATATCTGTGATAAAAATGTTATGAAGCTGTTATATTTGTTACAAACCTAGTGGTGCTGCCTGTATTAGAATTGAAATGTCTCCTGGTAAACTTTTCTGTTCAAATTATACGAACTTGCAATCGGTTTAAGGTCTACGACCCCGAACTCATTGGTAAATATCGTGTAACATCGACGTTTTCGTAAAGGCTATTCGGTCAATCTCGGCAGCTTACGTCTTTTAATATGAGAGTAAGGGGCCGTAGACTCACTAACTCATCGGTAAAAATCGTCTAACATCGACGTTTTCGTAAAGGCTATTCGGCCAATCTCGGCAGCTTCTGTCTTTTAATATGAGAGTTACGGACTGTAGACCTTAAGTGAAGATACAAAGAATAGCCTTTAAGAAAACTGTAAGTGAGGATTGAAACTAAAAATCAGAGAATAAACAATAACAGGACCGTAAGTGAGCAGGTGAAAATGAAAATACAAGGAATAGACATTAAAATGATTGTCGGTGAGCATTTCTAAAGGAAGATAATAACAATAATGAAATTGAGGATAATCAACCGGTTGTATGTGATATTAAAAATATGTCACTCGAATGGAGAGTGATGCGGTTGAAAAAACGAGTCCCAAGGTTTCAATTTGGACCAGTCTAAAATTTTGTCGTTTGGTAAAGAGTTAAGCAAATACATTTTGATGGCTCATTTGGTGATTGCCTAATTCATGTTTGGATAGTATCACAAAAAACTCACTTTTTTATGTTTATTTCTTTTTTAAATTCAAATATGATTTTTTTTTGTTTGTAAGCAAGAATGGTATATTTTTGTATGGTGCCAAGTAGGTGTGAAATACTGTATACATGGATATATACGCATGTCAAAAAAATTGCGAATTACTGATTACGGACATATTGCAAACGGAAATGTTTGCGAATTCAAGAAACTCGTTATTTGTTGGTATACTTGTGGTAAAATACGCGAACAGAAAAGTTTGCGAATTTTTCAAATTCGCGAAATCGCAAAAATTTCCACATCACAAAAATTTCCACTTATACAGTAAGTATATATGTGAATATATTTTTTGTCATACTTGTAGACTCTAATCCTTAACAACACAGTCCCGAGCTGTATCGACCCTAACAGAGCAGAGTTTGGAAAACATATTGGGAAAAGGAGAAAATGCTGGTAACCAGCATTTTCTCACTTTTTTCCAACTATGTTTCCTGTCTTTTCACTCACAAATTTCATCATTTTTAGCCACATATAATTTGTCGTCTGCAAATGCTTTGAAATTGGACAAAATCCAAACTTTTGTCGTTTGGTGCAGGGTTAACTCTTTAAAACACAATCCCGACTTTTACCGACCCTGACAGAGAAGCCTTTTGAAAACATTGTGGGAAAAGGAGAATATGCTGGTAACCAGCATTTTCTTCTTTTTCCACAATGTTTTCTACCCTTCCCAAAACAAATTTCAATTTTTCAGTCACATTTATTTTGTCGTCTGCAAGTAGTTTCAATTTGGACAAAATCCAAACTATTGTCGTTTGCTGAAGGGTTAATGTGCTAACTCTTTACCAAACGACAAAATTTTAGACTTGTCCAAATTGAAAGCATTTGCAGACGACAAAATAAACGTGACTCAAAAATTGAAACTTGACTTAAGAAGAGTAGAAAACATTGTGGGAAAAGGAGAAAATGCTGGTTACCAGCATTTTCTCCTTTTCCCACAATGTTTTCAGAAGGTTTCTTCCTCTGGGTCGTAAAAACCAAAGATTATTTGGTAAAGGGATAATGCGTGTAACAAAAACTGGGTGCTTGCCATTACAGTGAAACATAACCATGCAAGCTCGAATACTATATGAACATGGTTTGAGCCCTGCTTTCACTGCTTCGAGCAGCATTTAATTTGTCGTCTGCAAATGCTTTCAAATAGGACGAGTCTAAGATTTTTTTTACGTTAGGTAAAGATACAAATATCAAATTCCATACAATTGAGCTGTGCTCTGGCTAAAACGGGTTTAATGCAACTCCGTGATGCATGATACCAAGCACGTTATCACATAATTCCAGACCCATAAAATCCATTGTCTAACAACGATTTAACTATGAGGTAGAATAGTCCTTTGACACGCATGAAATTTACCACTGAAAAAAAGATTTGACCCATGTCAGCCTGCGTGGACTGCGCAGGCTGACAGGGGTAGATTCTTTTTGCAGATGCATTAAAACCCGTTTTCACAGAACATGGCCTATATATAGCATTCTTATATTGGCCTGCAACACGCGAAAAGGGCCATTCGGACATTTGCGTAAGGTGTCGTCTCGAGTCAGCCTGCGCAGTCCGCGCAGGCTAATCCGAGACGGCACTTTACGACTACATCAGATTTTGTGCTACAGTAGACTTGCCCAAAACAGAAAATTACATAAAAACGGAGTGTCGTTTCGGATTAGCCTGCGCGGACTGCGCAGGCTGATCCGAGACGACACTTTACGCAAATGTCCAACTGTCCCTTTTCGCGTGTTGCAGGCCATATAAATGTTCATCTTATTGTAAGTGCGTGGTACGTGCTCAGTCCTTATTCAATAAAAACACTTTCGTGATGGAACAGGCTTGCTAAAAATTAGACGCCGAATACCCGATTCATTATTCTGTTATTCTGACCAGCCATTTTAACAATATCCGTAATGTAAATCTCAAGTGGTTTTGCCAATTAAAAATTGCGTTGCTAATTGAAATTGAGTAAGTGCTGTAAAATCGTATTCTAACTGCAATGTACAGTCCCTGGTGTAACAGAAAATTGGGCCTTACACATCGATATTTCGAAAATTGTAAACCTAGTAACATACACACAAAAAAAATGGGATCGTTTTAATTAACTACATGTATTCGAATCTGACGCAAGACATTCCTCCGGCTTCCAAAACAGAATCACAAACGGTATAAACTCATCATAAAATTTCTTGTCTAATGTTTTGTACTTCATTGATTCCAAATTAAAATAAATCATCCACTTGGAAACACCCGCCTTATTTTTGTATGCAGTGACATGACTGTCCCAGGCGTCGCAATGGCCTTGAAAGAGTGGTGTCAGGAACAGACCATCGGATCGATACTTTCAAAAAAATTCATATACAAATATTTTGTAATTAAAGAATACAGAATATTAAAACAGATATATATCCATCAATCGATCAATCCTTCGATCCGTCAATTGGTCTGTCCGTCTGTCCGTCCGTCCGTCCATCCGTCTATCTATGTATATATCTATCTATCTATCTGTCTGTCTGTCTGTCTGTCTGTCTGTCTGTCTACACCCCCTTTTCCATGTTCTACATGTAACTGCGTTTCCTTCCGCTCCTACTGATTATATTTAAAAAATAAACTGGGGAAAAATGGCGAAACTGTGAAAAATTTAAGATTCTAAGGGAGAAAACTCGTATTTTTTGTGTCTTGATATTTATATCAGAGTTGCGTTTCCTGTAGATAGTTAAGGACAGACCAAAATTGAACACGACGGTGACCTCGATGTTTTAAGAGACGATATGTATAAAAATCATTTATTCGGCTGACTTGAGCTATTATATATTTCAATGATAAATCTAGTATTATGAATATCTACAGTTTTGAAGAAATGACAAAAGTAGTTTAAGAAAATGATCGATATTTTATTACCAACGGTAGTCTCCCTTGCATCTCATTAAAATGTAAGCGCAACATCCGCCGAAATTCAGCGGGGAAATAACGCATTTTTTTTAAATCGAGGTAAGATCCCACACAGTAAATGAAGTTAATTTAGGTAAAAATACATTTGAAAATTAATCGATAAGTGTACTACATGTATGCGATCTCATAGATCACTAAACAAACCCTTAGAAATAAACATGAAAATATATCTAGATCATGGTTCCTTCACTGTAAGGTTATCGACATATATCGTAAACTGTTCAGTAGATCTAGCTTTTAACGATAGAGAATACGAGATAAAACAGAGCCAGACGTGTTGATTTCAATCTAGTGCCTTATATCAAATCTTTCTCGGCGATTATAGATCTGTGCGAGATAAGGTGTCCAAATAAAATTCCCGTCACGCCAGTTCGGAGGATTCCTAGACATATTTATATCCGACAGCTAAAGGTGGAATTGGTTGAAGAAATCTTGTCATAATTCCCTAAAACCCTAAACCTCAGGTAACAGATTTTAGTATCTTAAGAAAGAGTCGGTTTACTTATTAGTCCACACATTTCGGTAAGAGCGTTTTGTCTGAGGAGATAGGGGAGGTCGCTCTTCATAGTTTTTTAATTTAAGACTGTACGAGTTTTCTCCCTTAGACCATAAAATAATAATTAAAAAAAAAACATCATGTCGCTCTCATTCTTGTATTGTTTGATAAAAGCGAAATTGCATAGTATCATTTAATACATGATAAATATTACAATGTAAAACACTTACGTCAACAGACAACTTACGAAATTATTGTGGCACAAGCAGAAATTGCTTGTAACAAGTAATTTATTGTTTTTGAAGCAAAGTTTTCACAAATTTCCCAAGTTATTTCCTCAATTTATATTGATATGCTTGGAGCTGACCGCTTCAACCTTTACCAAACAAACTTGAAGTTTTATTACACTAAGGGAGAGGGTTTCAGAAAACAATGCATGAAAAAGGAGAAAATGCACGAAACTGGCTTTAAATTTGTTGTCCGTGAATGCTTTCAAATTCAATTTGGACATGTCTAAAATTATGCTGTCTTGTGCAGATATGACCTAGTAGCGCTAAGCTCAAATTTGTTTTTGTGGACAATGTATATTAAGATCAGGCTGCCTTCTTACAGTATAAGATTAGATCAAACCACACATAATTTTTGGCCCGATATGGAATGTACAATATCTGCCATTTTGTGAAATATTCTGGCAGAACCACCCTTGACATAGCATTGTTTTTGTCTGTTTTCCTAACTCTTAGCCTGCTATATAACTAAAATAAAATTTTCAATTCAATAGTAAAAAGCCAAATATTTCTATTTCAAAGTTATTTTTGAAGGAAAAATGTCTTCCTTATCTGGCAGCGTAGATCCAAGATCAGACTGCACTTTCTGTGCAGTCTGATCTTGATCTACACTGTCCACAAAAGGTCAATGATTCACTCTTAGCAGCCTAAGGGTTATTATAGAGAGTCTCATTTCATGTATTCAGTGCTAAATTCTCAAAAAGAGAGTTTTGATGATGGCATAGATCCAGGTCAGACTGAGCAAAACTTGCAATCTGATCTTGAATCAATACAATCTGCATGCTTACTCAAGTATATAAGATAAAAATCCTATTGAGGTGAAGTTTAGATTCTATTCTCAGCCTTTGAAAGAGATTGTGTTTAGATATATTTGGCGCTGAAAAGGTTAATGCAGAAAAAGTGAAGGTGGTGGAGAAATGAAAAGGTATTGTTGATTTTTAGTGCATTTTTAATCCATGCAAATCATTTACTTACATATAATGTTATGATTCATTAATATCATAAAAAAGACAGCAAAAATGTACATAAAGGGAACAGAATTTATGTTATGATAAAATCCTCTGTGTTCAACTATTGTACTAAAGTAGAAAATGTAAATCAAATTTAGTTCAGAATGCACATTCCCTGCAGTCTTATATGTCAACCATGCTGTTTAATAACAAATAAAAATATCTTCTATGCCTATAGCTCTCTTGCTTACAAGAGCTTTCTATAAAAAAAACTATAGACAGGTTAAACCAATCTAACACATGCCATCTATCCTATTGTCTTTCTTTATCTCTTATTTCTTCCTGTCATTCTTTCGATTAACTAAACCCCCATTTGCACCTCACTTACACTAATTAACTCTCAAAAAACAGAAAAAAAAAACCTTGAAGATCTATGTTTAGACATATGTGGAAAGAAAACTACAACCTTTTCATGAAAACCAATCGATGCTCTTCATGGGTACCTAGAAATTTATTGGTACTGGTGAAGAAAGTTTATTTTGTGTGTGTTTAACTCTTTACCACACAATCCCAACTTTTAACGACTCTGGGGCAGAAGGGTTTTGAAAACATTGTGGGAAAAGGAGAAAATGCTGGTAACCAGCATTTTCTCCTTTTCCCACAATGTTTTCTACCATATCAGGAACAAATTTTGTCATTTGGGCCACCTTTGATTTGTTGTCTGCAATTGCTTTCAATTTGGACCAGTCTAAAATTTTGTCATTTGGTTCAAGAGTTAATGCTGTTCTCAGCATTATTTCTATCCTATCACTGCTGGTGCACCTATCCATGCACTTGTGACATCTATTTCACCAATCCTCAGCACACATTTTTTCCCAAGCCACTGGCTGCTTTCTGACTTTTTTTTTTTTAAATTACCCATATACAGAGCTTGTCTGTTAACCCTTTACCATACAATCCCAAGTTTTAACGACCAACAAGGAAAAGGCCTTTAAAATTATTGTGGAAAAAGGAGAAAATGCTGGTAACCAGCATTTTCTCCTTTTTCCTCAAAGTTTTCTTCCTGTCCAAAGGCAAAATTCAGTTTTTGATTACATTTAATTCGCCATCTGAAAAAGCTTTCAATTTGGACCAGTCTAAAATTTTGTCGTTTGCTATTTTGCTATCTAGAGATAATTATGCTAGTTAAATGCAGGCTTGACATTGCAATATAAAATTTACAATAATTTTCTTCACTGAAAATGTCCTTTTTGTTCATGTGGCACTTTTGGGGTAAACTTTACAAAAAGAGATCTAAGTATTCTGCTATTAAAATTTTTTCACTTAATGTGTGTATCTGGCATGCAATATCGGTCGGAAGCCTTTCATGCTGATAAAGCTTTTCCACCTTTCTTATCTTTACAAAGGATACTTCTTCCTTTTTCCTGCACTGACAAGGGGTTCCAGTTCTAAGCAGACTGCTTATTCTGTATATGTATTGTCTGCCTTTACTGTATAAACAAAGCTTGTCAATATGGCTATCTTCCGATTCATAAAAATCTTTTTTCTGCACTGATCGCTTCTTACTGTCATAAAACTGAAACTAAACTGAGTTGTCATTTGAACTGAAATAGTATCTTTTCAAGTTTCATCAAGTTATGAAAAATAAGAGTATCTCTTTTTTTTGTTCCAAACAAAACAACAGTTTTTATTTTGGCATTGTCCTTATTTATGTCTCAATGAAGTTAGAAAGGATGATCCAGTGCTCTGCAGGTTTGCTTGGTCTGTTATCATTTTTAATCTTTTCATAGATAACTAAACTACCAACTGGTACACAGACTGTACAGATCAGGGAGCTGGACTTGTAACTTTAATGCTACCTGTAAATAATTACATGTATATGCTACTGAATTTTTGTTTATTGAAGAAATGTTATTTGAATTGAGAATTGTTCAAAATGCTTTAGAGTAATTCTTGATGCTTTCCTGTCAGAAAGTAAAGATTAGATATCTCATTACTTCCTTCAAAAAAATGTAGTGCTCAGACTACTTCACACAATTAATATTCATAACATCTTTGTCAAATGGCAAATTATTGGACCTTGATCAGGTTATAGATGTTACTAAAAAATGCAGTTTGTTTTTGGAAGGGTAGAAATTATTGTGGGAAAAGACAGAAATTTATGCAGAACAGATCCATGATCAGATTGCATGTTCTCTGCACTTTGACCTTGATCAGCGTCGTCTGCTAGAGCCCATAGATCTAATTCTGTTTATAGCCATTAAAGATTCTTAATACCTGGTTAGTCAATATGAATGAAAATTAAGCCCATGAATTGATATACATGTATAATTCTTTTTTTCCTGATATTGTTTACAATGAATGTGTTAGATGTAGCAGTCTGATTCCGATCTTTACTCCTTACATAACACTATCAGCAGAGATCGATTTTAATATTGGCACATAACTGATGGTTCTGTGCCTGTTTGTAGAAATGAGTCGTTTCATTTGTTTCCAGTAGCATTGATTTCTAGATTCTATTTTTGAATTGCGACCAAATAAGAAAAAAAAAATAGGAGAAAAACTATCAGCCACTTGCAAAAAGCAAAATACATCTATTCATTTCCCTTACTAAATTGTTTGCCTTTTCGTTATTGTCCTCTACGCTCTGGACCTAAAAAAATAATTCGGAATTCGGAGCACGTTTCATGATAGACTGGCGAAATTGTGAACGACTAGTGGTCTAAGGGAGAAAACTCGTACTCGCGTCCATCATAGTTGTGAGCAGCCTAAAACCAAGACGAATGCAAACATGCACGTTTATTTAAAGACCGGTATGAAAACATTTCTTCTGCTGAGTTGTATTATCTCGAGTTTTTCATGATAGAATTATAAATATTTACAGTTGTGGAGTTACCTTTACATCACACATAATTAAAAAGAGCAGATAAAATAATATGAAGTTTATTTTTGTAACAAGCCAGTAATCTCCCTTACATCCCATATCACATTTGTAAACAAAACCGCCAAAATTTAAAGTTGTATAAGTAAAACGTTTATCATAATGAGATTTAATACAGAATGTATAAAATCATATAATAAAACATTAACTCAACATAGATTGTTACGCGAAATTCGATCAGATAGTTATACTGGATGTACACTTTGAAATAAATAACACCCACATTATCTGGGTCATGGTTTCCTTCACTCAAGGTCATCGACATAATTGTCAAACCTGCGAGAAATTTATCGTTTCATTTTAAATTCAATAAAACACGTCTGAATGGTAGAAAAACGTAAATAAATAGCTCGGGACCACGTGTTGCAAGCTTGTGCCTTATCGTGTACATGTTTATCTGAAATAAGGTGTCAATGTCAGTCCCATCCCGCCCGTTAGCAGGATTCATTTTGTACAACCCATATTCGAAATGGATACAGCCCAAGGCCAGGTGGAAATCCATGCGAGATACTGGTAATAATGTCCAAGAAATTTTTCAGATAACAAAAACTATTTTTTTAGAAACAAAAAAGAATGTTGACTGCTGAATCAAGATTGTAAACATGAATTTCAGTTCGGCCATCACTTTGAAATCGTCACAATAAGGGAAGTCACTCTTCATAAATTTGACTTTATGATTATATGAGTTTTCTCCCTTAGACCATGAAATTAAGACAGAATCTCAACGCTCACTAAATCATGTTATACTGTTCGATAATCAGCGAAATAGAAATTATTTGGTACTTGTCTATCATTACTAAGTAAAACAATCAAGGCAACAGACCTTTCATGAAATCATTCTTGCAAAAGGAAAAGAGATTGCTTGTTGTAAGCAATTTATTGTTTTTGCATTCCTGCTTTCTATTAAACATAATTTTCACTGGGTACATATCTCATTTCATATTGATTTTCATAACTTGGACAACATGAATTTAAAAGTGTTTGCTATAAATTTGGTTCATGAGATTATTACTTTACTGATCAATTGTATGTTTCTTTGACCCTTAGAGAGATGGTTTCTGAAAGCACTGTTGGAAAAGAAGAAATGTAGGTATACAAGCACTCATTTCCAGTTAAAAGCATGATTTTCCTCTTCATCAATATTTTATGCATCCTTTTGAAGACAGCTCACATCCTTTCAGCCAAATTACATAGATTTGTTGTCTGAGAATGCTTTAACCCTCAGGCTGCTTAGCGCGACTCACTGACCTTTCGTGGACAGTGTAGATCAAGATCAGACTGTACAGAACATGCAGTCTGATTTGGGATCTTCACTATCAGATAAGGAGATATCTTTCTTCCAAAAGTACCTTTGAAATTGGAAAATTTAGGTTTTCACTATTGGCTTGAAAGTTTCGTTTCTTTTATTTAGCAGGATAAGGGTCAAATTATATCTACTTAAAAATTACGCTGTATGTCTATCACAGATTAAACTCCAAAAATACCAAGCTCAAATTAAGTTGTCTCTGTGGACAATAAAGTTCATGATTGGATTGCCTTTTATTGGACAGTATGCCTCAAGATCAGACTGCACAGTGACAGTCTAATTTAGGAACTACCGGTACACTATATCTGGTATTTTATGAAGTATTCTAGCAGAAGGAATTAAAATAAAACTCAAGCAATGTTTCAGTCTGCTACTCAAGCAATGTTTCAGTCTGCTATTATAATATAAACAAGTTTATATAGTAAAAAGCATTGAAGCACTGGGGAAAAATTACAGTAAATCTGGAGTCATGCCATTACGTTTTACAAGAGGGCCATGATGGCCCTGAAGCCGCTCACCTGAGCCTTTTGACCAAACATGATCTGTTTTAAATCTCTTTCGAGATAATATGACAAACATTCTAACAAGCTTTCAATATTATTAGATGGAAAATTTGGCTTCTAGCTTGTACACAAGCTTTTTCTACACTTATCCAAGATGTCATAACACAACATTTGGACCAATTTTCATGAGTACTGAACTTAAATTGTGGCCTCTAGAGTGTACACAAGGTTTTTTAAAGATTTGACCCAGAGACCTAGTTTTTCACCCGGCCTGACCCATTTTCAAACTGCTTTAAGATGTCATCAAGACAAACATTCTGACCAAGTTCCACGAGTATTAGACTGAAAATGTGGCCTCAAGAGCATACACAAGGTTTTTGAAAGATTTGACCTAGTGACCTAGTTTTTCACCCAACCTGACCAATTTTCAAACTGGTTTAAGATGTGATCAAACAAACATTCTGACAAACTTTCATGATTATTTGACTGAGAATGTGGCCTCTAGAGGGTACACAAGGTTTTCCTAAGATTTGACCTAGCGACCTAGTTTTTGACCAAACATGACCCATTTTCACAATTCTTAGAGATATTATCAAAGCTAACATTCTAACCAGGTTTCATGAGTATTGGACTAAAATGTGGCCTCCAGAGCTTACACAAGGTTTTTCTAAGGTTTGACCTAGTGACCTAGTTTTTGACCCAACATGACCAATTTTGGAACTTGTCCAAGATATTAATAAGACAAACATTCTTACCAACTTTCAAGAGTATTGGACTGAAAATGTGGCCTCTAGAGTGTACACAAGCTTTTTTAAGATTTAACCTAGTGACCTAGTTTCTGACCGGAAATGATCCATTTTAAAACTCGTCCGAGATATCATCAAGGCAAACATTCTGACCAAGTTTCATGAGTGTCGGACTGAAATATGGCCTCTAGAGTATGCACAAGGTTTTTCTAAGTTTTGACCTAGTGACCTAGTTTTTGACCCAATATGACCCATTTTACAACTCGTCCGAGATATTATCAAGGCAAACATTCTGACCAAGTTTCATGAGTGTCGGACTGAAAATGCAGTCTCTAGAGCATACACAATGTTTTTCCAAGACTTGACCCAGTGACTTAGTTTTTGACCCGATATGACCCATTTTAGAACTCATCTGAGATACATGTATCATCAAGACAAACACTGACCAAGTTTCATGAGTATCGGACTGAAAATGTGGTCTCTAGAGCATACACAAGGTTTTTCAAAGATTTGTCCTCGTGACTTAGTTTTTGACCTGACATGACCCATTTTAGAACTTGTCTGAGATATCATCAAGACAAGCACAGACCATTTTTCAAGAGTATTGGACCGAAAATCTGGCCCCTAGAGCGTACACATGAGTTTTTTTTAAGATTTGACCTAGTGACCTAGTTTTTAACTTGACATGACCTGTTTTTAAACTCGTCCGAGACATCATCAAGGCAAAGATTCTGACCAAGTTTCATGAGTATCGGACTGAAAATGTGACCTCTAGAGCATACACAAGGTAAACATTGACGACACTACGGACACAGTACTATCACTTCATGCTCAGGTGAGCTAAAAACTAAAGTAACCATTTATTATGCCAATATATTTTAAGGATAGGGCACCCTAATATGGATTCCTGTAACATCTCCTTTCATCTCCGAAAAACATACAGATTCGGCTAAAACTCGGGTAATCCGTAATCGATCGGCCGATAGATGCTGGTTCTATGCATTGATTACGGATTACCCGAGTCTTAGCTGAATCCGTTCGATGAAAGCCGATGTTACATGAATCCCATTAGGGTGCCCTATCCTTAAAACTAGAGTAAGCATTTCAATTGTGATGAAAACGGCACATGCATATACTATGCAATATTACATGTTTATTGGTGTTCAGAAACATGCAGGACTGGTGGAAAATTATTTGCAGCATTCTATATAGAACTGTAACCATGTTTTCAAAAGTCTTTTTCCTAATTTGGAATCACTTTTTGAAAGGTTCTCTCATTCTGTCCTGAGACAAGTTTACAAAAGATAAAACCTTGTAAGATGTTGAAATTCAACATGAATCATGGCTTTATAAAAGAATTTTGACAAGGCTGTAAATGAGCCATTTTACACACCACAATAGCTTCCCTAAGGTACTTTGTGTTCAGGTGAGCTAAGGAAGGGTATTGACAAAAAAATAAATGTATCCATCCATAATCAGGATTCAAGGGTTCAGTTTTCTATGAAATAAATCAATACACACCGATGATTTGAAAAACTGGTCCCCTGTCAGTCTTGATTGTTGTAAATTCATCAAGACTATAACCAGAAAATAACAAACACTTTTAATTATTGCAATGTGTTTTATTGAAATATGTCAACAAATGTATATCATGAAATAGAAAAAAAAAAAACATAAATGATATTTCAATTAAGCAATGGTTTATGTTATGACTGTTTAAACACTGTTTCTCCTTTTCAGAATAAATAATTTTCACATGCTGTTTTATTTACTTCCAAAGAGAAAACTCATGTTTTTCAGCACCACTTGCATCTAAAATTCCATTGGTGGAATTATGTTACTAAAGGTATTTTTTCCTAACATACATTATTTTTTTGGGAAAAAAAAAGGCTCAAAAGTTAATCTTTAATCACAACTTTCCATCAATGTAATTTCAACAAAAGTTTTAAATACCTAAAAAAAAAATACAAGAGCATTATAAAACTCAATATATTTTTCCTGATTGCGAACTTTTGAAAAAAGCCATACTCTCACAAGCCAGTGCCGATTTTCTAAAACCATGTTATTATCAGTCATTGTCCTTCATCAATTACTGTACAGACTTATGCTCAAACAATGAAAAAAAAAAAAAGATTCCAACTGAAAAGAGAAATATATGAAAAAGGGAGAAAAGTTTTCTTGAATTGTATGCAAACACTCAGGCACACATCAGTACTACAGTATTTATTGGACAAGCAATGCCCCTTTCATGTGAAAATTATTTATTTGACAGGAAAAAATACTTAATATAATTAATATCATTTTAATTATCTATGCTATAAACTAGAGTTTAAATAAACTGATTGTAACTATAATTGTAATACACCCGAGGCTGTATGTGTTTACCAACAAAGCTAAATAGGTATCATTAAAATCCTAAATTTCAAAGCTTATTATCTGATTGGCTGAAACAGAAGGTCTCAGTCAATCAGATTGTTAGTCTTGGAATTCAGAATTACAATTGAGATTAAAAGAGTTGGTGAATACAACCCAGATCTACATGTACTATAAAAATGGATGACTATCGCACAGGCACCTTGAGTCAAACCATGACCACAAAAAACTAATTTCAGACATGCCAGAAAAATCAAAATACTTAAAATGACATTCATGAGATATATTAAACATACAGAAAAATACCTTTCAAAAACCAAGTTGGTAAAGGAGTGTTGGCTTGTTACAAACAACTGTTTCTTTTACCATAATATTTTCATACCTTTTGTAACGCAAGGACTGGAAAAACACATAGTTTGTATGTATGGTACTGGCTTAATAAACAGTATAATTTTCATGATAAAATAATCACATTTATACATATATGAAATTTAAAGATATTTGTTCAACACTAAGCCAATAATTTTCTAGCAATAATAACAGACAGACCTATGTATTGAACATGAAAATAACAATATTACTGTGAATTTACTTACGTTAGCCATTTTCACACTTAATGAACCAAAAAAAAAAAACTTTCAGACATTGTAAAACAAAACTTTCTATGACTGATATCCACTTTTAACCAAAAATTACTAACTTCAAAAACACTTCCCTTCTACATTCCAAATAAAGCACTGTAAACCCCAAGAGCACTGAATTACTGAACTGGACCTTTTGGGTTTGGAACAACAGCACAAATACAGGTCTTGTAATTTCAACTCTGTTTTGGTCAAAACATTTTATGAAAATACCCAATGCTTTCTTCTCTATCAAAGACAAGCTCCATAATTTCAGTCACATTTAAGGCGCCATCTGCAAATGCTTTCAATTTCAATAAGTCTTAAATTTTGTCACTTGCGAAAGATATTAATTAAAGTCTTAACCCTTTACCACACAATGACGACTTTCAACATCCCTGATAGAGAAGGCTTTTGAAAACATTGTGGGAAAAGGAGAAAATGCTGGTTACAAGCATTTTCTCCTTTTCCCACAATGTTTTCTACCCTATCAAAGAAAAATCATTTCATATGAGCCACATTGAAACTGTCATCTGCAAATGCTTTCAATTCAGACAGGTCTAAAATTTGTCGTGTGGTAAAGGGCTAAAGTAATGAATAAGTAACATACCCATATAGAAAAAGAACAAAAAATCTTTTGCAAATGAGAAACTCCTCCCACTAACGGCTTCCTTTCTCATGATGTTTCTAGTAGTTGGCTGTAGATAAATCTTGAAAAATAAAATGAGGTAAAAGTATATATATGTTGTCCCTGCCTAGTCTGAGGCATTTTTCCTACCAGTAACTGTCACACTGTTTTCCTGAATAAAAGAACAACACTCTAAAAATCTTAGAGGATTAACCCTTATCCAAACAATTCCATTTTTGAACGACCTTCAGGAAAAAGCCTTTTGAAAACCTTGTAGGAAAATCAGAAAATGCTATTAGCTAAAATTTTCTCCTTTCCCACAGAATTTCTACCCGTTCAAAAACAGCATTCAATTTGGGTTAGTCTAAATCTTCTGCAGGCAGTTGTAAGAAATATTGATGGAATAGGAGCACTTGCTTTACACAATGTTTACCTTATTACTGAAAGAATATGCTTTTTATTTTGTACAATTGCTTTCTGTTACTTGTCCTCATGAGTGATTTGTCTAAAAATAACCTATTTGTAAAACAATCAGACTACATAATAATAGAATAAACCATCAATCAACACAGTAATCTCATTCTCTAGAGACAATAACAATATAGTAACTATAATTTGTTCAACAAAATTAAAATTCATTAATGACTCTCCACTAACACTTCCATCAAAGCCGATTTGAAGTACACATTTTCAACTCTGTACATTTTCATGCCTTAAAATAAATGTGCAACAGATGATTTTGAAACCAGATTTTGACAATCCCTAAGGAAGGTTTTTGAAAACGTTCCTGGAAAAGGAAAAAATACTGGTAATTAACATTTTCTCCTTTTCCCACATTGTTTTCCTACCTAAAATAACCTTCTAAAAGAATGTTTGCATGATATGTATGTTCATCTCTTATACCTAATTGCATGTTAATTATTTATATTTTACATAGCCCGTTTTCAAATCTCTCTGAGGTCTCTGCTGGAAATTTAGCTTTAGGAGGTAATGTATTAGGATGGTGATACCTTATATGGTACTTTAGCTGGTGTTTAGGTCAGATAAAAAAAAACAACTATGTATCAACAACAAATGTTCTAACAAAACTATTACTTCAGCTTATTTCCTAGTTTCATTGTAAGTTAGAGTCACAGTATTATATTCGTTTCCCTGTACTTGAAATGTTTCCTGCATTTGTCTTTATTAAAACCCATCACTAGTAGGGAAAACCATAATGACAACTGGAATGTTCTTTATACAATAAAAGTCTTATTCTCCAATGTATTGCCATATAATCAATCAAACACCATTGTAAGAATTATGACAAATATCTATAGTATGATTATTTATCTCCAAAACAATGTCAACAAACAAAAATTAATGTAATATCACCTGCTGATGAATACTTTCATCTTGCATTAGACAACTTTTAAAATCATCCAGGCAAAAGGAGAATTTGCCTGTGACAATTTCTCCTCTTGTCAAAGAGTATGTTTTACCAGTCCTCTGCTGCAATAGTTTTTAGGAGGTATAAACCTTAACCAAATAATCCTGACTTTTAACAACCTTGCAAGATAAGGCTTTTGAAAAAATTTCCAGAAAAGAAGAAAATGAGCATTTTCTTCCTTCCCTTTCTACCCTTCCATGTTTGAACCAAATTTAATTTGTCTTCTGAAAATGATTTAGATTTAGTCAAGTCCAATTTTTATTTCATTTGGTAAAAAAACAAACACTACCGACATTAACTTATCAAACATATAATTCTTACAGATCAAAACAAATGAAATAGATACTTCTGTCAGCTAAAACAACGACAAGCTCCCATATAAGCATTCTACACTTTATCAAATAATAGTGATATAGCAACCCTGAGCATGCTTTAGAAAACACTTGGGAAAAGAAGGAAACACATGTAATCAGCATTTTCTGCCTTTCCTGCAATGTTTTCCACCCTTTTAGAAACCAATTTCCATAATTTCAGTGACATGTAATTTGTTGTCTACAAATGCTTTAATTTGGACAGGTCTAAAACTTTGCCATTTGATAAGAAATAAAAGCCTGTTTGGGTAAAAATTTACAATAAGCTATCAGAATGTCTTGGCATGCGATTGGAGAATCTGTGCCATATGGTCCTGATCTACACCGCATGAGCTGGCACTCTTAAGGTTAAACTGGACAAAACAAAGCACTTCAGTACATAGAACAGATAAAAAGTATTAAATAGAATGTGTGAATAGGATAGGAAACTAAAATTGCGAAGAAAATTATAAGTATTTCACAAATCAAGAAATTGTATGTAATAATATAATTCTTGATTTCTAAAAAAAAATTTTTTTTTATTCTTTTTCAAATCAATAGCAGAACATCTGTATTTCAGGAAAAAATTTTCAAAACATTTTTTTTTATCGGGGGAAATTTTTCATGCTATTTTCAACTGTATTTTTTATTTTTGATTTCCTTTTTCAAATCAATAGCAGAACATCTCTATTTCAGGGAAAAGTTTTCAAAACATTTTTTTTTAATCTGGGGGAATTTTTCATTTTATTTTCAAGTAGTCACAATCTTTGAATTAACAAAAAATTCTTGTGAAGAGAAACCAAAATACTTTGCTATGAAGGGGTAGTTTCAATGGAATAAACATTAACAAATCGAACTGAAAGCATTCAAAAACAGAGCATATACACCCTTTCACACTATGACTTAAATAAGTAAATATACATGGCGCTGTATAACATATTTACTAGTTCAAAATCTTTAACCTTTGTAAATCTGATTTTGATCTGCGGTACCTATAAACTGGTACCCTGTTATCAGACTTGGTATCAGCAACAAGTAACATCCAATGCTACATGGTAGATATGCCGCCCATTTTGAGACTTAGTTAGATAACATGAGACTTGGAAATTTAAATTGTGATGTCTTATGGACAAAGATAGTCCTTATGACAGAAGATTTAATTCTTCAACAAGTTTGATAAATTGACTGTGGTCAGAATAATCTTTGTCTGTTATGAAAATTTTACCCAAAGCTAAAATAAGTCTGTTATCTTAAAATAGAGAGAAAGGCTTTCCATTACAAACTGTCTCATTGAAGCATATGACAAGATTGACAACTAATAATAACCATCAATAAACTGGGTTTTGCCTGTTGTCTGTGCACAGTTACAGGGGTTAAAACGGGTGCCGGTTTACGGTATCTAGTGCAGTAACCTAAAATTGCATTTGGCACAATAAAATAAAACCATTACTGCATAATTATGCTATTTTCAGATTTCTCCAAAACTAGATTAAGTGACAAAAAGTGTTTGGAGGACAGGAAAACTTATTTTCTAGGTGAAGTGTAAATTAGTGTGGCAAGTTGAGCAATTACTAGCTCTTTTTCCATAAAGCTATCAAAAGGTGTTTTCTCAAGGGACATATGAACTCATGTTTCTGTGGAAATTGACTAAATCAAGCCGAGGTGTAGCCATTACTTTATTTTCTCCTGTACCATTTTTTGTATTGTCAAGTATGGTGAAGCCATAAAAAAGCCTCATTCGAATACTGACTTACCAACCTAACCACATTTACAAGCATTTCTACATGCATATTAGTAATATCAAGTCTTCAAGATAAAGTAACTTTCGGGCATATTGCATTCAATAACTCCTTTGTCATGATGAAAAATGTGTACAAATTTAAATGTGCTATGTTCTGTGAAAAGGCTATTTAATGCATATTCAAAAAGTATTGACCCAGGTCAGCTTGCATTGTCCTCGCAGGTTGACCTGTGTCAAAAACATTTTGCTTTTGGTCAATTTTCTGCATGTCCAAGGACCACTCTACCTCAATCATCAGCCGGCAGTCAGATAAGATGGATTTTATGAATGTACGTTTATGTAATGACTTGCTTGGCATAATGCATCATGGAGAAGCATTAAACTCCCTTTGCTAGAGAATGGCTCAAATACAAAATTATCACCATACACATACAGATCTGAAACTAATGCTGCAAAAGAAGCTAATGCTTGCTAGTACTGGTAGATATAACAAGCAATACCTCCTTTTCACAAAACCACAATTAACCCTTTACCACATGGCAAAATCTTAGACCTATCCAAATTCAAAGCATTTGCAGACGACAATTTCATAGTGGCTCAAATAATGCAATTTTCATTTGATAGGGTAGAAAACTTTGTGGGAAAAGGAGAAAATGCTGGTTACCAGCATTTTCTCCTTTTCCCACAATGTTTTCAAAAGGCTTTTTCCACAGGGTCGTTAAAAGTCGTCATTGTGTGGTAAAGGACTAATGTGTTGTCTACAAATGCTTTCAATTTGGACCTGTGAAAAATCTTTGTTGTCTGCTGAGGCGTCAACCATAAACAATAAAAATATTTGCACACACATGCTCTCAGTTTGGAAAAGTCTGATGAAAAATAAAGAAAGAATGTTGATAGCACACGGGATCTATATGCCACCAAAATACTGATCAACAATTTGATACTATCCACTACCATTTGACACAGAATGATTCAACTGTTCACTACTACCCCCCATGTCTGTATCATCACTTTCATGTTCAATGGCAATCACTTCATCAAATGTCATTCTAGCACAACTCCCGCCTCTTTTCAACTTGATTAGATTTCTGATTTTTTCCCAATGTTTTTTGTTATTTTCAACTGCATCATTGATTTCCTGGCCCTCAGGAAAGATGTCACTCAAAACCCTACAAAGACAAATACAAAAATATGTTATAAACATGTTACCTATGCCATATTGTTGAAAGTTTAATAACAACCTCTGCCAGTGGGTGCTATAGGAAAAGCAGATTTAATGCAAATTTGTAATGCAATGTATCATTCAAGTCATAGTGTAACATGGATCCAGTTTGTCTAAAATCTGGCAAAATCATGCAGAAACTTTACCAGTGGCAAAAAGTTTCGAACCTGGTTAGCTTGCTCAGACTGCACAGGCTGACATGGTTGATACTTTTTCCAGATGCATTAAACCACAAACTGCACTGTGCATGACTCATATACATTTACTGGTATGCTTGAGTAGCGCAATAATGTATTTATAGAAAGGAATTTAGCACCTACTGAAATTTCACCAGTGATGACCTAAGCATGCCATGATGACATTTTATTCAATAGAGTTACAAATATTATGTTAAGTACAACAAAGCAATGTAAATAGGATTAGAAAGCTTCTAAAGTTCTTCTCCCTCCCAAAGACATTTATCACCTAATGACAGCCATACATTCTTATTTTGAAGGTTTGTATAACAAATCTGCTTCCTGTGATTGTTCTGACTGGAACTAAATACTTTGAATATGAAGCCATTTACCCATTCTGCTTAAGGATTTTGCAAACACTACCACAACCTCTTGCTTTACTTGCCACCCTATATTCTTAATCTAATACTAGTAGAAATTTGGTAAGACTGATGCGCTGCCTTATCTGTTCATTGGACCAATAACCCATGGGCTCATAAGCAATAAAGTCACAGCAAGCCTGCTTTGGGGACAAACTCTGAATTTCACAGCCCCTGCTTGCTTCATCAAGTATTATCATAAACATGTACTACATGTGATAAAAATTCTAAAACTAAGTTCAATTTACAACAAAAAAGTCTTTTACAAATGGATGATGAAGCATCTTACTTATACACAGGGAGGGCTATGTGATCCAAGAATCCAATCTGAACCTCTGGTATCTGTGCCCTCTCCCTGTCCATCATTTCCGCAGGTTGAAAACCGGAAGCCTTCTCCATGTCACCCTGAGTGAAAAACTCTTTGTATATCAGTGCCTGAAAAAATTATTGATACATGTATGCAGAGATGTAAAAAGTGAAGTGAACTGTTTTTTTATATTGTAGGGACACCCCAATGACAGGGCAAGCCAGGATCTAACTAATAAGGACACCTTTGCCATGCATGTTAACTTCTTGAAACTGAACACTTTTATATTAACTCTTTACCAAACAAGCCCTGGTTTTAACGACCCTGGGAAAGAAGCCTTTTGAAAACATTGTTGGAAAAAGAGAAAATGCTGGTAAACAGCATTTTCTCCTTTTCCAACCATGTTTTCTACTCTACCAAGGACAAATTCCACCACTTGAGCCACTTTTGATTTGTCGTCTGCAGATGCTTTCAATTTGGACTAGTCTAAAATTTTGTCGTTTCTCAATCTTTTACCAAATGACAAAATTTTAGACTTTTCCAAATTCATAGCATTTACAGATGACAAATTAACTGTGGTTAAAATGATGAGGTTTGCCGTTGAAAGTTTAGAAAACTTTGTGGGAAAAAGAGAAAATGCTGTTTACCGTCATTTTCTCCTTCTCCCACAATGTTTTCAATAGCCTTCTCCATTAGGGTCATTAAGACACGGAATTGTTTGGGAAAGAGTTAAATGGCTGCCAGCACATCAACAAGTCAGGTCCCAACAAGCCCTTTTCTGCTGGAACTCTAGCCTTTAAGCTCCTACTCCATAGGCAGATGCTTTAACCACTAAGCTTAGAAAACTGTCATTAGCATTGAAACATCTTGTCACAAATAAATCCTTTACGGTCCAATTCCACATTTTTATGGCCATGAGGAAGAAGGCCTTTAAACAAAAGTGCTATTGGCCCTGGAGCCCTAACCTGAGTGAAGCCAGTCAGGACTAATAAAGTTGAAGAGATCCTGGTTGTGATGATGTGTAACACATGAAGGTTTTTACAAATTTTCATTGGTATTTGACTGAATATAAGGACTCTAGAGTGCACAATGTTGTTTTCCCAGTGGCCCACTTTTTGACCTTTGGTTACCTAATATCAAACTTATTCAAGATATCATCAAGACATGTTCTGACTAATTTTCTTGAGTATCAGGCTAAAAATGTGGCCTCTAGAGTGCACACAAGATTTTTTCTATAATTTGCCCCAGTGACCTACTTTAGGACCAAATGTGACTCAATTGCAGATTTTTCCAGGATACTATCAAGACAGCATTCTAACAAATTTTCCTGAGTATCTGAAAAATGTGGCCTCTAGAGTGCACACAAGGTTTTTCTAAGACTTGTCCCACTGACCTACATTTTGAGCCCATGTGACCCAATTTCTAACTAATTTAAGTTTTACTGTAATGAATAGTCTGAAAATTTGGCCTCTAGAGTGCACGTAAGGTTTTCTTTAACATTTGTCCCAGTGATCTACTTTTGAACCCATGTGACCAAAGTTCAAACTTGTCAGAGATAACCTCTAAAAAAACTTACTGATTATTATCCATGCATATCAGACTCAAAAAAATGGCCTATGGAGTGCACAGAAGGTTTTCCTAAGATTTGTTCCAGTGACCTACTTTTTAACTTGAAAGGACCCACTTTTGAACTTGTACAAAATATAATCAGGACAAACATTCTGACCAGCTTTTCATGAGTATTGGGCTGAAAATGTGGCCTCTAGATTGCACACAAGGCAACTGTTGACACACTGACAATGCAAGTCAGAAACAGCCTTGTCACAAAAGCTTACCTTCAGCAATGTGTACTCAGGTGAGATTAAAAGAACATGGAAAAAGTAAAAAAAGCTGGTAAACAGAAAATTTCAACATTTACAAGTGAATCTAATATTTACAAAAAAACATTATCTCAATTACATCAGCACAAACAATTACCAAGCTCTTACATGCTAAAATTAACAAAAATAAAATTTTCATCCACTTACATTTTTTCTGTTTGAAAAGGTCAAGTTTATCAAGTCAAAAAAGTGATCCTTCACTTTAATTAACTCTTTACAAAACAACAAAACTTTTACACTTGTCCAATTGGAAAGATTGCTCAGATGACAAAATAGATGTGACTGAAAAATTTGAACTTGTTTTGGGAAGGATAGAAAACATTGTGAATAAAAGGAAAAAATGCTGGTAACCAGGTTTTCTAAAGGCTTCTCTATTAAGATCGTTTAAAGTCGGCATTGTGTGGTTTAAGGGTTAACAGTGTATCAATTATGCAATATTATTAATAGCAATCCAAATAAACCCTTTTTCAAGTGAAAATTGTCTATAATCTGACAAAAAGCATGTATAAAGGTTATATTTATACTTACGGCCACATTTTTGGTGTTATCCCATGGTTTTGTTTGATCTGAGAGATCACAAGATGTCATCAACAAGCACAGCAGTAATTTATGATCTTTTAACTGGTTTCTGTCATACCCACCTAGAACACAGTAAATATTCAATGTGTCCCTATACAGTCATTTTAACCCTCTACCAAACAATACCAAAAGAGGCCTTTTGAAAACATTATGGGAATTGGAGACAAGTTTCATGAGTATCTGACTGAAAATGTGTCCTCTAGAGTGCACACAAGGTAAATGTTGATGACCGCATGATGGACGATGGACGCCAGACACAGCACAATCACAAAAGCTCACCTTGAGCACTTTGAGCTCAGGTGAGCTAAATATGCTGTTAACCAGCATTTTCTTCTTTTCCCAAAATGTTTTCTAAATTATCATAGACAAATCTGGCCATTTATGCCAAATTTGAATTGTCATCTGCAATTGCTTTCCATCTAGATAGGTCTGAAATTTTGTCAGTTGGTAAACAGTCAACTACAGTCAGACCTGGAGAGTATAGTGGTTCAATCCAGGCTGCACAGACTAATTCTAGGCAAAAGGAAAAAAAAAAAGAACACTGGGGACTAACACCCGAGGGAAAGACAATTCTATCATTTTCAAATAGAATGAAAAACATTGTGCAGCAGAAGTTGCTCCTTTTCCAAATATATTTGCCAAATGTGACAAAATCAGGGGGCCAAATCTGTGTTCTCACAGTAATGGTAGCTGGGATGAAGTAAAGTACATTGAATAAGTATAAATATGGAACAGCAAAATTTTGTCTATTCCAATTATATTATATTCTTGGAACAAATCTGCAGGATCCTGAGGGAGACAGCTCTGAAAATATACTTTTTGAAAATGAAAATCTGCATGAATCAACTCTTTAAGACACATTGCCAAGTTTTAAAGACCCTGAGAAAGAAGCCTTTTCGAAAGTTAAACTTTGTCGGAAAAAGGAGAAAATGCTGTCGTGGGGTAAAGTTAAAGTATAATTCTTTACCAAATTACAAATTTTAGTCTTTACTAAATTGAGAGCATTTCCAACAGTAAATTTGATGTAGCTCAAAAGATTCCTTGTGTCTACGAAACATGGTTAGAAACGGAGAAAAAGTGGGTTGTCTAAAGCTAAGTTTCACATAACGAAAAGGAGATACTTACGCACTGCCATTTCCCGTATAGTTTTCAATATCTTCAAATGATGAGCTAGATCAGTTGCAAGAATGATATCTCTTACCAGGTCTAGCATTTGTTGATATTCCTGAAATTACAAATTTATCCCTTATATGGCTTGCAATACGTGAAAAGGGGTGCTCGGACATTTGTGTAAAGTGTCGTCTCCGATTAGCCTGCGCAGGCTAATCCGAGATGGCATGTTACGACTACATTAGATTTTGTGCTACGGTAGACTTGCGCAAAACAGAAAATTACATGCGCAGTCCGCGCAGGCTGATCCGAGACAACACTTATGCAAATGTCCAAATGCCTCTTTTTGCG
Source organism: Hippopus hippopus (assembly GCA_946811185.2). NCBI lineage: Eukaryota > Metazoa > Mollusca > Bivalvia > Cardiida > Cardiidae > Hippopus > Hippopus hippopus. Next base: position 41,293,079 of record OX328100.1, read on the forward strand.
TGTTGCAGGCCATATGTAACACAAGGTGTGAGATGAAAGTATGAACATTCCCTTTTGAAAAAAAACTTTGAAAAACTATATATATGGCCTAGTGTATGGTATGGATGGCTCCAGGAAAGACTTTTCTTCTGATTTCTGACCTGCAAGTATTTCAATCAACCTTTGCACCCTAGGACTCAGGCAAAACCAAGAACTTCAAAAAGCCTCAAGTTTTTTCCTGACAGAACATCACACAATTCACTGGCTGATTCTACAACAATTGTATCCATTCAAGATTAAAGGGCAGTTTTGGCCATATTATCTCACAAAAAAATTGGATATTGTAGATCCGAGATCTGACCACACTTTCTGTGAAGCCTCATATTAGGTCTCTACTATTAGAAAAAGTTTATGTAATGCTTGGAACTTTAACTCTTTACTGGATGACAAATTTTCATATCTGTTCATAATGAAAGTATTCAATCAATTAAATGCGACTCAAAAAATGGGATTAGTATTTGAAAGGGTAAAAAACATCATGGGAAAGGGAAAAACAAAATACCAACAACTAGCAATTTCTCCTTTTCCCACAGTGTTTTTTGAAGCATTCTTCTCTGGACAGTAGAAACACAGAATCATTGGTTAAAAGTAAATGAATGAACAAATTAAACATATATCAGATTCCCACTCAGATGATACTTTCAAAAACACATACTTACTCTGCTATTCAAATGTTCAAATATATTACATCCTTCTGTATTCAAAATACACATGGTTTGTGCAAAATGATGTCGCTGAAATTTTACAAAACATTACAGAGGCATTAGTCAGTTATCTCCCTTAGTTTTTCTCCAGTAAAACCTGTTTTAATCACATTACCATGACAGTTCATATGCATTGTAATATAGTAATGTCTCGTAATGTCTCAGCCTCGTAAAGTATCTATAACAACTGTCTTGCCAGAACTACATATATATGTGAAAAAATACTTCATGAGAAAATTAAGTAAAACATGAGGTTATTCCATGGATCAAAGATTATACTTATACCTATAAGCAAACAATGAGACACATAAGAAATACAGACTACTGGAACAATAAATTATCTCGAGATATTACCAGTACCTTCCTTAGAGGAGATACGTTTGAAGGAATTGTAGTGCAGAGTAAAGAAACTACAGATGCTAATTCTTCAGTTGTACGGTCACCACAAAATTTTTCGACATTTCGTCTCTAACTCCTAGAGCCCCATATCAAAATTGTGCTTGCTTTTGTGAACAGTGCAGATCAAGATCACACTACACAGAATGTGCTGTGACATATTCTGTCAAAAAAAATTGAACATGCGGTATTTGGGTCTTTTTTTATCTGCTGAAAATGCCCCTTGTGGTTATTTGGAACACGAAGGGTTAAAACATCTTATATCATGTGATAAAAAACACAAGAATATGAGAAGCCCACTTTTGACAGATCATGGCTCATATAAACACTACATCAATATCTTACCTCCAGAACAGAGCCCTCCGAGCTATATAAGGCAGCAAGCACAGATTTCTGTAATATAAAAGTATATTATAGAGTGTTAACAACGTATGTTTGTACAATCATCTCTGTATTTTCAAAATAGTTTTTATACACGGGGAAAATTGCACATAGATAACTTTCATAAGGCCATCACTCACTATGGAGGAAAAACCTTTTCTCTAACTTTCTCCACTCTTTCATTCATCCACAACAAAATGATAGTTTAAGCAACATAATATAGATGATACTAATCAAGTTTGAACAAGATGTTGTGTACCAGTACTAGTAGTTTCAGAGAAGATTTACAAATAAAGGTGAGACCAAAGAGGATGGGCAACACCAGACACGATTTCGGCGCCTTTAGGCCAGAAGAGCTGCTTGAAACAGACAACTTCTCTTTTTCCCACATTGTTTTAAAAGGTAGTCTATGGCCGGAACATGAAAAACTTTACTTGTACAGTAACATATTGAGTGTACACTACATGGAAACTACAACTTAAACTTTGTTGATTACTTACGGAAGCAGTTTGGAAGGAGTTATTGGTACCTCGATGGTCTATATCATGGCACAGACAGGACACAAATAAGGCATAAATCTCTATCTCACTGAAAACAATCCACACATAAAAATCATAAAGTATACATGAAAACTGTTTTTCCCTACTTCTTCTGGCAAAAGATTTACACTTTTTTTTGTTTGTTTGTTTTTGGGGGGGGAGGGGGGGAATGACAAAATGAGATACTGGTAACAAGCAGTATCCCCTTTTGCAACATCATTCGCACATAATAATATATGAATATCTTTACCAACATCTATTGTAATTTATTTCTTTTGGGAAGGGGAACCCAAGAGAGTCAGTAAGAAAATACTAATACTTTTTCTTTCTGAAAAGATTTAATGACGTATATGATAAATGTTCACGCGCATCCTACTGCGAATGTATTTTTGTCGTTGATATTGAATCAAAAGTGTACCTATGTATATTTTGCACATAATGGAGATACTATTGGTGCACTGAAACAAGTAGCACTTTCTTCAGGTAGTATTGGTGAAGAGAAAAAATGGATCTTTGAACTGTCACCGTGAAATAGTTAAAATGCTGCTGACACGGCGTTACACACCAAACAAGGAAACAAAGGCAGAAAGTTTAAAGCTGTGGAAGTATAGCTGTTTCCACTTTGAAAATTATTGTTGGAAAAGGAGAAATTGCTCCTAATGAGCAATTTCTCCTTTTCCCACTATGTCTGCTGAGCTTTTATCCTATTTTTTCCTTGAAAAAATAACTTCCACGGTGACCTTCAACCTTGTTTTCTGATGATATAAGCACAGATAGGTGCCATTTTTATTTTTTCTTATGGTTTAGAAATATAAGTACTATAAGTGTGGAAAGTTTAAGAAAAATCTGTCCGTTAGAAAGTATGTATTTTTTTAAGATTAACCCTTAATTCGATCAAATTATCTCCCTTTTTAACTCAATGGTCTATATATAACATGCATATTTGTACATTTACCATGCTCAAAACCAGGTTTTTATATATTTTTTGTGCAAAATATATGAATTGTCATTAAAATGATGTATATTTGTATATTTTTCCTGTAATTTTCCTGTTTAACTGACTATTAAAGAAAGGCGCTTTAAATCCAATATAAGCTGAATTATGGAACTGTATATACCCTTTTCAAAGGCAAATTTCTCAGAAACAAGCATGGTGACCCACATCTTTTTTTTACTGTAATCTCCTAGAAACATAATGAGCTTTGTATGTGCAAAGTTTTAAAAAAATCTGTCCGTTAGAAAAATTTGTCATATACATCGTTAATTCATTATCTGTGGATAAAAGTTTTGACTCTTACATATTAAAAGCATTGGCAGACAACACATGAAACAATTGATTTTATTTTTAAAAGGCTAAGAAACTTTGCTAGACAGAGAAAAAATGCTGTGTATCAGAAGTTTCTATTTCTTCCACGATGTTTTCAAGTCATCTATTTAGGGGCTGTAATTACAGTGGATCATATGATACACATTTAAAGCCAAAAAGTTCTAGTACTATAGAATACTTACTCTAAGTATTTTTCCATTTTCATATTTTTGATGAGCTGATAACAAAACTGGGCAACTGTGTAAGCGTGGGTCCAGTTGTGGTAGGGCGGATTTCTGTAACCTTTTTTAACCATTAAAATAAACCTGAAAGTAAAGTTGGGAATCCACATGTTTTGAATACAACTTAATAACTCCCATAGAAGCTAAAGATGTAGTTGACAGAGTGGTCAATTTAAAACTACACAGAATATCCAGTCTGATCTAATTCAAAACTATCTTATACCATATGCTGAGATATGATGGCAAAAAAACACCTAAAAATTGCAAAATGCACACTCCCTCCACACAAAACATATAAATTTCATCTTTTTAGTAGTCTCAGAGATAAAGTTTAAGCAAAGAATATACATATGAGCCATGCTCTGTGAAACGTGGGCTTAATGCAGATACAAAGAGTATACAAAGAGTATCAACCAATGTCAGCCTGCCCAGTTTGCACAGGTTGACATGAGTTTGCTTTATATAAATTTTCTGCCTGTTTACCTCATGATTCAGTAGTAGTTTGGCTAAATGGATATTGTGGATCCATAATTATGTGATGACTTGGTATCATGCATCAAGGAGATGCATTAAGCCCCCTTTTCCCAGAGCATGACTCGTATACATTTTAATCTATTGTCCTCTTCAGACCACAAGTTGACATAGTCAAAATGATGGAACCTTGAAAAGGACACACAGCTGAAAAAAGAGAGAATGCTGAATACCTGTATTTTCACTTTTTTCCAAAATTTTACAACTTTAGATTGTTTGGTATAGGGTTAAACTGTTTTATAATAATTTTTTCTTGATGCCTCATACCCTAACAATACACCTATAGAAAGTACACAAATTCAGTGTATATTAAGATTTAGATGTATCAAAAAGAATAGAATAAATTGTGGAAATTGTATAAGTAGCTCGTAACAAGCAATTTCTCCATATTCCACAATGTTTTAAAAAGTCATCTGCATTGAAAGTCTTTTCATGAGGGAAGGCTTGTGAAAGACATATCACATTTCAAATGACATATAAGTAGTGTCATTTAATAGAAATACATGTATATGAATATCACACCAATATGCTATTACAGAATGATGCAGAGATAAAACCAGTTAAAATATATACCAGCTTTGAGAAAAAAGAAACAGCGAGTGACAAAAGCCTTCCTACCTTGCTAATGTTTCACGTTTTATTCTCCATCTTGATATCAAATTTAAATCTTCAAACATGGACAAACATGCCTGTAAAAAAAAGAGTCATGAAAATCATTACTTTTAGATTTAAGTTAAATGGTTCTGCAGACAAGTCTTGGATAAACAATGTGTTCTAAAAAAAAAAAAAAAACTTAATTTACTCTCTGTTATACAAATCATAATGAATAATATACCTTGTATTCTTTCCCTCCATTACAACATTTCAAAGAATACTAAAATACAACATATTTGACGGAAATAATAAAAGTTGCATACAATTTGACCATCTATATAAGTGCAGCCAGTAGTAAAATCAAGTGATCTTTATCCAGTAAAAGTTCTGTTTACTACAATGATACTTTCAGTTTTTGAAAGGTCATGTAGAACTGAAGCAATCCACTCATGGTCTGCTTTAGATACAGCATCCCCTTTGCCAGTGAGATATGATTAAATGCTTAAAAGTGGATTACAGGAACTTTCCATTGAATAATAACCTTCTTACTAACCTGTGACTTTTTAAATTACTGGCTCATTCATTTTTTTCAACAGAAAATTGTGGTTTAGCATTTCCAAGAATAGGTACATAACATTGCCGAAATAAAATTAATATGTTGTATAACATAATGCCATGATGCAAAAAACTTTACTTTGCTCCTCTTGAAAAGTTTGATATTTAGGAAGAGATACTGCATCTTGATTTATCATGAAAACAAAAAATATCCTCTACATTTTTTTCTCCAATGTTTTGAAATTTCCAAAAATTAATCACATGATAAATACATACCAATAAAGTTTTTGATTCTGGAAGGGTTCTAGGTGCGTAGCAAAATTCCACAAAATCTGGATGAAGAAATCGTGGGTGGGGTATCTCTACAGAAATAAGACCTGTTACATCTTCAGGACTAACCTGTAAATCAAATATGAAATGATTCTTGTGTGAGAATTTTTTAATCTCATAAGATCACACAGTCTTTCAATATCAATTTATAATATGTAAGTAACCACTTGAGCCATCCTCTGTGAAAAGGGGGTTTAATGCATATGCAAAAGGTATTGATCCAGCTCAGTCCAAACAATTTGTAACGGCTGACCTTGGTCAATACTGTTTACTGTCAATTTTCTGCAAGTCAAAGTACCAATATAACTAATGACTTAGTCGTTTGTGAGACAAAATGAATTTTATGAGATGACTTGCTTGGTGTTGTGCACCTTTTTGCCAGAGTGATGCTCATCTATCTATATCAACTAAATGAATGTTGGAATAACAGTTTAACTTCTGAACTCCCTATCAGTATGTTTTAATGGTTGACTCTATAGTACTTCCAAAGAACCACTCGTTTCCTACTTCTAGCTTCATTTTGAAACAGTTAAATACCACAGACTAGTCGATAAAAAAGAATATATCTAAGCTGATTTTTTTATCATTCAAAGGGGATGGAACAAACTATGTCATTAGAATGGGAAAGAGAGATAATGTAAGATTTAGTAAAATAACTTCTTTTTACATCTAAAATCAGAATTGTTTAATTCTTTCAATAAACATCTTTCATTCTTACTAATTTTTTTTGCAAACAATTTAAGTGTTGTACATGATACCCATACTTTCAAAACTAACTTTTACAGTTCACCAGTATTTCATCTCATTTCATTACATGAAATAATATATCTTCCTGTCTAAACCCTTTACCGCACTACAAAAATGTAGACTTGTCCAAACTGAAAGCATTTGCAGACGATAATTTAGATGTGACTAAAATGATGGAGTGCGTCTTTGACAGGATAGAAAACATTATGGAAAAAGGAGAAAATGCTGGTTACCAGCATTTTCTCCTTTTCCCACTATGTTATCAAAAGGCTTCTTCTTCAAGTCCTTAAAACTTAGGCTACAAGGTTTAAAGGCAAAAGTCATTTACTTTACTTACTCCAGTAATAATGAAACAAATTATCAACCAAGTGTGACAGAGAAAACAAACTTTTCATTGTCATCAAAATTTTGCTTGATTGATTGATTGATTGTTTAATGCCGTTTTCAACATTATTTCAGTTATATCGTGGCGGCCAGTGCACCTATCCATGCTTTCCTGGAGTTTCTTCTACCAGTACTCCGCACAGTTTTCTCTCCAAGCCACTGCTGCTTTCCCACATAAGGATCGTCGAAACAATGGTCAGCAGTGAGAGAGGAATGAATCCTGCCACAATGACTATCATCAATCCTCGGAAAGAAATTGCCCCAGCCAGGGATCGAACCCACGACCCCATTCTCAAGTCCTGCATGCTTCCGACTGAGCTACCGGGGCTCGGCTTATCATCAAAATAACATCACAGCAAAAGAAGAACTCGCTTGGAAAAATGGAGTATTTAAATTAGAACATTCTAAAGAGATACATCAGAGGTACTGCTAATAGTCCAATGAAAATCTGTTAGCTAAGGATAGTTATCTTACTCAACACAATACCTCTTGAAGACATTTCTTTCATCTTGCAACAGACCATTTTTTGAAAACATCATGGCAAAAGGAAAAATTGCTCAGAAATATTACCATTAACAAGCTCTACATGTATTTTCCTTTTCCATTCCTTTCCATTTCATATGTATTCGTACTGTACAACTTATGTCATACTGATTGCCATGTTCTTTTAACCTTCACAAAACAATCACAAGTTTTAACCATCTCACGGAGGAAGGCTTATGAAAACAGAGAGGAAAAAGGACAAAATGCTGGTTTCCAGCATTTTCTCCTTTTCCCAAAATGTTTTCCACCATTCAAAAGATACATATCATTACTGGAGCCAGAACTGAATTGTCACCTTTAACTGCTATCAATTTGGACAAGGCAACAATCTTGTTGTTTTGTAAAGGCTTAAGATTGTTCTTAAAGCAATTCACTGCAATCTTTTTTTTTTCAGGAGAATCAGAGTTTATAATTTGTCATCAGCATTCAGGTTTTTATGTTATTTATCAAATTCATTGAAAATACCGAATACAAATTCAAACTGACAAGCAACAGAAAACAAACTGTAGCGCATCAGTAAAACAAAAAATTTAAAAAAAAATCTAATCACAAAAGCACATATAACTTTGAAAACTGAAGATCTTATGTGTCAAACTTCAGAAATCTTCAAAATTTAATTGAATAAACTGAAGAAATTTTCTTTCAAGAAGCCTGAGTATTCAGTTTCATAACTATTTGTTGACTGATTTAATTTAACCCTTTACCAAACAATCCTAGGAATTAACTACCCTGACTAAAAAAAATATGAAAGATTGTGAGAAAAGAGACAATGTTGGTAGCCAGTATTTTCTCCTTTTCCCACAATGTTTTCTACCCTATCAGAGACCTAAAGCTCATTTGTACCAATTCTGAATTCTTCATCTGTGGATGCTCTCAGTTTTGGAAGAGTCTAAAATTTGTCGTTTGGGAAAGGGTTAAGATCAATAATTAATATCTGAGAGCACGCTCCGTCAAAGTTTTGAGGAAATATTTCAGTAAGAACACCAACTTTAATCATTCAACAGCCATTATCATTAAATAGCCATTTCAACATTATTTTTTAACAGCTTTGCAATAGACTGAATTATTCGGACAATGTATACAACTCTACTAGGTGTATTTTTATAGTAAACAAACTACAGACCTGCATGTGGTAGATCATTAGTTCATTGGCCAGTGATTTACGATGCTGTGACTCCTTAAGTTTCTTGTACATTATACTCTGTAAAAGTGGCAACAGAAACCAACAAAATACATAAATAAAGAGCTTATTGTTAATAAGTAAAAGATTATTGTGAACACAGAAAAACTAAGGAATGAAACAGAACAAATACAAAACAACATTCACATTGCTATGAAACTGCAGACATTGAGCTGACGGTACACGGCTTTACAGAATTACATGAGACAGACAAAATATATATTTTTTAATAGAGATAAGCAACATTATTTGACTCTTTTCCAACCTTATATCATACTGGTCAAAATTCAAGGCATTTGTAGCCAACAAATTAAATGTTTCTAAAAAAAATGGAATTTATCTCTGAAACATTAGAAAACATTGTGCAAAATGGAGAAAATACTGCTTACAAGCATTTTCTCCTTTTCCCACTGTGTTTTTCAAAACAATTTTTTGGGGGGTTGTTAAAACTTATGATTGTGATGTAATGGGCTTAATTTATTTTCAAAAGTAGTCTGCAGCTGGACATAGAAAGTCATCTGCAGATTATGAACTAACCCTTTCTGAAACCACATATTTATTTTACTCTAAAACATCTACAGAAGACAAATTTAAAATACGTACATTGATGACCAGTTCTCTGACAGGATAAAAGATATTCTTGGAAAAGGAGAAAATGCTGATTACCAGCATTTCTCCTTTTTCCTGAATGTTTTAAAAGGCTTTCTCCCCCAGAAGAAAGCTCTAGGTTATTTGATAAAATGTTAAATGCCAAAATACCCTATTATACTAAAATGACTTAATTTAGGTTCATGATTTGTTGCAACAAACTAATAATCATTTATCTCTCTTATAAAGATTTAAATAAGCATTCTGTTTGTCATACACAAAAACATTTTTTTCCAGTTTGAGGCAAAAAATCCAAAAGAAAAATCCTTGTGATATACATGTACGTGTAAGTAAGAAAAACTGTCTCTGATTATCAACTAACCTTTGGCAAAATGTCTGAAGTTTCATTCAACATGACACACTAAAACAAACAGGTGAATATTTCTCTACTTAATCGAAACACTGTGTTAGCACAAAAGTGCAGAGACGCTACTTTAAATACGGAGGTGAACAAAAAACGGAGAGCCATTCTACCTAATTAAGGAGGGATGCAATCAAAACCAAACTACCAAACCCATTTCTACCACAACATCAGTCAAGGAATCACTTTCTCATGTAGGAATGTAAGTTAACCCTTTACCAGATGACAAAATTTTAGCCTTGTCTAAACTGAAAGCATTTGCAGACGACAATTTCATTGTGGCTCAAATAGTGAAACTTTTCTTTCACAGGGTAGAAAACATTGTGGGAAAAGGAGAAAAGCTGGTTTCCAGCATTTTCTCACAATGTTTTCGAAAGGCTTACTTCCCAGGATCATTAAAAGTCGGCACTGTGCAGTAAAGGGTTACCCCTTCAACACACCATCCAGCATTTTAAATGACCCTAAAAAGACCTTGAAAACGTTAAAGAAAAAGAAGAAAATGCTGGTTTCTAGCTTTTTCTCCTTTCACAAATTATTTTCCACATTCAGTATGTCATCTGCAACTGCTTTCAATTTGGACAAGCCCATGATTTTGTAGTTTTGATAAAGGGTTGTTAGGTGAATACATTTGAAAACATTGCAAAAGAAAAGAAATTGCTTTACAAGGAAATCCTTCTGCTGCAAGATGAGCAAAAGTTGTTTGCAGGTGGCAAACTGTTAAAGAGTAGACCTTAAAAAGAAAACAATTAGCTTTTAACAGGACAATATCCAACTTCTATCTCTGCATGACAAAAATCAATATGAAAAATAAATATTTGCTATGATGACTTTTCCAAATTATACTCAAATGTCTGAAAAGGGATGGGTTTTTTCCAACTAATGAAGTCCTTCTCTTAAAATGTAATATTACCAAGACAAAATGGAGCCAGAATGATTTAACAAGATACAAACAATTCATTGGGAAGACCCTTCTCAATAACAAGAGGACCATAATGGTCCTATATCGCTCACCTGAGTACTAAACAGTAAAGGTCTACAATGAAGATAAATACCAAATATCGAGGTTAAAGGCCAAATGATAATGAAACAATAGCGGCAAATTATCGCAAGATATGCCCGTCCCACCGCCAGTTGTCAAGGAGGTATAATAATCACAAAGAGAAGGTAATGCAAAAAACATGTTTACCAAGTCTCAAGTCAATTTGACTTGAGACTTTGAAGTTCCGTTCCACACAAGCAAGAAATACTGTAAAAATGAAGATCAAAGTGGAATTACTCAAAATCCGCGCTAGGTAGAGTTATTGTTCTTGCGCACTGTACTCGGTAATATTGCAACAAACATGCATACTAAGTTTGAAGTCGTTCTGACTTGAGATGACAAAGTTATATTCCGGACAAGCACTAAATGCTGTAAAAATGACGATCAAAGGGAAATAACTCAAAGACAGCACGAGATAGAGTTACAATTCTTGTGCACTGCACGTCCAAATATTGCAACAAATAAGCATACCATATTTCAAGTCATTCCTACTTAAGATGACAAAGTTTTGCCTCAGACAAGTAAGAAATACTATAAAAATGAAGGTCAAAGTGGGAATAACTCAAAATTCATGCTAGGAACAGTTATGGTTCTTGTGCACTGCACTACATAATTTTTTAACAATCATGCATACCAACTTTGAAGATGTTCAGGCTAGAGATGACAAAGTTATATTCCGGACAAGCAGAAAATGCTGTAAAAATGACGATCAAAGGGAAATAACTCATAGACAATACGAGGTAGAGTTATGATTCTTTCACACTGCACTCCATATTATTGCAACAACACAAATGCCAAGTTTCAAGTGAATCGGACTGGAGATGACAAAGTCATGCTCCGAACAAAGAACTATTCTAAAGAACTAATTCAAGGGCAAATAACTCCAGTTGTTCTGGTCCGATTAGACCAATAATCGAACTCATCCAAGATCTTATGGTCGTAAGTATTTTGACCAAGTTGGATGCTGATTAGTTAAAAATTGTAGATGCTAGAGTGTAAACAAAGTCAAATATAGCAATTTTTCTAATTCAAGGGCAAATACACCAATAATCGAACTCAACTGAGATCTTAGGGTCATATATATTTTGACCAAGTTCGATGCTGATTGGTTAATAATTGTAGATGCGAGAGTGTAAACAAAGTCAAATATAGCAATTTTTCTAATTCAAGAGGAAATAACTCCAGTTGTTCTGGTCCAATTATACCCATAATCGAACTCATCCGAGATCTTATGGTCATATATATTTTGACCAAGTTTGATGCTGATTGGTTAAAAATTGTAGATGCTAGAGTGTAAACAAAGTCAAATATAGCAATTTTTCTAATTCAAGGGCAAATAACTCCAGTTGTTCTGGTCCGATTGGACCCATAATCGAACTCAACCGAGATCTTATGGTCATATATATTTTGACCAAGTTTGGTGCTGATTGGTTGATATTTGTAGATGCTAGAGTGTAAACAAAGTAAAATATAGCAATTTTTCTAATTCAAGGGCAAATAACTCCAGTTGTTCTGGTCTGATTGGACCCATAATCGAACTCAACCGAGATCTTATGGTCATATATATATTTTGACCAAGTTTGGTGCTGATTGGTTAAAAATTATAGATGCTAGAGTGTAAACAAAGAAAAGTGAACGGACGGACGACGGACGGACGGATGATGGACGCCGACGGACGACGGACGACAGATGGTGAGCGATCACAATAGCTCATCCTGAGCACTTCGTGCTCAGGTGAGCTAAAAATGCATTGCTTTCTCATAATGTTGTTGCACAATACTTATATATGGCTTTTTTCATGTCTTAAAAAGTTCATGCCCTAATTGTGAACAATAACTCATTACTAAAGGTTTTTGAAGCCAGAGGATATTCAAACCTGGGGGAAAAAAACACAAAAAGTGCAGATGGCTTTAAAGCAAACAAACTCTCAAAGACAGAATGTGCAAGACCAAGAAATGAAATCCATGTGATGAGCTAAGGGTTATTCTATGAAACAAAACAGAAATAATTTGACCAGTTTTCTTAGGCTTGACAACGAAAGAATCAACTTTCAAGGTATTGCAGCAGTTGAATGCTTCTGTAAATATCCAGGGAAAAGGAACAGTTGTTTGTTGCAGCAATTGTTCTTATCCAGCGTACTGTTTTCAAAAAGCGTTCTCCTTTTCTTCAAATATTTTCTCTTTTATTGACACTGCATTTTCAAATAGGTCTGTGTAGCAAGTTGTTTACTTGGTTCTATTCTGTCTAAAAATTATTTTTGAGACAGCTAAAGAAAAAATATTTTACTAGTATTTAGACAATAGGAAAGAAATTCCCCAAATAAGTAATTTTTGTGATGCTACAACATGGAGTCTTTACTCATTTCTTGCTTGGAAAACTGTTCAAACATCTAAGAAACACTAAAATAAGATTTCTAAAGAACACAAACTCAAAAACTACAACATTCAGACCACTAAATTCTATCTTCCACACACAAACCTTCATATGGTACATCATTAATTCATTAGCTAAACTATTCCGTACTTGGGAATCGATCACTTTTTTATACAACAGAGACTGAAATAGGGAAGAATGGATTACATTTTGTTTGAGATCAACACAAAAAAACACTAAGTTATCACAAAAGGAGACTTCAGTTAGATATCAAATAAATGACATTCAGTATCAAGTTAATAATATCAAATATTAGACACAAACATATTAGGTATACCGTGTAATACTTGTTGTCACAACAGGTCTTTGAACTCTTTACCAAGTGCCAAACTTAGACTTTTTCATAATAAAAAATTTGCAGATGTATCACAAATTAAATATGTTTCAGTTGATCAGGTTTATCTTTGTAAGGGAAGAAAACATTGAGGAAAAAGGAGAAAATACTAGTTACCAGTATTTTCTCCTTCTCCCACGATGTTTTAAAATGCCCTCTTCTCATGACTTGTTAAAAACTAAGGATCATTTGATAAAAGGTTCAACCTAGATCAATAACCATGGCCATCTTACCCTTATATTGCATAATGCATGAAATAAATATTTTAATTCAGTACACTATGCCAACATCTTGAAAATTCAAGGCTGTTTTTGCAAAAGTATCTCACAATTATTAAGAAGTGCAGACAAAAAAGATCAGACTGCAAACTGATCGTAAAGCCTGTTATTTGGTCTACACTGCTCACAAGAAAGCCTAGCGCTACCCTTAGCATTGTGAGAGTTACATCATTCTTGAACATGATCCTTTGCATTTTTCAAAAGTGTAGTAACATTTTGACGTACATGTAAATAAATGAAAATAAGTTATATAAATACATGTACTAAATGTTGATTGTACCAGCTATCATTCACAGTTCACTACTTCTTAATCTTTCAAAATGCTTTTCACTTCCTTCAAATAAACATTTCTTTGTCTTAACCCTTTACCACACAATAACGACTTTTAACAATCCTGAGGAAGAAGCCTTTTGAAAACATTGTGGGAAAAGGAGAAAATGCTGGTAACCAGCATTTTCTCCTTTTCCCACAAAGTTTTCTACCCTATGAAAGAAGAATTGCACCATTTGAGCCACTTTGAAATTGTCGTCTGCAAATGCTTTCAATTTGGATAGGTCTAAAATTTTGTCGTGTGGTAAAGGATTATATATGCATATTTCATTCTTCTTTCAAAATGTCATTCAGCTGAGTTACATACTTACTGAACTATCACAAAAGATCATCACCAGCAATTTGTGCTCAGGTGAGGTAAAATTTAGGATATTCTGTTCAACATTTCTTCTACATACTGACTATGATCCTTTGAATAATGCTTTTGAGATGGTATTTTCTTGTCTTTTTTCCATGTGTCTTGAAATTGAGTCATGCCCTCTGATAAGGAGGTTTAAGGTATCTCTATGATGCATTACACCAAGCAAGACATCACATAATAATGGATACATGAAAACCATTTTGTCTAACAACTAATTGGATCATGAGGTAGTATAGTCCTTTGAGATGCAGAAAATTTACAAAGAGCTAAACATTTTGACCCATATCAGACTGCCCAGACTGCACAGGCTTACATGGGTTGATACTTTTTTGCAAATGCATAAAACCCTTTTTCAAAGAGTATGGCTCAAATATAAATATTTACAAGGTGCTTTAGGGTTATAGTTTTAGTCCTTTACCCACAAAAACAAAACTTGAGATTATCCAAATTGATACAATTGCAGATGACAAATTAAATAAGGCTGCAATCATTAAATTAGTCTTTGAAAGAGTAGAAAACATTGGAAGAAAAACAATTTGGAAAGAGAAGAAAATGCTGGTAAACAACATTTTCTTTTCTCACAATGCTTTAAAATATTTTTTTTCCACAGGGTCATTAAAACTCAGGATTGTTTGACAAAGGTTTCAAAAAAAAACCTATTTATACGAAGGAGAGAAAAATGGTCTGGAGTTTTTTCCTATATACTTACATGGCTTATACTAATACAGCAGTAAACACCAAAAGCAGTGGCCAAATCTTCATCAAACTGTGTGAAGAATGGTCCTGTCTTTTTATTACAGAGCTGTGCCACACCCATTATCTTCCCCTCCTCATTCTTTATTGGAAAACATAATATATTTCTGAAAGATAACAAAATAGAATAAACATTTTATTGAACACTTAGAGAAAGTATATAGAGGACATTTGTTTTTTTCGGTGAAAGAGGGAAATTTATTTCATCAAGTGAACATCATCAGTAATAATGGTGCAACCACGAACGAAAATATTACCAGGGATGTAAAATTACACTCGCCCGCTCGCATTGGCGAGTGATCTTTGACGTCAGGCGAGTACAAGAAATACCTGACTCGCCCGACCGGGCGAGTGCATTTTCTGACATATTACATGCACTTTAAGTCCATAAAATTTACCAAAATTTCAGTTGGAGAACTGCTAATCAAACAGAAGTTTACATGTCATTTAAGGTTTTGTCTAGTTACAAACCGTAACATGCATACACACATTACCTTGTCAATTTCGCCACGCCCAATATGCAATAAATCTCTACAGCAAACCAATCGGATATCACGTACGAGATTTAGTCTCCGCCCATAATTCTAAAAGCCACGCTTTGATTCTGCATTATATACTTGGTATTTAGCAACGACATCGGGACAACTCGGAATAAATCCGGCTGTCTACGCTTTAGTATTTATTTCTTTTCTTACGGGAATAGCCGAGGAAATTCCAAACTGGTTCAGTGGTTTTCTAAAAATATTCTAAAGAAGTGGCATGACGTATTTGTCATTAAATAGATTGAATCACTAAAGATGCATTACAAAGAAGGTTATGTAAGAAGATAATTACGTAAACAAATTAGGTTGATTTTGCGCTCGAACGGCAAGTCATTTGATCAGAAAATATGACAGTGCTGATAATCTATTTTTAGTAGCGGTGTAGGCAACACCATCTGTTTGTTTACATTACCTTTAGAAAATGAATTCCTCTCTTTGCATGATGTTAATGTACAAGCAGTTCAATAAAAAGCTAAAATTCAGACATGATAACATTTTTTGACATTTATTTTAGATCAAAGTTACATCTAAGTACAATTAATCAGATGACTTTAAATTCTATTGGGCGAATATTTCACAAAAAAAAAAGGCAAGTGGAAAACTCTGCAGGGCGAGTAACCTTCAACACCTACTTGCCCAGCTGGGCGAGTAGATAAAAAAATAATTTTACATCCCTGATTACTGACGATGTTCACGAGATGAAATAAATTTTGATCTTTCACCAAAAAAACCAAATATTCTATTTATTTCATTCTTTTAACCCTTTTTGGGAGGAATTTACATCAAAATCCAGAACTGTTCTTTTCGGTTATTCCCCATGGCGTACCCCCTCCACATAGCAACGCATTACAATATTACGTCAAGCATGAGAAATTTAGGGTAAATTACCTCACATTTCTCATTTCTATCTGATTGAGAGGCCAGCGCATTTTACCTAGGTAACTAGTGCACGGGAACAACTGTTTCCGCCTTCAATTGAAAAGTTAGAATATAAAAATCGGTATTTTTCACTGGTATTAACCATGAAATATCAAAAAATATTTCACTGATATTTCTCGATAACCTACTGGAAAGCATGAAATAAACAACAGTTTTAGCAAACCTCTCTAACTATTTAACACAAGAATGATTTGTTTACACATAAGGAAAGCAGGACCACAGATTAATGAGAGCAAACATTATTTTGTTGAAAAGGTAATTAGACATTTTCAATGAAGTTCATTGAATCAGTATTTCTATTTAAAAGTTCTGCCATGAAAATGTTGCTTACATAAGACAAGAGACAACATCAATAATGACACATTTTTTAAAGTAATTGCAGAACATATAAATCCTTATGCACATACACTTTAATGTATTTACATTGAACAAATCTGATGCCTTATGGTAAATTTCAATAAAGCCAAAAACATAGCAATTCCATTATTTTTTACAAAGTTCTCTTGACAATCTCAGTATCAGATTATAGTTTGTCTATCTGTCAATTAATCTGTCTGTTAAATTACCTGGTTCTAAATCCTGTGGAATCATCTATACCCCTATAAAAAAGTGGATGGGAATATGCATCCTTTATGTTGAGCAATTCACCTGCAAAAACATGAAAAAATGTTACAATGAAGTGAAGTTCCATACATGTCTATGAACACACTCCTGATAGCATTATGTTCTTTATCCTTTTACCGAAAAATCCAGTGTTTTCACAACACTGAAGAAGAAACCTTTTGAAAATATTGTGGAAAAGGAAAAAAATGCTGGTAACCAGCATTTTCTCCTTTTCCCACAACGTTTTCTACTCTAACACAGACAATTCTCGTAGGTTGAGTGACATTTAATTTGTAATCTGCAAATGCTTTCAATCTGGACAAGTCTTAAATTTTATCATTTGGTTAGGAGTTAATTGCATGTTATAACCAACCTAAGGAAAAAGTTTATTTTGGTAACCAGCATTTCCCCCCTTTTTCCACAATTTGAGAAGCATTCACAGTGTCATCTGCAAATGCTTTCAATTTGGACCAGGTCACTAGGTCAGATTAAAGAAATACCTTTAGGGCACTCTAGAGGCCACATTTTTTGCTCAATTGACTTGAAAATTGGTCAGAATGTTTGTCTTGATAAAATCTCACATGAGTCTGAATTTGGGTCAACTTGGGTCATAAACTAGGTCACTAGATCAAATTAAAGAAATACCTTGTGGACACTCTAGAGGCCACATTTATTGTTCAATTGATTTGAAAATTGGTCAAAATGTTTCTCTTGATGAAATTTTTTACCTACTTACCTATTTCTTATTTCTTACCTACCCAAGATTGTACTTTGAATACTGTTTAGGTAAGAAAAAAATACCTATAAAGAGGAAGTTAGACACATGTCTGATAAATATCAACTGCTACTATTAATTCCTGGTTTACTGTAAACAAGTTACAAAAATGGTCAATACTTTGCAAAAATGATTGAAAATTCTGATAAATAATAGAAAAGGCATCCGTCTAATCAACATTCATACAAACCATGCTCTGTGAAAAAAGGGCAGAAAGTATCAAGCCATGACATCCTGCACAATTCATGTCAAATCTAGGTCCAATTTTTTGCTATAAATCAATTTTCTGCATGCTGCTGGACCAGTCTACCTCATGATTCATTCGGTTGTTTGACAAAAATAAATGTTATGGATCCATAATTATGTGATGTCTTGCTTTGTAAAATGTATCAAGAAGATACATTAAACCCCCTTTTACCAGAGCACAGCTTGTATATTAATGAATAAGAAAGGAACCAAAGTAGCACATACCACTGGTAGCAACATGGCCAGCAATACCCTGAGTACTTGGTAATCGAATCTCTTCCTGCACCTACAATTACAAATTTTAAACAGCATATATAACAGGAATTTTTGTAACAAATCAGATGATGAATTAAAATCAGATGTATACATACAGCAATTATTTTACCAGAATGTTGACTGGAGTATTCACCTACTTCTTACCATTCTCGGGCATCATAAAGTCCATTTTGCTCAGATGGCGGGATTTGTCTGAGATAGGAGAGAAAACAGTGTGGGAAAAAGGAGAAAATGCTGATTACCAGCATTTTCTCCTTTTCCCACAATGTTTTCAAAAGCCTTATTTTTCAGAGTGGTAAAGAGTAAAAATACCAAATCATGTCACATTCATGAAAGGACTTCATTGTATGGCAAGTGTTAAGATCTTAATAAAAGACATGGTGGAATGAAACCATTACTGTCACACTGACACATTAACCTTTGGCCAGTAGCACTCAAAAATGGTATCTCAGTGTTGTGGTTGACAGAAAAGTAGCAATCTTACTTCGTTGTCTTTCGTTGTTGAGATTCCATCGAAAACTTTAGCCACCAGTTCATCTGTCTCATCATCAATTAAAAATACTGAACATCTGTAAATATAATAATGATGAATGATCCTGTGTCTTAGGAAACATTGTTGGAAAAGGAGAAGATGCTGGTAACCAGCCCCTTCTTCCTTTTCCACAATGTTTTCTACCCTTTCATAAAGAAATATAGTTATATTAGCTAACGCTTTATGTCATGAACATTTTGTCTTTATTTAGGATTTTAACACTTAGAATGCAAAGAACAAAGGTAGGTGCTTTTGTTGTCAATGTTGATCAAGATCAGGCAGTATAAATTGCAGTTTGATCTTGTGCATACACTGTTAAATGGTTCACTTCATCTGTTTAGTGTGTAACTGTCTGAAACCTGGCTGATAGAAGGAAAGTTTTCAGCATGACTTTTAACCCTTTGCCACACAATCCTGAGTTTTAACGAGCCTGAAGTAAACGACATTTGAAAACATTGTGGGAAACAGAGAAGATGCTGATAACCAGCATTTTCTTTGTACACAATTTTTCTACCCTTTCTGATACAAATCCAATCATTTTAGTATCATTTTATTTGTTATCTGCAAAAGCTTTGAATTTGGACCACTCTGAAATTTTGTCAATTGATAAAGTGATCATTGTATACACAAGAGCTGCAGATTAATATGCACACTAACCATTTATCACACAATCCCAGTTTTAATGACCCCAATTGTGATGGCTGCTGAAAATATTGGAAACCAGGATTTTTTTCCTTTTCTTACAATGTTATCAACTCTTTCAGACGCAAATTCCGAAACTTAAGCCATTTTTTATTTGGTGCTTGCAAATGCTTTCAATTTGGGCCAGTCCAAATACTTTTCATTGGGTAATTATTTAAAGTTTAGTTTTATTGATTATTCATAGTTTCAAAACAATTTCAAAGCAGTCCACTGTAAAGTTTGTTTCTGTAGGGAAGGAATGTTATAAAGGTTTTCCACTAGCATTTATAGTCTCTTACAACATTAAAGTTTTACCTTTCTGCTTGCGTTAAGTTTCTTGCCTGTGCCATTACTTCACGTAATAACTTTGTGAGGTCATCTGAAATAGGAAAGAAGAAAACCTTTACTTAACCCTTTATCACATGGCAAAATTTTAGACCTATCCAAATTGAAATAATTTGCAGACAAAATTTCATAGTGGCTCAAATGACGCAGTTTGTCTTTGATAGGGTAGAAAACTTTGTGGGGAAAGGAGAAAATGCTGGTTACCAGCATTTTCTCCTTTTCACACAATGTTTTCAAAAGGCTTCTTTCTCAGTGTCGTTAAAAGTCGGCATTGTGCAGTAAAGGGTTAACAATTCCATGCTTTCACATACCTGAGGGAAAAGGCTTGGAAAGGAAAAATTGCATATAACAAGCAGTTCTCCTTTTTTCCACAGTGATTTAACCTGATTAGAGAATCTGGTCATTTTTACCATTTGTAATCTGCTTTAATTTCAATTTGTAAGAGCCTAAACTACGTCTAAAATATGTTGTCTGGGAAAGGGTTGGTTGTTAATGCTTTTTTCAATATATAACCTTTCATTATTCTCCTCTACAAGGTAAAGATGAATTCTTTAAAGCTTTCTTTATACGTCATTATATACCAAAGGGTAGACGTCATTATAAACCAAAGGTTAGACATGAAATGATACATTAGCCTGATAATTTCAGTTTTTCCTCTTAAGACAAGCCTTCTGGTCTTTTTTATCTATTAAATTAATACTAAAGTGAGCCCTTGTACTTAACTCTTTACCAAACGACAAAATTTTAGACTAGTCAAAATTGAAAGCATTAGCAGACAACAAAATAAAAGTGACTGAAAAATTGAAATTTGTTTTTCAGAAGGGTAGAAAACATTGTGGGAAAAGGAGAAAATGCTGGTTACTAACATTTTCTCCTTTTCCCACAATATTTTCAAGAGGCTTCGTCTCAGGGTCGTTAAAAGTCATGAATGTGTGGTAAATGCTTAACTCTTGACCAGACAACAGACCTTTAGACTTATCTCAGTTGAGAGCATTTAGAGACAACAAAATCAATGTAGCTCAAATGATGGGAGTTACTTAAAAATGGGTAGTAAACATTTTTGGAAAACAAGAAAGTGCTGGTTACCAGCATTTTCTCCATTTCTCACAAGCCTTTAACCTGTAAGTGATTAAAACATGGGATTATTTGGTAAAGGGTTAACTAGAATCAGAGTATCGTGAGGAAAACAATTCATTGACCAATATTGAGAATAAATAAAGTTCACTAATCACGATACAAACATGACTTAACGTTTTATACATGAAAATTTTCCCGCTCAAATGCATGCATCTCTCAAGTATAAAATATTGCAAATGACAGAAAAAAGTCTGTATCTACACAGTGTCAAATATGCTTCCAAATATGGTATGATGACATATCTCGCGCACAGAATAAATGCATCTTGATTTGCGATTTGATCCGTCAAAATGCAATGCTATATTATTCATCAGCCATTCATAAAAACAAAATCACTACCCACTGCACAATTATTCCTTTTTTGTTTACAGTTTTTGAATAAAATGTCAAAAATAGCAAAATTTTGTAGTTGAAATTTTTAAGTAATAAATAATAAATGGAACATCATGTTGTAGTAACTTTCCTGGTGCTTGTATTTGGTTCTCACTACTTAACTCTTTACCACACAATCCCTACTTTTAACGACCCTGATACAGAAGCCTTCTGAAAACATTGTGGGAAAAGAAGAAAATGCTGGTAACCAGCATTTTCTCCTTTTCCCACAATGTTTTCTACCCTTCCCAACAAATTTCAGTATTTGAGTCAAATTCATTGTCGTCTGCAAACGCTTTCAATTTGGACCAGTCCAAAATTTTGTCGTCTGGGAAAGAGTTAAGAAAATTTTGACATCTTGCTCGACAATCTTGCATAATATCAAATTTTCTTACACTGCTTGAACCAAATACAAGCACCAAGAAAGTTGCTACAACATAATATTCCATATTTATTTCACCGCAGTGAGAAGCCTAAGAAAGCACATAGGGGGAAAAAAACAACTGCATGTAAAAGCAATTCCTTTTATCTCCGCACTCTTTTCAATATGATTTGAAAAAGGAAGTTTTCAACTTTTTCTGCTTGACTAACTGGTACAAGTGGGCAGTATGCCTATATAATACCGGAACAATAATGGATCAAAACTGCTTCTAACTGAGGAATATGATCAAAATGCAACTAGAAAACATGAAACCTTTTTAAAACACAAAATTTGTGGATTCTAATAGACACAAACAAGAGGGTGAAGATAGCTTGGTATTGAATCACTGGATTATAACATTTGGAAGTGAACTGTAATTTACACAGACGGGATTAAAACAAGAGGACCATGATGGCCCTGTATCGCTCCACTGGCTAATAAGTAAAACCACCACATGCCAAACTTTACAATACTTGGCAAATTGGTTTTGAACATGAGACCCCTGAAACAGGACTAAAATTGGTAGCCCTAAGTCTTACGGTCAGTAACAAGAAGATTTCTAAAGTTTTCACTATATAAGCCTATGTAAAACTGATGACCCCTGGGGTGGGATCAAATCTGACCCTAGGGCTATAATTTGAGCACTCTTGGTAAAGACCCACTAGATAAAGCTAAATTCAAAATTTGGTAACCCTAGGCTTTATGACCAAGTACAGGGAGATTTCTAAAGTTTTCACTATATAAGCCTATGTAAAACTGATGACCCCTGGGGTGGGATCAAATCTGACCCTAGGGCTATAATTTGAGCACTCTTGGTAAAGACCCACTAGATAAAGCTAAATTCAAAATTTGGTAACCCTAGGCTTTATGACCAAGTACAGGGAGATTTCTAAAGTTTTCACCATGTATGCCTATGTAAAACTTGTGACCCCCGGGGCAGAGCCAAATTTGACCCCAGAGCTATAATTTGGGCACTCTTGGTAGGGGCCTACTAGATAATGCCACATGCAAAATTTGGTAGCCCTAGGCCTTATGGCTAGCTGCAGGGAGACTTCTAAAGTTTTCTCTATAAAACTTGTGACTCCCGGGGCGGGGTCAAATTTGACCCCAGGGCTATAATTTGGGCACTCTTGGTAGAGGCCCACTAGATAAAGCCACATGCAAAATTTGGTAGCCCTAGGCCTTATGGCTAGGTGCAGGGAGAGTTCTAAAGTTTTCTCCATAAATGCCCACGTAAAACTTTTGACCCCTGGGGCGGGGCCAGATTTGACCCCAGGGCTATAATTTGGGCACTCTTGGTAGGAGCCCACTAGATAAAGCTACACTTGAAATTTGGTAGCCCTAGGCCTTATGGTTTCAGACAAGAAGATTTTCAAAGATTTCCAATATTTTTAAGTTTTGTTGCCATGGCAACCAGAGTTTTTGTAGGAATCAATTTCTTTCAAGAAATTCTGAAGATGACCATGGCAGGATCATTTCTGTGAAGTTTCATCAAAATTGGATGAGTAGTTTCAGAGAAGATGTTTGAAATAAAAGTTAACGCACGCATGGACGCACGACGGACACCAGGCCATGACATAAGCCCGCTGGCCTTTGGCCAGTGGAGCTAAAAACCCATACCCATAGCAGCCATATTTCTCTACAGATCAAAATTCTAAAAAGACAGCTGAAAGAGGTGTACCCAAAAATTACTCAAGCAAAGTTGCAAAAGAACTTCAATGTTGGATTCTGGAGGAGATTTTTGAAGACTCCCCCCCCCCCCCCCCCCCCCCCATTTTGTGGCCATTGCAACAACATCTTACAGAAGTTTTTTGGGGTCATGGCATAGGCTTGCTGACCTTCAACCAAAGGAACTAGAAAATATTATTCAATGAAAAAGTAACTCTTTACCACACAATCCTGACTTTTAATGACCCTGAGAAAGAAGCCTTTTGAAAACCTTGTGGGAAAAGAAGAAGCTGGTCACCAGCATTTTCTCCTTTTCCAATGATGTTTTCTACCCTTCACAACACAAATTTTGATTTTTGAGTCACATTTATTTTGTTGTACATGTATAAAAATGCTGTCAATGGACAAGTCTAAAATTTTGTCGTTTGGTAAAGAGTTAAAGAAACATCTTCTTTTCAGGGAAATATAAACCCCTCATGCTCTACATAAACACAGTCTGTATTCTGAAATTCTGAAACTGCTTGGCTTTTTACACTTTACACGGTTTATATCAAAGATCAGATTGAACATTCTGTGCTGTCTGAAGTATATTTATACAGCCAAGAAACAATTTCCAAGATGTGAGTACTGCACAAACAGTTGGAACTTATTTTGGTGAAGACAAGAATAAAAGACAAATATGATGCCTCTCTGCTATGGCTCTGATAAAACAAATTAACACTTGGCTTAGCCAAGTTTTTTTTTCCTTCAATTGAGACCAAATTTGAATTTCAAATCTTCAAAACAAATTAGAGCTATTCATGATAAAGTTAATTTTCTGAGCTGACAAAATCTGAGAAACAGTCTTGTCACAATATGGTTGATTGATTGATTGTTTGGTGTTTAACGCCGTTTTCAACATTATTTCAGTTATATAATGGCGGCCAGTGCACCTATCCATGCTTTCCTGGAGTCTCTTTTACCAGTACTCCGCACAATTTTCTTTCCAAGCCACTGGCTGCTTTCCCACATAATCATTGTCATAACAATGGTCAGCGATGGGAGGTCACAATATGGAAACCTATCCTAGTGTTGGTATTTTACTGTATAATTTCTGAATAGAGCTCTTTTTCTTTATTTCTATTAAGCCCCTTTTACAAATTAGGAAGGTAAAATATTAAATGGTTTTTCCTCTCTGTTCATACCGGGGTAATTCTAACTGAAACTGTAACCCTTACTACACATCCCTTGACTGACCAAAATCTAGGACAAACATTTGAAGGACAGGATACTGTAAATCATGTTTTCAACAATACTGAACAAGCAATCTCTGAGGGGAAACTTTGAACAGTAACTGTTAAACTGATTTAAAACTCATTTTTTGAACAGTGATACCCACTTTCAGTAAATGACTTTAGTTCTGTTGATTTTGCTTGAATATCTGAAATATCAACTTTTTCAAGGGTTATTAAAACATCTGGGACAGCCTGCTCATCAACTTTCTCAATGAAAAACCCTTCTTCATTGATACCATCTGACACTTCGAAAGTGTCAGTTTTACACGACTTCACTATTTTTTCTGTTGCATTTGGTCCGACACTTGGAATCTCAGCCCCCAGATCACTCATACTACTAATAAAAGCATTATTAAGATCTGGTCTGCTGTCAAAAATATCTGATGGATCTCCATAAATAAATGGCTCACTGTTAGAAAGTCTAACTTTTGCTGGATGAGTCCATGTATCATATTCATCATCATTTCCATGTATTTCAAGATTATCTAATGATCCTCTTCTAACAAAAGTATCTGAATCTTTGCAATCACTAGCACACAAATAGCTCAGGGAACTTTGTTTCTCAAACAAGTGTTTTACATCTTTATCTGAGTCATTATCATAATTAACTTTTAAACTTACATCTCCAGTATCATCAACATCATTTTCAAAATCAGCAGCTGTTTGGTAGGAGATCATGGATTCCAGCTCATCTGGTTCAAGTTGTGAGTTACGCCAATTCCCAGAATAATGTGTATATACAGATGCATAATCTGACTCTTCATCAACGTCGCAATTTGTCTTTGGTGACAAGAGACTTTTGTCATATTTTGATAATGATGAAGAATTTTCCTTTTCTATTGCACCAATTTCAGCTAGGTCAGTAGTATCAATAACTATTACAGCTCTTTCCTGTGCAGTTTCATGAAAGCTGTCAGGAAATTTAGCAATTATTTCCCCAAGCTTTGTAGTTGTTGCCCCACTTTTCTGGTCAGATCTTGTAATTTCCATCACTGCTACTTTGTTCATAGGACTACTCTTATTTTGAGAAACAGTACTCTTCATTATACCCTTTAGTACCTTAGAATTGTTTTCAGCATTTTCTTGAATATAAATATCAGTGGATTCAGATGCAGATCTTCTAGACTGTTTTCCTCTTTGTATGTGTTCAAACCCGTCTTGATCATTTCTACATTCACACCCAACTCCTATATCCCTATCAGGGTTACAAACTCCATCTGATTGAGATGTACAGTTTGGACAAATACTACACCCATAAAATACTGTTTCACATCTAGTGCAGTATCTTGAAAACAGATTTCCCACTTTTCTAGTACTTCTACAAAACTTCTTGTTAAGTCTATTAGTTCGAATTGCTTCATTTAATGTACTACCCCATACATTGACCTCCCACTCCCTGGATCTAATATAGGGAAAATTGTCTAAGCTAGTATTTTTATGTCTGACTAACTCACCTAGGTTGGTAAAGAGATGTCTAGCTACTTGCAGCAATGCCTGGAAAATGGAGAAAAATTGCAGATTTGGTAACCCTATTCCTTTATCAAACAATTCCGTGTTTTAACAAACAGAGGGGAAAATACCTTTCCAAACATTTTGTGAAAAGTATATAACGTTGGTGACCAGTATTTTCTCCTGGTTCAACAGTGTTTTCTACCCTTTCAAAGACTTATCTCACTGAGCAAGCCACATTAGATTGATCCTCTGCAAATACTTGCATTACAAAAAGTCTAAAATTATGTTTGGTAATAATAAATAGGTACTTTCAATTACTTTATCATATCAATTAACTTTACAAAGCATTAAGTTCTATTAACTCTTTACCACACAACAAAAATATAGACTTGTCTGAATTGAAAGCATTTGCAGATGACAAATAAAAGGTGGCTCAAATTATGAAATTTGTTTTTGATATGGCAGAAAACATTGTGGGAAAGAAGAAAATGCTGGTTACCAGCATTTTCTCCTTTTCCCAGAATGTTTTCATAAGGCTTGTTTCTTAGGGTCGTTAAAACTCGGGATTGTGTGGTAAAGAGTTAAAACATAATTTGAACATCTTTGATACAGGACTACTGTATAATACTACTAAGAAACATAAAAGTTGGATGCTTTGTGCCTCCAGACGTAAATAACTTCAAAGTTTCCCTATGAAACCCTATAAAACAGCTGTAAACTTGATTCATCCAAAAACAGTTTTAAGGTCGTTCAACCTAGGTTAATTATTTGCAAGAAACATTATATTGTGGTATTCCTGAATCAGACTACATGTATTCATTTCAAATTTCAATGCCACATGACTTTAGATTCTACACATATTGATGGTTGTCATCTTGGTCAAGTGGACTAAATCATTTGAAAAATTTCTTCCTCAAACTTAAGGGGACTACATACCAAATTTAATTTGAAACCGAGTTAAAAGTGTAAACCAATTTTCAGATAAGCTTTAACCCTTATCCTGCTTAGTAAGTGAAATAAAATTTTCAAGCCGATAGTAAAAACGCAAATTTTGCCATTTCAAAGGTATTTTTGGGGAAAGATATCTCCTTATCGGACAGTGTAGATCCAAGATCAGACTGCATGTTCTGTGATCTTGAACTACTCTGTCCACAGAAGGTCCTCAAGTCACGCTCAGCAGCCTAAGGGTTAATCAAGTAGATATGTTCAACATTAATGAAGCAAAAAAATTTTCAAAGTATAGAGATAAATATAACAGATACTGGCAATAAACCTTCAATTTGGAATGGCCAATAAGTAGATCATGGGCCATCTCCATGTCAAAATGCAGAGACAAGTACACTTACCTGGGTCTGTATTTTAATCTTTCGTTCATTCTGGAAGGCTAGAGTGGAAGTTAGAACAGTTGCAGTGTAACGGAAACATTGTCGTATACAAGTCACATCCCGATCAGTAAATCTGAAATATCATCACAAATATTTTTTGTCTGTTTTCCTG
The DNA here is from genome assembly GCA_946811185.2 of Hippopus hippopus. Lineage (NCBI taxonomy): Eukaryota > Metazoa > Mollusca > Bivalvia > Cardiida > Cardiidae > Hippopus > Hippopus hippopus. The sequence goes on from OX328100.1 coordinate 41,320,847, forward strand.
ATGTTTGACAACACACCAGACATGCTTTCCTGTCATATTTTGGCAGTCAGTGCAACTATCGCCTGATATCAGGTATTCCATTCACAAGCATTATATTCTGTCGTAACAGAAATTATTGCAATGATTATTGCATTGACTATCATCAAATCTCAAAAAGACTTTGACTGAGGAAGGAGATAACTTCACAACACATAGATAGCAAGCCATGACTATTTTCATTGTACTACCAAAGCTAAGCTTTTTATCATTTAACCATTTACTAAACAATTGTGAGTTTTAACGACCCTGAAGAAGGCTTTTGAAAACATTGCGGGAAAGGGAGAAAATGCTGGTAACCAGTATTTTCTCCCTTTCTCACAATGTTTTCTTCTCTTTGAGCAACAAGTTTCTGGTTCTGAGTCATTTCTACTTTTTGTCTGCAAATGTTTCCAACTCAAATAAGCCTAAAATTTTGACCTCTGGTAAAGAGTTGACCCTTTCCAAAACAATCTTTTCCTATAATTTTTTTTATAGTTTTCTTGACAAATCCCATTATTTTAGACTAGACCCTTGATTTGTCATAGACAAATGGATGGGTCTGAAAATTTATCATCTGCAAAGTGTCAGGCAATAACAAAACCATAAAATATTCGAAGTATGAAAATCATACTTCATATCTCCAGCTTGCTTTCAACTAAGTGTTTTGCAAACATGTCAAAGTCCAAATATAGTTTATAATAGCACACATTTATAACCACATAAAAACTGGAGCTTCATTTCATGCAAATACATGGAACAATTTAGCTCTCTCTTAATCCTTTACCCCACAATCCCGGGTTTTAACGTCCCTGAATAAGGAGGATTTCAAAAACATTGTGGAAAAAGGAGAAAATGCTGGTTACAACATTTGCAGATGATAAAATAAGAGTGACTCAAAAATTGAAATTCATTTTGGGAAGGGTAGAAAACCTTGTAGGAAAAGGAGAAAATGCTGGTTACCTTTTCCAACAATGTTTTCAAAAGGCTTTTTCTTCAAGGTCGTTAAAACTCGAGATTGTGTGGTAAAGGGTTAAAAGAGGCAGGAAAACAGAAAACCTTGAGACATTCTTGCTAGTGCTTTGACTTACCAGTAGGGTTGACTATTGAGGCCAAAATCTACTATTGCGATAGTATTGACATTGGAAAAAATACTATTGCAATAGTATTGATATTGCCTGTTACTATTGCAATACTATTGCAATACTATTGGATGAATTGCAAGAGATGAATTTCACCAAATTACATCTTGAAACCATGTTTTAGACTAATATTTTCTCCGAGTAGTTTAAATTCTACTTGAGTATAGTTTTGAATAGCAAATAAAGGGGAAAATAGAGTTAAATGCAAGATGCTCAATAAATTTCAATGACAATTTTTTCTAAATGCAGATGGCTCACAAACAATTTAACATACCTAATTACTCTGAACTTTTGAAGAAGTCAACTTTTAAGTCTGATTGATATACAACAGCATGCAAAGCACAAAATGCTGACAAATGCTGGTGGTTCATAAACACACCAAATAAAAAGTAATTATAAAGCAACTTTAAACTTTTAAAGAAATCACCTTGTAAATGTGAGCCCTTAAGGTTTTTTTGAGTTGATAGAATTTATTTAATTTTACCCATAATCGGCCAATATATTCAGACAGAAAAAATAATTATTTTTGTATAGTCTCCAAATCTTTAGGAAATTATCATTCTGAAAAAAAAGGGGGTGGCCGAAATAATAGGTTTTACCTTGTTGTATGTGTATCCAAAAAGTGTTATTTTAAGATATTTGTATAAATTTACTGCTTATGGTCATTAAAAAGCTGAAAAGACGATCTGAAGTGACTCTGATCGGACAATGTCAAAGAGACATTTTGTTGTGTCATGGGTTTCCGTGTTTTTTACTCCGATCAGTTTTTCATGTCTGTTAATTTCTGGCTAGGTATTTCCACATGATTTGACAAAAAGATTGTCAATGAGGGTAACAAGTAACTTCAAAACCTGTCATTTTTCACAAGAAAAGCGTATAATGGCCTTTTTTGTCCACGCATTTTCTTACGCGAAGTCTCGGGTGTAGCCAGAATTTGAAACGTGATTTACGCAATAATTTGCGCGTGTGGGAACATTGTTAAACAATATCTTACCTTTTTTAGGCCGAGAAAGGAGTAGCTTTCTAATACGAGTTAAGTCATAGTACAGAAGTGGATGGTATAGATCCAAGATCAGACAGCGTGTTCTGTTTAGTCTGATGTCTATCTACACCATCCGCCAACTTTGAAAATCGCCATCTTGCCATCAGCAGAGTAAATCAGAACGACCATGATGTAGATCTATATTAAAAGCCATCTGTCTACAAGATGCCTGTCGGCCTGTCGTGGGTACACAAATGTTTGCAGTAAAATTTGGATAAGGGGTATGACGTAGCACGCAAATCATTCGAAGCGACTGAGTTGTAACGCACCTGTTTAATTTAAAAATTAACCATATCTGAAACTTGTTGATTTGCCCTTTAAACTGGTCTGCTCGAAGAAACTTATATCTGGCTGCAGGTCGACCTCCAGTCAATTCAAAGTGACCATGCAATAAGCCTATTTCATGCACGATTTACTGTACACCAGCTGATAAAGCCTTTTTGCATTTAGTAATATAGCTGTTTCAAGAACACGCCAGTCGTGTCACGTTTTGTGTAGTCAACATAAAAAAGTGCGGCTGTTTTCTATAAATTAACCTTGCAGCCGAAATAAAAGGAATGCATTCGAAATGGATTATTGATAAATAAAGAAAAGAAAGAACGAGGTTTAGTATTCATTTTTCATAGTAGATTTATTTATTGCTTATGGAGGGACAACACGCATGGTTATGGTTTTGGCGGCCTGTGTAGATTAAGATTAGACTGTAGGCAGACTGTTTGGTCTGATCTTTGATCTAAATCCACACTTTTCGCTTTGGTGAGAAGTTTTTAACAGAAACACCCTTAGTGTTGCAATTATTTTGGTCTAATTTCTGGACTTAAAATTACCGCTGAGTTAATCAGCTCTCGAAGGATTCGTTTTCGTAACGATGAACATTGCTATGCAGAAATGAATATTATGCAGCCGATCATTATTGAAAACATATTCCAAAAAATTACCCGTCAAATATTTTGGGAAATTAACTTTACGGAATGTCCGAATATTTAGGAAAACTTGCATTTGGAAGTGTTCAGAGAAAGAATTAAAAAATAAATTATTTTTGTAAATAATTAAAAGTGTCCGAACTTTTAGGGCGTCCGAATACATTAGCGAATTGCAGTATTTTCTCTCTCTTTCTTGTTAGTGAAACTATCGAAACTATCGATATTTGAGGTAACTATCGGCGATAGTTATCGATTTTCAACATAACAATCGATGCAGTAGCATCGACACGCTCACCATCGCGATCCATCGATAGTCCGATGTATCGTTACATCCCTACTTACCAGACCAAAAACTTTAAGCTTTGTCCAAATTGAAAGCATTTGCAGACAAAATACTGCATGTTGCTTAACCCTTGACCACATAATGCCAAGTTTTAACAACCTCATTAAAAAAAAAAGCTTTTGAAACATTATGGGAAAAGGAGAAAATGCTGGTAACCAGCAGTTTCCGCTTTTCCAACAATGCTTGCATACGATATTTTCCCCAGATATAAGAAACTGACCAGTTTAAACAGTAAACAGGTGCAATTTTAGCATTTAACCCTTTAGCATACAATCCAGAGTTTTAATGACCCAAAGGAAAATAATTTTTAACCCTGTACCATACAATCCCGAGTTTTAATGACCTGACAAAGATGGCATTTGAAAACACTGTGGGAAAAGCAGAAAATGCTGGAAACCAGCATTTTCTCCTTTTTCCACAATGTCTTCTACCCTATCAATGACGGAACTTATCTTTGTAGCTACATCTCTATGTTGTCCACAAATGCTTTTGATTTGGTAGAGTCCAAAATTTTGTCATTTGGTAAAGAGTAAGAACATTGTTGGAAAAGGAGAAAATGCTGGTAACCAGTATTGTCTCTTTTTCCCCACAATGTTTTCTACCCGATTGGATACAAATCCACCATATGAGCTGAATCAAGTTTGTCGTCTGCAAATGCTTTCACTTTGGAGTAGTCACACATTTTGTCATGTGGGGAAGGGTTAAAAAGACGGGTTGGTTCATTCTCAATCAGGAACTCCATCTTTATTTATATGACCACATATGACGTCATTGTAAAAAAAAATTGAATACAATACCACATAATCAATATGTGTTATTGATCATAAGACCTTCCAACAGTCCTCTGCAAGCTATTAGCATGAAAATTTAAGATCCAGTAACAGGCTATGTATCCCATTAAGGAAATACATAAACTAACAAAAGATTTATTTTCAACACCAACACACACACACACACACACACACCCACACACTCTCTCTCTCTTTTATTATCATTCATTGATTTTTAACAAGTACTAACCCTAGAAAGCAAAAAAAATTTCCAAGTTTGGTTGGGTGGCAAAAACCTAGACACCATCCTTTAACTCTTTAATAATGATAAAATTTTGGACTTGTTCGAATCCAAAGCATATACAGGCAACAAATGGGCCTATAACAACAGAAATTGTCTTTGAAAGGGCAGACAATACTGTGGGAAAAAGAGCACTGTTTACGTGCACTTTCTCCTTTTCCCACAATGATTTCCAGAGCCATCTTCCTCATAGTCATGAATCTTTACCAAATGACAGAATTTTGAACTTTTCCAAATTCATATCATTTGCAGACTACAAATAAGATGTGGCGCAAATTGTAGAAATAATCTTCGAAAGGATAGAAAACACTGTTGGAAAAGGAGAAAATGCTGGTAACCAGCATTTTCTCCTTTTTCCACAGTGTTGTCAAAAGCCTCCTTTCTAGCAGTCATTAAAACTGAGGATTGTTTTGCAAAGGGTCAAGCTTAGGATTGTTTGGTGAAGCGTTAAGATAAACAATAGGAAACAAAATGTAATTAATGTATTGGTTGCATGCAGCCCTGGAATGATAAAGGGTACTTTATCATGTTCTCATATTTTTTTTGTCACTCACATCTGAGAAGGTGCAGTTTCCATTGTCACATTGGAAGAAAAAATTGATTTTACCCAGTACTGATTGCTTGTATGAAGTATCTTCAAACCATTTTTGTCCAAAAGATACATGCAACACTTGTTCTTGTTTGTTTTTTAACTCTTCCTGATAAAACAAAATTTTAAACTTGTCCAAATTGAAGGAATCTGAAAATAAAAAATTAGATGTACATAAGATGACTGAAATTGTCTTTGAATAGATGGAAAACATTGTAAAAGAATGAGAAAATGGCCGCTACCAGCATAGTCTTCATTACCCACAATGTTTTTAAAAGCCTTCTTCTTCAGAGCTGTTGAAACATGAGATTGTATGGTAAAGGGTTAGGGTCTAAAATCATCCTGAATACTTATGGGTTGACTAAGTCATTCTCCTTCTTTTTAATTATAAAAGCCTGTTAACCCTATACCATACAATCCTGTGTTTTCATGACCCTGAGGTCATGCAGATATTTCTTTGTTATAATACCTGAGGATGAAGACTTTTGAAAACATTGTGAGAAAAGAAAAGAATCCTGGTAACAAAGTTTTCTACCTTAACTCTTTACCAAACAACAAAATTTCAGACTGGTCCAAATTGAAAGCATTTGCAGACGACAAAATTCATGTGACTCAAAAATTGGAATTTCTTTTGGGAAGGGTTGAAAACATTGTGAGAAAAGGAGAAAATGCTGGTTACCAGCATTTTCTCCTTTTCCCACAATGTTTTCAGAAGGCTTCTTTCCCAGGGTCGTGAAAACCCGGGATTGTTTGGTAAAGGGTTAAGATATCTCATCATTTTAAGCAATAAATAATTCGTCATCTACAAATGCTGTCAATTTAGAAAGGTCCAAAATTTTGTCTTTTGGTTAAGAGTTTATCCTTTACCACACAATCCTGACTTTAAACAACCCTGAAAAAGAAAGACTTTGAAAACATTGTCATAAAAGGAGAAAACGCTGGTAACCAGCATGTTCTCCTTTTGCAGTGATGTTTTCCCCCCTTCCAAAACAAATTCTAATTTTAGAGTCACATTATTTTTTTGAGGGCTGCAAATGCTTTCAATTTGGCCTAGTCTTAAACATTGTCTTTTGGTAAAGAGTTAAAGAATCTTAGTGATTACAGACTGAACAAAATTAATTCCACTTTCAAAGACCTTGAAAAACAGAGCCCAAATTCTCGTAAATTTATTTAATCTTACCGGCTTCCGTTCTGTTTGTTGACAAGACAAGCTAATGCTATGAGATTATCATCATTGCGGCTGGTTACAGGCACACACAAGAATGATCTCAGTGGTACTTCTATCACCTCCTCGATCCCCTTTCTATTCTCCTGAAATTAAAAGAAATAGAATCTTCTGCTGATAACCCCTTTTCATATGCATTGCTCGACCTTTCACAATTTTCTACCTTTCCAAAGAAAAAAAAAATTCATAATTCGAGTAACATTACCTCATTGTTGGTAAATGCATTCAGTATACACTAGCTTAAAATTTTGTCGTTTGGTAAAGGGTTGATGTGACATGTGCACGTTAATTTGTATGTTACGACTCTTCAGTCGCCCACCCGGCAGTGCAATACCGAGATCAAAGGAACACACCGAATTAACCCTTCACACATATAAATGAAGAATAATTTTGACGTATGTCTTTTTAACTCAAAAAGATGATGGAACATAAGTATTTTGTGAAGGGAGACTGGAAGATTTAAAATTTGAACTAAAGCTACATTTATTATGTTCATGATCTAGACTAATAGTTATGATATGTGTCTAAAGGAACATGATAATTTTTTGAGATCAGGATTTCTTGACAATTTAAGGTATGCATGTAGTGCTGTAATTTCGGTAAATGGACTGTTCCTGCCTCTTAAGAGACACTTATTAACCTTCTCCCAACCAAGCAATCCGGAGTTTTAACGACCCTGGGAAAGAAGGCGCCTTGGAAAATATTTGAAAAGGAGGAAATGCTTGTAACCAGCATTTTCTCATTCCCCGCAATATTTTCCACTTTTTCAAAGGCAATTTCCACCATTTGACCCATGTTTAACCCGTCGGCTTCAAATGCTTTGGATTTGGACTAGTCCAAAGTTTTGCCGTTTGCCGAACCCGGTAGCTAAGTTGTTAACGGACTTGGTTTGAAACACTGGGATCATTGGTTCGATCTATATATATAAAATGTTGAAAGTGATAATATTTTGTAATCTAAAAAAGAGAAATGGATAGTCCGTTTATTTAAATCTGAAACCCCATAAACCCCCCAACCCCCCACCCCCCAAAAAAAATCAAAATGTCTAAATGCTTTTTTGTCATCCTCCTGCTTGAACTACTGAATAGATGACTTTTACAACAAGGTCAATTCAAATTTCAAACCTTCCATTCCCCCTCCAGAAATAGGTAATTCCAGCTTCATTATGAGTGGCGAAATAAATTTATGTGCTGTAATTGCTTTCGTTGGGAAGCTGGTAAAGGGTTAGCTGGGTGTTCTTTGATCTCGGTATTTCACGGACAAAGTGGGTGACCTACAGAAGCGTTTTGGCACACATGCTAGGCGCAGATTAACACAGACGTGTCATATTAAAGTCTCGTTCCTTTTCAATCTTATGTTGATCATTTGTAAATATAGTATTTGGAATTATTAAAAAAATGTTACAGAGGGTAAGTCCATTTTAAATTCGACGCCTAATGATGTACGTTTCCTGTCCGAACACATTCTGTTCTCATATGCAGTGTTACAGGTCACTGTTTTAACTGCATGTCGGAATTCATTGTTTCTTTTTTTTTTTGTTTTCTTTTTTAATTCCTTGTCCTATAAAACCAGGAATAGTGTATTTTATGACCCGTGGTAAAACCAAGGCAGTCTGCGAAAAATCTGTTATTTCTATCGCGGGGCTTCGTTTTGGTCAGTAATAACATTTTTTGTGTCTTTCGAAAGTGATAGTTGATGCAACTACCGGCACTGCAGATGTTTTGGCATATAAATGACGTTATCTTAACTGCAACAAGTTTAGGCGTCTTTTTCACAATTGTCAGAGAAATTCAACAGAATTTAATTGAACAAATCCGTTACGTTTGCCAACAGTGTGCTATACAGAGCAGCAGGTCAGACGTGTTACTTATCTCCGAGTAATAATTTTTAGGAGCGAGGTATTGCGATTTTGGAAAGTTAACTGGATGATGAAAATCACGAATGATTTCTTTTCTTTTTTTGTTCGGCCATTGTTTATCACAGGGACTCGGCATATAATAATTTGTGTTTAAAGACAACATTTCGATAAAAAAAAAATCTGAATAAATATTTATACACAGATATTCGGATTTTTTATCGAAATGTTCTCTTTAAGCATAAAGTAGCACAATCATCATGTGCCGAGCCCCTAATGATTGTTATGATCGTAGTCCCCGGAAATAGGGATTTCCACAAGGGAGATAATCTTCGAAGGGAAGTTACCGAGTTTCCGTAAAGGCCTATACTAACAGCCTTCAGGGGCGTCGCCCATATGGGCAACCGGTGGCGACGATAAATAAACGCAAATTCAGTCATTTACTGACACAGAAAACATTACAGGAAAAGCAGCATTCACTTGTTACAAGCAACTGCTCCTTTTCCAAAACTGTTCTTAACATCTGTCAATGGCTGAGGCAAAATGAAAGTATGTTTGAGTGTCAAAGAGGCAAACCATATTATTCATACATTTTCTAGTGTATTTCTCTCAAATTTAGAAAATTTTAGAGAATAAGACATAGAACTTCCTTAACCCTTTCCAAAACAACAAATTTTTAACCCTTCCAAACTAAAAGCATTTGCAGACAACAAATTTGGAAGTGCCACAAATAAACTTCAGTTTTTTGACAGGGTGGAAAACATTGTGGGAAAAGGATAAAATGCTGGTTACCAGCATTTTCTCCTTTTCCCACAATGTTTTCAAAAGGCCTCTTCCTCAGGGTCATGAAAACACAGGATTGTTTGGTAAAGAGTTAAGAATGGTTGGTGAATACCAACCCCGATCATGGAACTACACTGTACAGTATTTTACAAGGTAATCTGACAGTTAAAGCCAACAAATTGAAATACCCCGCTCTCTTTTATCCCTAAAGACGTTCATTTCATTTTTATCTTGCAGCATCTAAAGCCTTACTCTATCAAGAAAGGTGCACAATCAATAACTATAGGATTTCCTTGAAAAATGCACTGCCAGCTTTCTAGATACATCATAGGATTAGATTTCAATTTTATGGGTTTCTTACCCTCATAAAAATACATATGCCAGACTGAAATATGGCTCTATGATTACTTCTTTAGCTGTAATCGGGTAATATCAGAGTCCTTTTAAATGCTATAAAATGAAGTCATTACCTCCTCATTACAAATTTGTGGCTTTGTTTGTTTGGTGTTAAATCCTGTACCAAGCAACAAAATTTTAGACTTGTCCTGATTGCAAGCATTTGCAGGTAACAAATTAAATGTCACTCAAATTATGGAAATTGTTTTTAAAAGGGTGGGAAACATTGTAGGAAAAGAGGAAAATGCTGGTTACCAGCATTTTCTTCTTTTCCTACAATGTTTTTAAATGTCTTTATCTTCAGAGTTGTTAAAACTTGCATTTGTTTAGGAAAGGGTTAACACACTTATCAATACCTTCCTGAAGTTTCTTTAACCAGTGCTTCACACAACATTCTTTGCAAGCCACTGGCTGCTTTGCAACATAAAAATTATCAAAACGTCTTGAGTGGAGAGATAGGAATGATTCCAGAGTCAAAATGACAATCATCAATGCGTAGGGAGAATTTGACCAAGCTGGGCATAAAACCAGTTATCAGTACCCCTTTAGTTGCAAGCCCTGTACATTGTTGACTGTGCAGCCGGGCTCTGGGACAATTTTGTAGCTGTTGACTTAGACAATATTTTTTGTAAAATGATGACAACCAAAATAAATTTGTTTAACCTTTACAAAACATTCCTGTGTTTGTACCCTTTAGAACACAATCGAGTGTTTTACCTGGTCTGAGGAATAAAGTCTATGAATACACTGTGGCAAAAGGAAAAAAATGCTGGTAACCAGTCTTTTGTCCTTTTACTACAGTATTTTCTGTCATTTCAAAGGCAATTCCAGTTGTTTAAGCCTCACTTAAATTATCATCTGCAATTGCTTGGAATTTGGACAAGTCTAAAATTTTGGTGTGTGGCAAAGAGTTTACAACCCTATAGAAGAAAGCTTTTGAAAGTATGGTGGAAATAGGAGAAAATGCTGGTAACCAGCATATTCTCTTCATCAACACTTGCATCAAAACTTATGTTCCTACAGACTGCAGAAACACAGGATTGCTCTGTAAAGGGTTAATCAGCCTAAATGAGGCTGCTCTTTCTCAGGCTTGATAATGTTTTGACCATTGGTGGCATGAACTGACAGAAATTTAAACTGCTGCTCATTATTCACTCTGGGAAACCACAAACTAACTTCATTTCCTGGCTGTGGAGTGAATCAATATTCCTGTGACATTACTGCAGACCATTTCTTGAAATCAGATTATTTCCCCCTGTCCAAGACCCATTTTGCAATCAGTGCCCAGCAAAATGCAATTTCCTTTTTCATCACATTTTCTCCAAACCCCATATATAAATCTGATTTATGCTTTTACTCTTGGGTCCTGGGATTAACATTAAATCATAAACCCAATATTAACCCAGAAAAAAGCACAAATACTCTACGTAGAGTGATGCAAACCTATTACCAGCTATTCAGGCTACAAAGAGACTAAAATTGCAAGGTTTTGGCCTGTGACATTTATCATAAATCACTCTTTTGAGGCAAATTCTTCACTTGTAACAAAGTTTTCATTAAGTTTTCTGCTCTTGATGTACAAAACAAGAATTGTCAAACAATGGTTACCCCTTTACTACACAATCCTCAGTTTAAACAGGGTTAGGGAAGAAGGCTTTTGAAAACATGGTGGGGAATGGACAAAATGCTGGTAACCAGCATTTTGTTCATTTCCCAGAAAGTTTTCTACCTTTTTAATGACAATTACTGGCATTTGAGCCACACTTTATCTGTTATCTGCCAGCACTTTCAATTTGGACAAGTCTAAAACTTTGTTATTTAGTCAAGAGTTAAAAAATTGGATGGCAAGCAGTCGTAGCTACAATAGACTGATACTTTGGGCAATGAATACTAAGACTACCGGCACCAGTTAACTCTTTACCAGATGACAAAATGTTTAAGTCCACCATTTTGAAAGCAAACAACACTAAATGTAGATAAAATGATGAGATTTGTCCTTGAAAGGTTAGAAACATTGCCGTACAGGAGAAAATGCTTAAAACTTTACCAAATAATCCTGGGATTTAATGAACCTGAGAAAGAAGGCTTTTAAACACACTGTGGGAGAAAAAGCTAATAACCAGCAATTTCTCCTTTTCCCACAATATTTTCTACCCTTTGCAGGACAAATCTCATCATTTTAATTATATTTTACTTGTCATCTTCAACTGCTTTCAATTTGGGCAAATTTAAAACTTTGTTGTTTGGTAAAGAGTTGAATCTTCTGGTAGACCAGCCCTTTGGCAGACTTGCAATCTAGATTAAACTGCAATGTCATATCTTATATTACAGCAATATAGTCTTTGCAGCAACTTGCCTCAAGAGTTTTCCGCTTCTCTTGATTACAGTATCAAGTTCACAAATTGCAAGAATTTGTTTTGCCATTGACCATTTCACATTATGATGAGAAGACCATGAAATGTCTAGGATAAGAATGATATTGCCTGAGGCTGATGTATCTTAATTTTCTGTCTGTCTATGCAATGATCCAGTAAATACAACTTGGAAATGTCAATATTTCACACAGTGTCCATAATTCCCCTGTTATGACATTCCTTTTAACTCATAATGCTTCAACAAACATAAGTTCCTTGGTGATTTGTCTGGAGCTTGTTCCATAAAATTTCAAAAAAAAGCTTTCAATAAAAAGTTAATCCATCTCTACATGCATGAATGAAGTGCTTTGTCACAATGTTGTGAAAATATCAGATTTTAACAAAGCTTAATCCATTCCAGCTGAAATTCATTTTATTACATTCCTACAGGAGATGGTTCTCAAACTCTTTGTATGGTAAATTTACTAGGAGAAAATGCTGGTTACCAACTTAACTCTTTTACCAGACTAAAAAAATCTTTCTCTTGTCAATATTGAAATACTGAAACCAAAAATCAACTGTGGCTCAAATGATGAAATTTGGCTAAAATCGGGTAGGAAATATTGTGGGAAAGGCAGTATTTTCTCTTTTTTTTCCCACAAAGCTTTCTAAAGTCTTCCCCTTCAAGTTCATTAAACACAGGAGTGCTTGGTAATAAAAGGTTATGTTAAGGAATACTATTTTCCAAAAGAGAATATTCAAACTTGTCTTGAAGTCTGTCATACAAAATTAGGTTTTATGCTGACATGCACAAAGACCTGGGAGTTCTTGAAAAGTGTTTAGTAGCATCATGCTATGATTGACCAAAAAAAAAAAACTGTCTGACTTTCATGTTAGAATGTACGTACTTTGGCTTGTTGACCATGGTGATGATTTCCACTTGATCATTTCATTTACTAAAAATATGGAGAACATGACACTTTGGGAAGATAATCGTACAAGAATTAGTACTTACCACAGGGATATCATCCAAGTTCAGTGGTTGTTTGGTTTCTAGAGCAACTGAAAAGCTACTGCTTTGACCCTGTAAAAATACAACGGAATTCTTTATAAGCAAGACTAGTAATACAGCTGCAAATGATTTTAGCCTTGTTCATCTCATGTAAAACATTTCCGATGTATGTTAGTTTGGTACCTAATGCCATTCTAAACAGTGTTTCTGTCTTGGCACTTCTGCAAAGCACTTCCTGAACCACTCGCTGCTTTCCTTCATAAAAGAAGAGCACCAAATGTGGCTGCAAATGCTCTGCTGAAAGTGCTTGATTTCAGGGAAAATTTTAAGTCAAAAAAGAGGCATAACCGTGTCAAAAATACTGACAGTTACCTGCCCATACTGTATGGGTTCCCTGTTTAATAGAAAACAACTTGTCTAAATTTGAAGTAAATATCTTCAATAATATCAGAGATATTACAAAATGTCAGTTTTCACATGACGACAATGACAACTCAGACGACGCCAGGGCTATGACAATACCTCGATGTTTTCTTCCAAAACAGCTGAGCTAACAAGCAAAAAACTATGTTCAGCAGACTGTCTAAAAATGTTACTCAATACCCCTGCTTAGTCTGCTTGGATAGAGGATGTTCAAACATAACAAATGAAGTGTAAGTTTGAGATACAAAATTAACACACCTGCCACATACAGACAAGCTAACTGATGTATTCCTGAAAACATTTCTTTAGTAGAAAATAATGACTAATTCTAAAGCATGGAAAGCGATTTGGCTGAGCAGGGATTTGACCATGTAATTCATGCACAAAATTAAACCTGTTTGTTACCACTAAGGTACACAGTTAGAATCGTTACATACAACGGTTGTGTGTTACCGATGGCTTTTGGAAAGATTGTTTCGAAATGGAGTGATTGTTCATGATGATCTGAAATAAGTAATTTTGACTTAACATTCACCAAGTGATCCCATGCTTTTGCCTTCCAAAGAAAAATAGTACTCTGCAACATTGAGGGAAAAGGAGAAAATGCTAGTCGTAAGCAATTTTTCATCTTCCAACATTTTTAAATTTACAACACTTTTTAAGATAATCTAAACAAGACAGATTTGAAAATACCAAAATGAGTTTCTTTTATACACAGAAAATGACCTCATAATTCATTTAGCTAAAATTTTAAAATGGAAAATACAGGAAAATCAACTTTTCAGTTTCCTTCCATTACTGTAGAATCATAAATCAAAAGCCTAATGCTTGTCACTTTTTGTCCCTTCATAAGATAAATTAATTGATAAGAAGCCTTTTATTTGAAAACATGCAAAAACCAATATATCTGTCTTGAAACTTGGAACTTGTGTGATTTCTCTCAGCTAATTGACAGAAAGAGAAAACCTTAATATTTCATGAAACAGTATCCAACTAAATTGAAGGCTGAATTACAGATCAATGGGAAATAATGGAAACTGCTTCTTCTAAGAAACTGTTTCAAGAAATAAATGAATGCCACAATTTAATATTTTACCTTGCAAATAGCAACTCTGACATTTCAACTATTGCTTTTCATTCTTGCTCACAAAAATTCTGAAGTAGAATTCTATTTTCAATACAGAAATCTTCATAAATATTCATACCTTCTCTACGCTTTCATCAAATTTGTTCTTTCTCACATGTACACAATAACGTCAATCTCAAATATTACAATCAATTTCACCAAAATTATTTTCTTAACTTCTGTGGTTCTATAATTGTAACAATTACTAGGTGATACTAAATGCAAAATATCATTGCTCTTAGTCCTAGTAGCAACTTTTGACAACAACTTTTTACCTATATATCTCAATGTGAAACATGTAACCATGTTCTCCATGGCTCTTTGAGTCTAGACTAGACGATCAAAGTTTTCATGATAAATATATATTTAGCATAGTGGATAAAAGTCTGACCTAGCCCAAAATTATTTCAAGGTCAACCAATGACAATTATTGAAATGGCCTTGAAGCATTGTTTATGAATGCCATGTTTCGATGCTTAAGGACATCTGAATCTGGAGAATTTTTGAAAGATTTTTCTTGGATTACAAATTGCAGCTACATGGGTCACATAATCTAAATCACTTAATTCTTTCCCCTATCCTGTAAATAAAAGTAGAGTATAATTGGCTAAATCGTTTCTAAGAAGATCTTACAAACTTTCAATGTGGCCTAGTGATACCACAGATAGACGACCAGATCGATTTGAGCAAATTTTGTATGCAGACTACTCAAAGATCACTTATGTGAAGCCTGAATGAACTTGGTGCCATGGAAAGGTTTGAAAAAATTGTTCATTAAGCATGATGGACAGGAGACAAGACCCATCCTTAAAGCTACCAGCACATGTGGCACTTCCTGTGCTAGGGCTGTGCAAGAGGGCCATGATGGCCATTTGTTATTCAACTGCCACAGAGATTTAGTAATCGATTACTGGCACTGATATTAATCCATAAGAAGTCACTCTTTAGACTACATTTAAGCAGGGCATCACAGCTGCTAGGAAAGGATCTTACAAATAGTACTGCTTAACATTTCACCAAATAATCATGTGTTTTAACAGTACTGAGAAAAACAACTTTTGAAACCTGTGGGAAAATTCTGACAACTAGCTATGTAATGTTTTCTGCTCCTTCAAAGGTAAAGCCCATCATGAGTTGCATTTATTTTCATCATATCCAATGCTCTCAATTTGGCCTTGTCTGAAATTTCGTTGTTTGTACAGAGCAAAGGAAAAAATCAGAAATGCATGGACAGGTGCACTAAGCTGCAATGGTATATATCAAAATCTGTTGAAAATGGAATTTAAGTCCAAACACACAACCGAAAATGATGATTTATTAAATGATAATATGATGATTTATTAAAAGAGAAATAATAGTATTATTGCTGCTACGATTCTGGGTTTTTAAGGGCAAAGTTATTTCAGTAAAGTACTATTATCACTTTACCCTTAAAATACTACATAAATGCAGCTGTAGGCTCTTTGGGGTATACTGCTGATCAAGATCAGATGGTGTAACACAGAAGTCTGATCATTAGTGTTCACTCTACTGTTGTACAAGACATTTGGTCAAAATAGCTTTGAATTGGAATATCTGTACTTTTTTTACAACCTGATGATATTAACTTATTTAGCACTCTACTACAGAAAAGGAATAAAATGACACAGGCATTTTGCTTTTCCCTTTACCGAACAATCCCATTTAACAACCCCGAAAAAAGGGCTTTTGAAAACTTGGTAACCAGCATTTTCTCCTTTACCCAAAGTGTTTTCTTCCCAATCAAAGACAATTCCTATCTTTTGAACCGCATTTAACCAATTACCACACAATCCTGAGTTTAACTGACCCTTGGAAATTGGACTTTTGAAAACCCTGTGAAAAAAAAAGAGAAAATGCTGCTAACCAGCATTTTCTCCTTTCCCATAATGTTTTCTAACCTTTCAGAAACAAATCTGATCATTTAAGTCAACTTTAATGTCTGCTGTAAAATGCTTTCAGTTAGGACCAGTCTACAATATTATGATGTGGTTAAAAGTTATTTTAAGTCTACAAATGCTTTCACCATGCACAAGCCTAAAATTTGGTTGTCTAATAAAGACTTGTTTTTGCAGACAGTTTGATCAATTAAACTGCACATTTTATGCAGTCTGATCTTGGCTCCACACTTTTTATGAATTTTTGTGAGCAATATCGGCAATAAAGATCCCTTATAACGTAAGACTTAAATCTTGCTTACAGACAGAAACTGCCAATGTCATTGATTCCAAGCCCCTCTAACAGTGGAAGGATAGGATATTAATCAATGTTGCTGTAAGCAGATAGATAGTAAAAGTGGATTTATCCCCGACAGTTTCTAATTAATCAGCACAAAACACCAATTTAAGCATGTTCTGTTCCCACAACAACTGCAAACAGTCAAATCAACTTGTCACTTCCACCAATTCTACCAGGCCTTATCAAATTAAGAAGAAAATCTCATTTCTCTAGCTGTTTACCGCTACTTAGCAGCAATTTACAGTTTATTCTTGGTCTACTGAACACTTCCCCTCATACTTGCTCCTTGTTTCCATATTAAAAATCCCCAAAGATGTTAAAAAAAAACATCTTTAACCCTTGCAAAAGAGATGGATATACTCCAAGGAAAAGAGAAAACAATTATGGCAATGCCATGGTTTTTTCCCGATAATTCTAACCCTTGACCACACAGTGCCATGTTTTAAAGATCCTGAGGTAGAAGGCTTTTGAAAACATCATGATAAAAAGAGAAAATGCTGGTAACCAGCATTTTCTCCCCTTTTCCGACAACGTTTTTCTTTAGTCTTTGAATTTCAAGGACAATTTTCATAATTTGATCCCCTTTGACTTTAAAGTCTGAAAATGCTTTCAACTGGACTAGTCTACAATAATTATTGTTGTTTGGATTTCTATAGTTAAAGGACTGTCCATAGTTAGAGAACTAGAGATCCCTAGCAAAGTTAGTGTCATTGAAATAATCAAACATTAATTCATCCTTTAAGCACTGAATTTGTTGAAAGGACCTTTTTCATCAGGAACAGCACCTGAAATCCTGCTATTTCAAGGTCATTTGAGCAAGAGTATATAACAGTTCTCTGCAGTCTGATCTTGTTTTCTACTGTCAGCAAAGCAACTTTAGTCCCTTCCAGTGCTTTGAGGGTTATGTAGCACTGTCATCACTGCATCACAGTTGAAAGCTTATAAAATCCCATTTAAACATTCATTACAAAATCCTTTTTTGTATATGAGCCATGCTCTGGCAAAAGGGGGCTTAGTGCATCTCCGTTATACATGATACTAGCCCAAGTCATCACATAATTATGGATTCATACGAACCTCTTTTTTCAATAACCGACTTTACCATGAGGTAGATTGGTCCTTTGACAAACAGAAAATTGACCAATAGCGAAAAGTTTCGGCCCAGGTCAGCCTGCACGGACTGCACAGGCTGACCTGGGTCGATACTTTTCGCAGATGCATTAAGCCCCCTTTTCACAGAGCACGGCTCATATATTTTTTACAGCTGTTTTAAGACTTCCACAATAGCAAAATGATTCCCTTTACACCACAACTACATAAAAAATTAAGTAACTTATTTTTCATTTCATCTATGCATCTAAATTGTATTTGCCTATCTGTATAATCTGCACTTTTCTGAAAGATGCTTCAGAGCTTTAACGCTATATCAAACAATCCGTTGTTGTAAGGATCCTGAGGAAAATGGCTTTAGAACATACTGTGGGAAAAAAAAGACAATGCTGGCAACCAGCATTTTCTCCTTTACCTACAAATGAGCCAGGCTCTGGCAAAAGGGGGCTTAATGCATCACCATGATACATGATACTGCCCTAATCATCACATAATTATGAATCCTTAACAGCCACTTTTTTTAATAACCGACTTAATCGTGAGGTAGACTGGTCCTTTAACAAAAACAGAAAATTGACCAATAGCGAAAAGTTTTGGCCCAGGTCAGCCTGCGCGGACTGCGCAGGCTGACCTGGGTCGATACTTTTTGCAGACGCATTAAGCCCCCTTTTCACAGAGCACAGCTCGAGTGTTTTCTATCCTTTCAAAGACAAATACTATCATTTAAGCCACATTTGATTTGTTGCCTGCAAAAGCTTTCAATTTGAACAAATCTTGAATTTTGTTGTTTGGTAAAGAGTTTAAGTCATATGAAAAGTACATAGGATATGGGTTTACTTATTTACAGCAAACCTTGTTATTATAAGGACAGGAAAATAGATAGGATTCATTTTAACTGGAAACTGCTATTGGCTCTCCCAAGGTCATATGACTAACAAAATTACCGACTGAAAAGGTAATTAGGAGAATTCCTAAAAGGAACTTTCTGAATTACAGATCGGAAAAGACATCAATTACCTCTTTTTCTCTGATCATTTGTACTTGTGTGTAATTGAGCAGAGGTCCTTTGAATTTGAGAGATACTCCAAAGACATTTGCACTTGACCTTACATCATCTCTTAACTCTCTCCCGCATGTAAGTATGAGCCTGATGTTCTAGCAAAAGGCATTTCTGTGATGCATTATACAAAGCAAGCCATCATATAATTATGGATCCATGAAATCCATTCTGTCTAACAACCAACTGAATCATGAGGTAGAGTGGTCCTTGGACAGGAAATTAACCAACAACAAGAAAAGTTTCAACCAATGTCAGCTTGCCTGGACAGGAAGAAGCATCAAATCCCATTTTCACTGAGCATGGCCCATTTATTTGATTATGTAATTTTTTATACAGCTTATAATGTACATTTCTCATTTTTAAATGGTGTCTGAGGGATTGTACCCATTTACTAAAAATTTTTCATCTTTTCCACAACTTGGGGGGATTTCATAGAGTGCCTATATTACAAAAAATAAAATTAACTCATTACCAAACGACAATATTTTAGGCTTGTCCAACTCAAAAGCATTTGCAGACTACAAAATAAAAGTGACTGAAAATTTGAAATTTGTTTTGTGAAGGGTAGAAAACATTGTGGGAAAAGCAGAAAATGCTGGTTACCAGCATTTTCTCCTTTTCCCACAATGTTTTCTAAAGGCTTCTTTCTCACGGTCGTCAGATGTAGGGATTGTGTGGTAAGGGGTTAATCAAACTGTTTCTCTCTGAAGAGTTAGCAGAAAACTTGAAAATGTAATTTCCACTTTTGACCTGATGCACAATTTTTGTTCTTGTTAACTACATTTCTTGTAAAATCTTACTCATTGAGGAATTACCCCCAACTGAAAAATAATTTACTACAGGATAGCTTGAAAGGAAACTTATTTGAAGCAAACAAAATGCAAACAGTGAAGTTCCTTAAAGAATAGACATAACTAACAACAATCTATGGTCAAGAAAAGATGTATCACTCAGTAACAGTGTTGACTTTCCCCTCCTCCTCAACCCATATCAATATAAAAAATTACAGGCCTAATCAATCAAATGTCATTCAGAAAAAACAGATTTGAGGGAAAAACATCAGGAAAAAGAATGACTCATTCTGCTTCTGTACTCTCTTTGCTACCATGAATTGAATTCAAGACATCAAACTAAAATACAGGTCCTCATATAGATAGAAAGATAGATAGACAAAGAGACTGACAAACAAGTAAACATCATAAAACCAGTAACACGCTGTTTTGCCTTATTGGCAGTGGGTGGTTATTGGTTAATTTATTGGTATATGTAATGGCTTATTTATGTTTTTGGGGGATGATGTAGTCAATAATAACTACAAAATGGTGAACAGTTGGGAATGATTGAAAATTGATTACTTACTGGAAATCGGATTTCTTCTTCGAGAATGTGTTTACCAATCACCTGAAAAGAGACGATATCACAATGTTCAATAATCACAATATCATAGAAAGTACTGGTTATCTTTCCTAATTCTTCCACTAGCTTCATGCAAGATAATCTAATGAGCAATATCTAGACTTCTCAAATAATAATGTACTGCCAATATATAGAGGATATTTGTTTTTTACGGTGAAAGATCGAAATTTATTTCATCGAGTGAACATCATCGGTAATATTTTTACGAGTGGCGCAGCCACGAGTGAAAGTACTACCGATGATGTTCATGAGATGAAATAAAGTTCGATCTTTCACTGAAAAAAAACAAATATTCCATTTATTTCATGCTTTTAACCCTTTCTGGGGGGAACTTAATCAAAATCCAGTACAGTTCTTTTCGGTTATTCCCCATGGCGTACCCCCTTCGCATAGCAACGCATTACAATATTACGTCAAGCGCGAGAAATGTAAGGTAAATTACATCATATTTCCATCTGGTTGTGAGGCACGCGCATTTTACCTAGGTAACTAGTGTGAGGGAACAACTGTTTCCGCCTTCAATTGAAGAGTTAGAATATAAAAATCGGTATTTTCACTGGTCGTAACCATGAAATATCGAAAAATATTCACCAATATTTCTCGATAACCTACCACAAAGCATGAAATAAAATTGCTTTCTTTCCTTAAAAGTTATACCCAAAGTAATAATTCAAGAAAGAGAATAGATAAAAAAGAATGAGTAGCAATATGCATGATGAAGAACCATGCATTTCCATTACCATTGATCCAGGAAAAGTTGATAACATTTACACCCTACACCGTATCATTCAGTGTTTTTACATCCCTAAGGAAGAAGGCTTTTGAAAGCATTGTGAGGAAAAGAGAAAATGCTGGTAAGCACCAGCATTTTCTCTTTTTCCAACAATGTTTCTCTCCTTAAAAAACGTGAATTCCCTCATTTGAACATTAAACTTTTCATCTACATGTGCTTTTTACAAAGACAAATCGAAGTTTTGTGCTCTGGTAAAGAGATAAGAGATAGAAGGGGAGAAAATAAGACAGTATGATGGTAGATAATGACAAACAGATTGATGTGAGAAGAGTGTAAGAAATCAATAGGACCAGTTTTCAACAATTACAGGTTAGCCCTTTTCCAGAGTCTCTTGAAGTCCGATTTCCTTGACGGAAAAAGAAGACCAACATCTGGTTTTGCAGAGCCTGGTACAATATGGGGAAAGTTATCTAGGGATCATGAGATCGAATCCAAGCTTGCCAAAACTCTTTACACTGATTGATGAAGGTCATAGCAATATAATTTGTTCTTCTCTCACCACTGGTACCTGTTTCCATGATGTGTATGCAAGAAAGTAACCAGTGGTTTAGAGAAAAGGCTCTGCAAACTGCTGGCAAAAGAAACTATTGGAACACATGAATAGGAGTCATGTGATATGCTAATGTATGGTGGAGCAACTTATTTCAAACTTCAAGGTAAGAATCCATTTAATTGGTTTGTTGTCTAAATGTAATACAATTTTCCCCTGCAGAAAACCCTATTTGTACTGTAGTACACCGTTTTCAAAAACACTGTGACAACAAAACAAGATGCTCTTACCCAGATGATTTTTCAATTTTGCCACATCATTTTTTGATGTATTTATGAGTTTAACAATATTTCAGTACTATGACAGGTGCCAGTGAACACTTCTTTGCTTTCCTTGCGTTTGAAAAAGGCACAAACAAACTTGTCTCTCAATATCAGCCAAGCAGATGTTTTTTTTTTCCATAATATGAATACAAAGTACTGTTTTAACTCTTCATGACAAATATAGCCTTGTCCAAATTGAAAGCCTTTGCAGACAACAAATCAAATGTGTGTCAGACATTGATTTAATGATAAAGTGGAAAATCAGGTCAAAAAAGGAGAATAAGCTAGTAACCAGCATTTTCTCCTTTCCCCTCCATGTTTTCAATAGTCTTTTTTCCTGTAGTTTTTAAAACTTGGCATTGTGTCGTAATGAGTTAAAGCAAGAGTTAAAAAAGCTTGTATAGGTGGGGGGAATAAAAAGTCAGGGGGGGTTAAAGAGGTAAGGGCAGAAAGGGCAGGAGGCTGACACACTTTTGGGATTAAGGAAAATAAAAATTTTCCATGTTACCTGTAATAGTCTATCTGACAACTATTGAAAGCATTCAAAACTCAGAGCATTCAACCTCTGAAAAGCTGTACATCATCTCTAAAACCAGGCTAGAAAAAATGAAGCAACACAGCAGTCTCAATGCTAATATTACTATATTCCTCCCAACTGAACTTATTTCCCTAATGAGGATTGTGGCCATGTGTGAAGAATAAAAGTGACAATTTATACAAATAATATATTTTCATACGCAACATGAGACATCCCAGAGAGAAATCAATACTTGGTATACTTGGTTTACAGTCAAAGTTCTAGCACATTCTGACAATCATAATCCATTGCCTAGAAAAACATAGCACATTACTCCAAGACAACATGTTTGATGGAAGGAGACTGCATTTTTTATTAGTTCCACAAAAAATACATGTGTAAAAACAAGATTTTCTTTTTTTTTTCAAAAAAAAAAAAAAATGCTTTTCTCCTTATTTTTTTTTTACAGGTATGTGCTCCACATTTTTCAGTGAGTTGTCATGTGTTCTTACTTTCCTTGCATTCCACTTTTAAATGATCACATTAGTGATCTTTGCCTCAGAAGTTCAGAGCTTATTAAGAGGTTAATTGAATTGCCCAAAGGGAACTCAACCTTTGCATTTATAACAGCTGTAACTGAAAGTTCAGTACACCAGATAGCAATTTAGACTAGGACATAGCTGACCTATTGTGCACACTGCCAATAATTAGAAGTAGTGCTCTGATTAACAGCAAAACACTTGGGAAAAAAAACATTCTAGCCAAAAAGGTTTAATGTTGACACAGTTTGATTTCTTTTTTCCATGAAATTCCAACCTTTGAATGCAAACTAAGGTAACAAGAGGGCTATCATTGCCCTGTATCACTTCACTGCAATTTAAAAAAAAGTATCATGAGCTTAGTTGGCATTGACAGAGACATAACTCATAAATTTCAAAGAGAAAA
Organism: Hippopus hippopus; assembly: GCA_946811185.2. Taxonomy (NCBI): domain Eukaryota; kingdom Metazoa; phylum Mollusca; class Bivalvia; order Cardiida; family Cardiidae; genus Hippopus; species Hippopus hippopus. The sequence continues at coordinate 41,344,056 of OX328100.1, forward strand.
TAGCATCCCCCTGTCACATTTTTTTTCAAATGCAAAGATGACGTCATTAAATACAACCAGGTCTGTTCAAGTAGTGTTCATACAGAGTATCAATAAATCTAACAATGAGTTCTTTGACAAAAAGATTTCCAAAAGTTTAGTAGCAGAAAACATGTTTTTGAAGATTTGATAAAGAAAAATTGGCTTCTAGAGTCTAAACTAGCCTGTAGTCAATGAACAACAGGCAACTGTCTTGAGCACTTCTTGCTCAGGACAGCTAAAAAATTATATCAACATTTTTTAAGAATGAACTCTCGAGCTTTTCTAGCTCAAGAAAGCTAAAAAATTATATTAACTTTTTATAAGAATGAACTAAGGGCTAAAATTCATAAGCCAAAAATATCAATATAAATGTTAAACAGTACAGGTCTCAAATTGGACATTGTGCTTCATCTTATTATGATCTACCCTGAATGCAATAGCACTACAAGTTGCTGTCAGTGTAATCAGGGCTAATTCATTCAAGCATTCATCAGAGAAGAACTGTTTAGATTTCAGAGATAACTTGTGAAAGCAAATTCAGAAAATTGCCAGTGGAGACAAAAGCTTAATTTGTAGTTGTCATCCAGAAATTCTGTCAATTTCCATAGTGTAAACAATTTCCTATGATATGGTTCCCATCACATTTGATTTATCCATGTGTCATAAATATTGACCAGACTCTGGAGCAGGGTTTCTCAATGTCTGTCTGCTTGTTACTGATACTGCCTGAAACAAATTTGTAACTGACAACCTTGAAAGCATCTCTGTAAAAATGGATGATCAACATGAATCAGGGCCTAATACATAAGTACATCTGAAAATATTGTGGCAAGAGGGGAAATAGCTCAAAATGAGCAATTTTCCCTTTTGCCACAATGTTTCATAAGTGGTATTCCACAAGGTGCAAATGTTGGTCTGCAAGAGAAGAGTTAACTGTCTTTCCTATTTACTCACATCCATGAAAATTCTTCTTCTTTGCAACACTGCATCTTTAACCAAGCTGTTTACCGAATTTTCAATGCCAATCGGGGTTAAGAAAAGGGAAAATATGAAGTCTGATCTTAGATTTACACCATTTGACATTTATCTGAGATATACCACAGCCTTGAGTTCAGGCAAAATTCTACTCTTTACTATTGAAGATGAAAAATCAGTTTCTTTTACTTCATACTCTTAGGTTGAATATATACAGAAGGCCTAGCCCATTCCCAAATAAATTATGCACTTTCAATTCCTACAATTCAGAAAGTTCAGAAGAAAACTGGTCAAATTAGGAAGAGAGATAGTAAAGAAAACACACAAACAAAAACAGAAACAGCTCATTTTAAGTTTAATTTCTTAAGGTGTTTTCAGAAACCTGCCATTTATCTCTCTTTGTAACAATGTATTTTCATGAATCTATTGCAGCTTTAGGCTTTATAACATCATAACTCTGCTTTTGACTTTATAACATCATAACTCTACAAATTGTGTTCAAAGCCTGGTTTTAATGAGCAATAATCAATGATCAGAACCCTGTTAGCAGCCCTTTTAACATTGCATAGATCAAGATCACACTGAACAGAGCATGTTGCCTGATAATGGTTGAATACCGATGAAACAGTTTGAAATAGAAACCCCCATGCAATTTTATTGACTAAGCTTTTTCTATGGACTGAATAAACCCACAAAGTAACAAATTAAAACGCAGGCTTATTTGAGCAAAACATGTATATTAAGTGGGTTCCACAAACAAGACAAATTAACTCATTACCAAACATCCCCAAATTTTAACAAACCTGAGATTGAAATATTTTAAAAACTTGTGTGAAAGGAAGAAAATGCTGGAAAACTTTATGTGAAAAGGAGAAAATGATGGTAACCAGCATTTTCTCCTTTTTGAAATTGTTTTGTAGCCTATCAAAGACAAATAAATTTGAGCTGTGCTCTGTGAAAAGGGGGCTTAATGCATCTGCGAAAAGTATCGACCCAGGTCAGCCTGCGCAGTCCGCGCAGGCTGACCTGGGCCGAAACTTTTCGCTATAAGTCAATTTTCTGTATGTCAAAGGACCAGTCTACCTCATGATGACGTCGGTTGTTTAAAAAAGTGGCTATTATGGATCCATAATGATGTGATGACTTGGTTTGGTATCATGTTTCAAGGAGATGCATTAAGCCCCCTTTTGCTACAGCATGGCTCATTTGTTTTACCCACTTGTGATTTGTCGTCTGCAAATGCTTTCAATTTGAATGGGTTAAGAATTTTGTCGTTTGGTACAGAGTTAAGGGTTAAAAGCATTTGCAAACAACAAATGAAATGTAGCTCAAAATATTTTGATGACATCTCTGTGAAAGGATAAAAAGCATTGTGGAAACAGGAGAAAATGCTGCATACCAGCACTTTCTTCCTTTCCAACACTGTTTCCAAAAGCTTTCTTCTTGAAGGTAATTAAAACATGGGATTTTTAGTAAACAGTTAAAAGGTTGTGGTTCTGAGTTAGACCAGTCTTCATCAGGTAGAGGAGCTGTCAAACAAGTAGGAAAGGGAATTAGGCTTTATTGTGATTAGCTAATGGTCAATGAACAGCAGAAATGATGTCATTTCCTTATTACTCTCTAATAGCATATCTGCTAATGATGTAGCACTGTGGACAGTTACCCTTTACCTCATTAGTAACATGACAGTTCATCGAAATAACAAATACCTATGTAAGATTTGAAATGATTGCAGAAGATGGCTTTATATTCATATGAAGCCGTGTCATGGTGACAGCAAACTTATTCGTATGTGTCCTGAATTTAACCACTATTAGGCTGAGGCTTTTACATGTCTTGCCAATGGACACTCTCACCTACAACCCAGAGCTTTAGATGAGGGTAATACCGAGGACCTCCTATACAGAGCACTCAATGAGGCTCCAATGATAGGATTTGTCTTGGACAGGATAGAAAACATTATGGGAAAAGGAGAAAATGCCAGCATTTTCTCCTTATCCAATGTTTTCCAAAGCTTTTCTCCAGAAAATCATAAAAGAATGGAATCATCTGTAAAAAGAACACTCATCTAACATTCCTCTAATAGATCTTTTGCAGAGATGTAATAAAGTAAATTGAGAGAGAGGAAGAGAATTGATGAGAGTTAGTGTATGAGATCTGATTTCCTGATCTAAATGGATAAATGGCCGACTTTCTAATGGAACGGCAATGGTAATGAAAAAGAGTGCCATTTATCTTGGTAGCAAAGCACATTTACTTAACACCTACAGCTACTGAGTTGGCTCCAATATTTTGATTGTAAGGTAATACTAAATATTTATCTATTAACTATTTACCAGGGCTGTGATTGTGAAACTTGAGTTCATCCTCAACTGAATTTGTGCCCAAATTAGCACTGCTGCATGTATCACAGTGAGAAATAAAGATTTTCATTGAGTAAGATGAAGGAAAGAGAAATCCAAAAAGTTACAAAGTTGTATCAAATCAATTCAGTACAATTTTGAAATTTCATGCTCAGCTGAGTTAAGCATAAAAAATGTTTTATAACCATCTACCCAGAAAACAAAATTTTCAACTCTTCCATATTGACAGCATGTGCACAGGACAAATACAATCTGGCTCAAATGACCAAACTTGTCTATATAAGGATGAAAAGCATCATGGGAAAAGGAGAAAATGCTGCTTACCACAGTTTTCTGCTTTTCCAACAACGCTTTTAAAAGCCTTCATTCTGGGATTTGCTGCGGATCAGTGTTACATGTTAAAGACTTAAAGTACTTATCACAACAACCATTAAGTTGCATTTGGGACAATGTCCATCAAGACCAGAATACCAACACTTCCATAATTATTTTGTGATTCTAAGAAAAAGAGGTTTGGGGAGGGTAGAGAGAAAACTTAGTATGACAGAAATTGAAGAACTGATAATGAAAAGCTTAATAAAGATTAATTTATACCTGGCAGAATAATTCTTGGGTTTCTGGCACCACCAATAACAGGAAAGCACACTCAGCTTGAGTCTGGTCTTCTAGCTATGGAAAGTAAAATAGTATGGCATGAAATGTAAACGTCTTTTTTAGTCTTCTTCATGGTTCCAGTTACCATCTGTTTTCAAACATTTTCCACATAGGATGACTTTGTTTCACATCCATGAAAAATACTCATTGGCACTGGTAATGATATCAACTGTTACAATACCAGTACTTCTGTAACACTGCTGAACCGTGCTTAGGCCAGCTCTTCTTAATCCCTATTCTCAACAGCTCAATACAGATGAAAAAAAAAATTCTTTACAAATTCTTTGCTATTATCTTTATCTAAGTATTCTCACAGAAAGACAGACCTTTAATCATGCATTTATCTCTTTACCATAATGACGAAATTGTAGACTAGTCCATGATCAAAGCATTTGCCAGCAATAAATCAAAAGTTGGCTCGAATGCAGAGATTTGCCTTGAAAAGAGTAAAAAAACATTGCGGGAAAGGGTGGCTGGTTACCAGCATTTTCTCTTTTCCGACAATATTTTCAACAGCTGTCATTCTAAAGGTCATCAAAACCCGGGAAAACGTAGTACAGAGTTACAACCAGAAAATAGTTTTTTACTAAATTTTGCAGCATTTTGTAGTTTACTCATGAACTTCTGATTCATGATGATTTGATAGGCTGGTACGAAATAACCTGTCAAAAAGCTGGGCAAAGTTAAAAAGACATTTTAAGTCATTGCAACAGCTTATCGCCATTGGTTACAAATTTACTGCCATCAATGTAATTAGCAGGTAGGTGATGTTTATAGGAAAAGCCAAGATTCTGAACAAAATCATTTCGGTAGTATAGGCTATTGTTCCTTTTCCAACTTATGTTTTGGAAAGTTCTACACTGCAGGGTTATAAAAATCCATATTTTTATGATTGAATGAGTAAATTAAGCCGGATAAAGCTGTAGTGTCATGAATGAAATCTATAGCTGCAGTCAGAGAGATTAACTCTGTGGAGTTTCTGTCATACGGATCATTTACTGAAAAATCAAATTTTTATGCTTCACAACACAAACAGAATCCAGACCCTGGGAAATCAATACAAGCAATTTATAAGAAAAGATTGCGCAGACAACTACTTACATAGAAGGAGTATAGCAGATGCTTATCGTCTAGCATCTAATGAGATCAAATATTGGCCTGTAGGAAAAAACTTGCTAGAACTGATAGAACCTAGACTTTCCTAGCTGGGCATCATTTTTTGTCTTCATTAGCTCTGAGCTTGGCAGTTAGACAGACAGATATTCAAAACACAGGCTCTAGTTGACAAACAACCATAAATTTTAGTTCAAACCCACTCCTACATACATTTAATTTTTTGCCAAACAACGTTTAAAACTTCCCATAATGAATGCACTTGCAGATAGCTTAAACATGGCAAAAATGACAGGTTCTGCCCTTGAAAGGCTGTAAAACAATGTAGGAAAAGAAGAAAAATGCAGGTGTTTTTAATGTTCTTTTCTTATTATATAAAAAACATTGTCGGAAAAGAATTACATGTTTGATATCATCAATGGCTGTTTTTTTCTACAATAATTACAGGAACTATTCCTAGTACAAAAACAAACATTTGAGTGACAATGGGTCAAATTACTAAAAGGATCCTACAATTTCATCTTGCTTATTTTCCTCTTTTTATATAAATTCTTCCTCAGTATGTGTCAGTTAGCAATTAGATTTCAAATATTTTGTTATTAAAGCAATTGTGGAATTTCTTAGTTTAAACATAATCATTTCACATCGATTTCGAAAAAAGTTCTCACAACTTGTATAAATCACAGTTGATGATTGCATCCTGGAAACCTTCACCAGTACTCACACCATGATGTGGATTTAAGTTTTGCTCAGGATTCGAACCCTGAACCATTCATGTGAGAGGCCAAAGCTCTACTCTACACTTACTGTCACCCAAAGTTATTTCTCTGAGAGGCTGTCACATCTGAATATTGTGTATTTAGCTTTTTTTTCTGAGATCTGTGACTCCACAATTCAAATTACAAAAGCACTGTAAAGAAAATTCAAAATTTTCCTTTATAACAAATTATCATCTAATTTGCTTTTCTATAGTTACAATTTGTAGCTGCCATAAGTTTCCTACACAATTTCTACAGAAAGATTTTACTGAAAATACAGAAAGATTTCACTGAAAACAGCAAACAAAACTTACATATTTGAGGACTTTCAGCTGTAGCTTGGCTGCATCTTGATCATACAATTCCCCTGCAATAAAAACAATTTCCCTTAACCCTTTACCAAACAATCCCTGGTTTCTACGACCCTGAGATGGAAGCCTTTTGAAAACATTGTTGGAAAAGGAGAAAATGCTGGTAACCAGCATTTTCTCCTTTTCCCACAATGTTTTCTACCCTTCCAAATACAAATTTCAATTTTCAAGTCACATTTACTCTGTCGTCTGCAAATGCTTTCAATTTGGACAAGTCTAAAATTTTGTCATTTGGTAAAGAGTTAAACCTATTTATTTTGAGGTGGTTAACTCTTTATTTGATTGCGAAATTTTAAACTCCTTCATATTGAAATCATTTACAGGCAGCATATTAAATGTGGCTAAATACTTAATTTGTTGTCTTTCAAAAGGCAGAAAACATTTTGGGAAAAGGAGAAAATGCTGCTACCTGCATTTTCTCTTTTTCCCCCACAATGTTTTCAAATGCCTTCCTTCTGAGGGTCATTAAACACAGGATTGTTTGGTAAAGGGTTGACCCTTTTAGCAGCATTAGCAAAAAGAAGGGCTTTTGTGTAGTACATAGATCAAGATCAGAATGCACAGAACATGTAGTCTGACCTTGGATCTAGACTGATTGATTGCATGTTTGTTCAAGCCTTAAAGATAAAAATAGTCCTGAGTTTCATTGGATTGCATTTTCAGATTGTGAAAGAGATCAAGTATATAGGAGCCATCCTCTGGCAAAAGGGGGCTTGATGAATCTCCATTGTTTCATTATACCAGGTGAGTCATCACAAAGCTATGAATCCATAAAAAGCCATTTTGTCTTAAAACCTACTGAATCACGAGGAAGACTTGTCCTTTGACATGCAGAAAATTTACCAATAGTAAAGAGTTTTCGGCTTAGGTCAGCCTGCAGACTGCACAGGCTGACCTGGGTTGATAGTTGTGCAGATGCATTCAGCCCTCTTTTCACAGAGCACGGCTGATATATATGGGAGTGAAATAGTTACTGTATATAAAGGGACACTGTATTTATTGAAGATTATTGAAGAAAACATTCATTTTACATACCACATAACTTGATAAGCTGTTGACTGGCTCTCTCCTCAGCAGCACGACCTTGAAACGTCCTCTGTATATGACTGTAGCAGGCTGCAATCTGTGAGAGGAATGACTGCATTGTCATTATTGTTTATCACATTACTATCTTATCACATAACTAATCACATAACTAGTATCACAGCCTTATTCACATATACATAGCTTTGGGCAAGTGTGTCACTTGTTTCTTCAATAATCACATGTTTAACTTTCAACAGATAACTATTCGTATGTTACATTCTGTATGTATCAATATTTTTTGTTTTGTCCATAAATTTATATCCAGTCACAGTATTAAATACACTTTTTCAGCTGCTAAAGCAAAATACCCCTTTTCACTCTTTGCCAAATGACAAAATTTAAGATATACCCAAATTCAAAGCAGATGAGATAATATTATAAAACAACACAAATCATGAAAATGTCTTTGAAAAGGTAGAAAACCTTGTGGAAAAAGAAGAAAATGCTGGTTACCAACATATTCTCCTTTTCCCACAATGTTTTCTGTTGACGTCTTAATCTGGGTTGTTAAAACACAGAATTGTGTAGCAATGGGTTAACTTTTCACTTCCTGAAGTTTGCAGCAGATGACTTTGAAAACATCCTTGTACAAGCAAAATGTTAACCTAAAATAAAATTCATTACATGAAAACAAGTGAAAACATGGTGGCAAGAAAAGGAACTGCTTATTGAGTGCAATATCTCCTTCCTGCCACACTGTTTTCAGAACTGATAAGCTGCAATAGGTAAAACAGTTACCTGCCAGAGGTAATGAAGTAATTCATTTTGATTTCTGTTTTCCTTGGTAATGGAAAAACCAGAATTTTCCTCTTTTTCTATGATATTTCTTTCCCTCAACTATTTCATTATTTCAGCCACATTTGTCACCTGCAAATGCTTTTTATATGATGAGTCTAAAATTCTATCATCTGGCAGAGTTAGAATAATTCACCTCTTTAACATTTCTCTCAGGCCTGAGAACATTAACTATCAAAGTGCCTTTCACAATTATAGTTGCTGTTGCAGTTAGTGTAGATCAAGATCAGGCTGCACAAAACATGCAGCCTGATCTTTGATCTACACTGTCCGCTTTAATGAAACACTTTAGACAAGAGCAACCTTGACATTGTGATTTTTCTGGGTCTTATTTTTAGACTGAATATACCTTTTGGGTTTATTTGGCGCTCTAAGGGTTAACTTCTTTCACTCCAGATGTTACCATATAGAATGTGCCCTGTCATAATTGAAATCTAGACTGAACAAAGGTGATGACAGTACAGTTCAAAATGGTGAATTGACCCTTGCAGTCCTTATTAATTCTTCCCAAAACGACAAAATTTAAGAATGCTTCAATTTCAAAACATTTGCAGACAACAAAATAATTAAATGTGGCTAAATTGATTGGATTTGTTTCTGAAAGGTTAGAAAACATTGTGGGAAAAGGAGAATATGCTGGTAATCAGGATTTTCTCCTTTTCCCACAATGCTTTCAAATGTCTAATTTCCAGGTTCATAAAACTCAGGATTGTTCAAATGATATGGGCATTCTGTCAGTACTTAGAAGAGGCAGATATTCAAATTTCACAGCTGTTTTTTCATCAGAATATCTGGTGAAGCAGTGAACAATGTAGATGCAGGATCAGACTGCATATTCTATACAGTCTGATCTTCATCTACACTGTCCTCTTACCCACTTTCATTCAGATTCAGGGCTACAAGGGTTATTGTTATTATTGTTACTCTTTACAATGACAAGATTTTCGAACATGAAAGCTTTTGCACAAAACAAATCAAATGTGGCCAAAATGGTGGGACTTGTCTCTCAATAGGTAGAAAACATTATGGAGAAAGAAGAAAAATGCTAGTAACCAACATTTTCTTCTCATCCCAAAATGTTTTTCAGGTCATTAAAACATGGAATTGTGTGGTAAAAGGATGAGAGCTAAGCCTTATCATTCTCATCTCCCTTACAAACAAAAGTCTCTATGTCTAGCTTGATTAACTCATCAATCCTTTATCAAACAACCCAAAATTTTAACTTCAGTGAAGAAAACGGCCTCTGAAAACATTTATGAAAAAAGAAAAAAAATCCGGTAACGAGCATTTTTTTCTTTTCCCACATTTCCTACCCTTCCAAAAACAAGTTTCAATTTGAGTAACATTTACTTTGTCATTTGCAAATCCTTACAATTTGGTCAAGTCTAAAATTCTATCACATGGTAAAGAATTAAACTGCGAGATAAATGAACACTTTAACTCTTTACCAAACAACAAAATTTTGTCTCGCCCAAACTGAAAGCATTTGCAGACGACAAAATAAATGTAGCTCAAGTGATGATTTCTGTCTTTGATAGGGTAGAAAACATTGTGGGAAAAGGAGAAAATGCTGGTTACCAGCATTTTCTCCTTTTCCTGCAATGTTTTCAAAAGCTTCCTTCTTAAGGGTCGTTAAAACTCGGGATTGTACGGTAAAGGGTTAAGCCAGTACTTTCATGCAAAGTATTGCCATTTCAAAGCAGTTTTCAACATACAGAAAGCACCAGATCAAACGGTATAGATCTAAAGTCAGACTTCACATTTTGTGCAGTCTGATCTTGATCTACACTGTTTGTTAAAAATCCAGAAATCATGCTTAGCATCAAAGGGTTAACCCTTTACCAAACGAGACAAATGTAGATTTATCCAAAGTGGAAGCATTTGTCTAAGACAATATTAAGGTGGCTCAAATAGTGGAATTTGTCTTTGAAAGGGTAGAAAAGATTGTGGGAAAAGGAAAAATGCCGGTTACCAGCATTTTTTTCCTTTTCCAACAATTTTTTCAAAAGGCTTCTTCTTCAAAGTCGTTAAAACTTGGGATTGTGTGGTAAAGGGTTAAGAACTTTGATTAATACTGTAATCTGTTTAGTACAGTAAGTTCATACACATCTAGTCGAAAAAAGAATCACTAAAGGTTTCATCTAACCAAGATTCCAGTTTTCTTAACTCTTTACCAAACAACAAAATTTTAGACTGGTCCAAATTGAAAGCATTTGCAGACGACAAAATTAACGTGACTCAAATATTGAAATTTGTTCTGGGAGGGTAGAAAACATTGTGGGAAAAGCAGAAAATGCTGGTTACCAGCATTTTCTCCTTTTCCCACAATGTGTTCAAAAGGCTTCTTTTTCTGGGTCGTGAAAACCAGGGATTGTTTGGGATATGGTTAAACCTTTACAAAACAATCCTGTGTTTAAACGACCATGTGGCAGACAGCTTTCAAAAACACCGTGGGAAAAGGAGAAAATGCTGGTACATCACCTTGTACCATTGAGATTTTCGATGTCCCTTTATAATGTACATAAGTGGGACTTTGTCGCACAACAGTATACTTATTTGAGAGTAACTGATGAATGTATACTTCTATTGTACTGCTTTCAACAGTCAACTTTCCTTTATACTAAAATATTATAACATGATTAGAGCATTGTCTTTCCTTATAAGACAACTGTATCACTGCATCAGCCCAAGAAAAATCAATGATTCTGATCATGTCCTATATATATAAGTTCACTTACAGACATTTAATTATCCAAGAAATTTTCAATTACAGAAAAACCTTTGATAAGAATTATAGACTTAACTCTTTACCACACGACAAAATTTTAGACTAGTCCAAATTGAATGCATTTGCAGACAACAAAATGAAGAGACTCAAGAAATGAAATTTGTTTTAGGTAGGGTAGAAAACATGGTGGGAAAAGGAGAAAATGCTGGTTACCAGCATTTTCTCCTTTTCCCACTATGTTTTCAAAAGCCTTCCTTGTTAGCGTCGTCAAAACTCGGGATTGTGTGGTAAAGAGTTAATAACCTAGAAAACTCATTATCTGACAGTCTTGTCCTTTCCTTCAAAGTAAAGCTTATATAAGTATAACTCATCCAAAATTTTTGAAGCTCAAGCTGAACAAGAAGTATTGTATACATTTAAAGTAAAAAGAAAATTTCTTTCAGTTCTTTCACAAAACCTATGCTATGGGCTACTAATTAAATTTGTCCACTTTCCAATCCACAATCCACTTTACTTTTTCCATCAATTCAAAAAAGGAAAACTCCTGCATGTATTAACTTTTTCATTACTGAATAAATAAATTGCATTTTCCCAAAGGCTAAAAATGCATTTGTTCTGCAAGATCAAGAGACAGTTTGCTCATAATCTAGAATATAGCAGTGGACAGTATAGATCAGAGATCACACTGTACGTTCTGTGCATTCTGATTTTGATCTACACTGTCCACAAAAGCTTCTGGTGTCGTCTATGGTATGGAAAGAGTTAAGAAAAGTAGAAACTGACCACCTGATCATATTTTTCAATTTACCATATATATTTTTCTTTTTTAAACCAATTAGCCCTATTGAATTTCAGATACTGTAGATGACTTTATATTGGCAATGTCAGTATGTGGAGTTTAACAGATTCTTTAAAATGGTGTTGTTCTTTAATTTAACTTGTTGATTAATTTAACTTTTTACCAAACAATCACAACTTTTAATGACCCTGAGGAACCAAGCTTTTGAAAACATTGTTGGAAAAAGGAGAAAATGCTGGTAACCAGCATTTTCTCCTTTTCCAACAGTGTTTTCTACCCTATCAAGGACTACTTTCATCATTTCAGCCACCTTTAATTTGTTGCCTTAAATGCTTTGAGTTTGGACATGTCTGAAATTTTGTTGCTTGGTAGAGAGTTAAGATCATGTATTCTGTTTTCTGCAAAAATAAAGTGTCTTCATCATCATCTGGATCCATAGTTTAATCCCTTCATCTAAATATCATTATTTCAAAGCTGTCTACATTGTACATAAAAACACAAGCACACCATATTTGGGTGCTAAGGCTCAGGTCCAAGTGCCTTATAAGTGAACATTTTTAGTTGAAAAGGGGTGTAACTGTGTCAAAGATATTTCAGAGTTACCTGGCCTTGCCAGATTGGTTCCCCTTTCAATACCAACAAGTAGCCAAAGATTTAAATAAATGTCTTAACCCTTATCCTGCTGAATGACTTAACTGAAACTTTTAAGTCAATATTAAACATCTGAAAGGTTGCCATTTCAAACTTTTTTTTTTTGGAGAAAAATATTTCCTAATCAGACAGTGTAGATTCAAGATCAGACTGCACAGAATGTGCAGTCTGATCTTGATCTATACTGTCTGCAAAAAGTCAGTGAGTCGCGCTTAGCAGCCTAAGGGTTAAATAATAACAAAGATGTAAGAAAGTGTTAAAAGTTTCTGCAGACAACAACAGGGACATGGCAATACCCCTGGTTTTCTTTGAAAATGAGGCTATATATGAGCAACCCTTGAACACTCTGGCAAAAAAGAGTTTATTGCATCTCCATGATATATAAAATGCATCAAGCAAGTCATCATATAATTATGGATCCACAAATTTATATCAATTTGTTTAACAACCCATGGAAACATTGGTTCTTTCACATGCAGAAAATTGAACAACAGCAAAAAGTTTTGGCCCAGGTCAGCCTGTGCAGGCTGACCTGAATCAATACCTTTTAAAGATGATTAAACCCTCTTTTCACAGAGCAGGGCTCGTATATTTACAAACCATTTTGACAAGGATTCTTTTATCCAAATCAAAAGAAAAGAATCTGTAAGCATTAGATTCTTTTAATCATACTAAATTGGATACAGCACAATGAAATAAATCCACATGAAGGTCAACTAAAATGAGAAATCCGCCGGAAATTGCATTCCTGAGAACAAGGTCTAAAGAACTCTCACTTAAACAGGATTTTCGGAATTTTCTCTGAAGCCTATTACCAGCAATGCATGATAACTGAATTTCCTCTAATCCATTTAATGATATATTTTTTCACTTCATTTTTCCTTTTCCAAAATGCAGGACAATTTTGTAGCTATTGCCTATTAATCCAGAGATTTAATGACCCTGAAGAAAAAAAGGCTTTTGAAAACAATGTAGAAAAAGGGGAGAAAGCTGGTGAGCAATTTTTTCTCCTTTTGCATAATGTGTTCTATCTTTTCAAGAGAATAATTAAACCATTTCATCTACATTTAATTTGGTACTCTGAAAATGCTTTCAATTTGGACTGGTATAAAATTTTGTCATCTAGCACAGAGAACCCTTTGAGAACCAAATGGACAAAAAAGATGTTTTTAATCAATTTCCGTTGCAGTGTGAAGAATTGGTATTACCAAAGCATCCATGAAGCATCTCTACATATCACACAGAGTTTTTCCAGCAATCTTTTTTAAATTCTTTAGCAAACAAAAAGATTTCGGACCAGACCAAATGGAAGGCATGTGCAGACGCCAAAATAAATGCAAGTCAAATGATGATTTCTGTCTTTGATAAGGTAGAAAACATTGAAGGAAAAGGAGAAAATGCTAGTTAAGAGCATTTTCTACTTTTATACAATGTTTTCAAAAGCCTTCTTTCTTCAGGATTGTTATACCTTGAGGTAATGTAGTAAAGAGTTTAATATCGCACATGTATATCTCTTTGACACAACTCCATCAGTACATGAAAGAACACTTTAAAAATTCTGTTTTCAAATTATTTGAAAAAAGGAAACATCAAACTTCCTGAAAGTATCAGGGGGGAAAAAAATCTACAAATTCTTGTCAATTATCAAAGTCTCACAGTTCTTCCATCTCTTAAGCTGAAAATTGTTTAGGCCTAACAATACTGAAGAGAGGTGTTCCTGTAGAAAATGTGCATATATACCATACTGCAAACCGAAAAAAAATAATATGTTGTCAAATCTTTGGATGTGAAATTACAGCAATAAAATCTTAATCTTTTACAAAAATATCAAATTATTTCATTAACCCTTTACCAAACAATCCAGAGTTTTCATGATCCTGGGGAAAAAGTCTTTTAAAAAGATTTCTGGAAAAGGAAAAAAAGCTTTTTCTCCTTTTCCTACAATGTTTTCTACACTGTCAAAGAACTCCATTTAATTTGTACCATTTCAAACTTGTCATCTGCCAGTAATTTCAATTTGGATGAGTCTAAATTTTGCCATATGGTAAAGGGTTAATTAATAAGCAATATAAGGGGACCTGAAGGCATCTATTTTCATTTTGCATCTTGGCCACCTTTAAAATCAATGTGAAAGAAACAGAAACTACCAAACAAGCAATTTCTACTTTGGCCACAATACTTTCTCATGTATTCAGTTATTTAACCCTAATTCATGTCAATTATCCATATTTTACAAGTTTACTAATGCAAGTCTGTCCAAGGATGAAAAAGCTTCACTCTTCTCCACATGACAAAATTTCAGACTTTCGCAAATACGCATTTTCAGACAACTCGAATGTGGATGAAATAATGGGATTTGTTTCTGAAATATAAAAAAAAAAACATTGTGAGAAAAGGAGAAAATGCTGGTAACCAGCATTTTCTGCTTTTCACATAATGTTTTCAAAAGCCTTCTTGTTCAGGGTTGTAAAAACAAAGGTTTATCATGCAAAGGGTTGAGTCAATATCCCCCATTAGTTGCTAATGGTTAGTTTGCATTTCCATAACTCATGATGTAACACTGCATCCTAGCAATTACAGAAAAAACATCTGTAAGGTGGAAAAAAATAATCATCATGTCTTTCCTTCATGAAATCTTTTAAATCTTTCCCTTACATAGATAGCTCTTAATACACTTGAAATAACTTTTTTATAAACACTGTTACTTGTGGAGAAAATTACAAAAGTTGTCATAATGTTATAATATCCTTTCTTGGCCATGTTTACAAGTACACAAGGTGTCCTTTGTCCCATAATGCAATTATGAGTTCAGTATCTTGACAAGAATTATGTTAAACAAGAGGACCATGATGGCCCAGATCACTAACCTGAGTACATCTTTGAGAAATAAATAATAAAGAGATATCTAAAAAGAATTATTATTCAGTCCAACATACTGATTGCTTAATGGTTGCCAGCATTTTCTACCTTTTTCACAACATTTTCAACAGGCTCCTTTCACAGGGATGTAAAGTCACTGACTATTAGGTGAACAGTTTATCTAAAAGAAAACTACACATTTTACACATGAATACTATTTTTTTCACCCCAAATTGAGAAAGGGATTTAGGAGAACAAGACACAGACAAATGCTTTGATAAAGGGCCATAACTCAGGAACTATCAATTACAAAGGGACATACTGACCCCACCCACCCCTAAAAACAACCACATATCATACTGCTGCTGGAAGCAATCCCACAATATACCGGTATCCCTTGAGAAGGCAAATAAAGATAATCAATTAAGTATTTATCTTCAATGGTTACTCTCCCAGGAACAGTGAAACTTCCTCAATTTAAGACCTGTGGCAAAGTCATGTATGTTATCTGAGTAGTATCAATGAATACCCAATTTGCCCATTGTATCTATGATCACCCATTAAACCTTTACTAGATGACACAAATTTTGATTAGTCCAACTTGAAAGTATTTGCAGACAACAACTTTAATTTTCTTTGATTAATCTGATTTGTCTTTGGAAGGGAAGAATTGTTTGTGGGAAAAGGAGAAAATTTTCTCCTTTCTACTTTGTACATCTGATACAAAGTAGTGAACACTGGCAGTAAAGAAACTTATCAAAGTTCTCTTAACCAAACAACAAATTTCAAAATTCTAGACTCTTTAAATTGGAAGCACCATCAGATAACATATCAAGTAAATAAATTGATGATTTTTTTATTCTGAAAGGAAATACAAAACATTTAGGGAAAAGGAGAAAATGCTGGTTACCAGCATTTTCACCTTTATCCTGAATGTTTTCAAAATCCCTCATCATAAGGGTTGTGTGGTAAAGGGTTAATTTTACTTCCATTGTGAAACACATTAAAACTTACACCAATCTCTCTCAATGATTGCTTCCTGGAAACCTTATACAGTAATGGTGCCATGACGGCTGCTCATTACTGAAATCAAACCCAGAGCGTCTAATGTGAGAGGCTGATGCTCAACCCCTCAGTCACCGGCTACCATAAATAAAATGTTCTGTGAAAAGGGGGAGTAATGCATCTGAAAAGTGTTGACCCATGTTAGCCTGCGCAGTCCAAGCAGGCTGACATGGGTCCAAAAGTTCTTGCTATTGGTCAATTTTCTGCATGTCCAGTCTGCCGCTGAATTCATTTACAAAATGTGAAACAAGAGTAAGTGCTTGCTAATAGTAACTGCCACTTTTCCATCTATGTACCCGTCTGTAC
The DNA here is from genome assembly GCA_946811185.2 of Hippopus hippopus. Lineage (NCBI taxonomy): Eukaryota > Metazoa > Mollusca > Bivalvia > Cardiida > Cardiidae > Hippopus > Hippopus hippopus. The sequence goes on from OX328100.1 coordinate 41,360,600, forward strand.
CCATTGGTGTAAACGCAAGATTTGTCTCGCATTAAGTTAACTCATTACAAACATGCTGTTTTCATTGTATTAGGTTATCCTGTAAAAATACAGGCTATTCATTCCTTTTAATACAATCAAAACCTAGGATAGTGACATAAAGTAAAGCTATTCAACAAGAAGAAAGCAAGGGAAATGAAAACAACCTATTTTTTTTTAATTACATTCAAAACAACGAGGTAAAAAGATGAACTCCTTTCAAAAACCATCTGCCATAGGCAAGTATGATGGCAGTAGGTTAAACTTAATTCAAAACAAATATGCATAATCCTAGACTTATGTTAGATCTCAGGGACAAAATACTATTTGACAAAAGAAGTAAACCTTGGGCATAACAAAATTTTTATATGATGTCAGAATGGTATCTTGGACAGACATTTCAAAAGCAATATGCAATACTGACGTCACTAAGCAACTATGCAATATTCACTGCCAGAAATGGCCTACTGAGTGGTATTGATTAGCAAAAATGAACTATTTAATCCTAAATAGATTACAAGAGTAACTATAAAATGCTAAGCCCTCTTGCAGACTTAAACTCTAGCAGATGCTTAATTATTATCTTGCAGTAAAATGCTTTTGAAAAAAATTTAGGAAAAGGAGAACTAACTGCAATATTCTCCTACATCCACAATGTTTTTAAATGGAAAATGCCTTAATTCATGTCATTTATCCATATTTTACTGGCAAGTCGTCACAGACATCAGCAGCAAATTTGTTTTGGGCGTTATGAAGGTAACCTTTGGTAAAGAGTAGGAACATGTACCAGTGACATCATCAAACATTTCTGTGGTATTGACAGGCAACAATGAAATATTTAAGCCATACAGGGTTGTAGTCTCGGCCCCAGGTGCTTTTAATTCTTGATTGAATGTTGTTTTACATCACTTTCAATATCATTTCAGTCACTTCATGACAACAGCTCACTTATTTATGTGTGGTATTGGCATCACCAGACCAGGGCTCTGTACTGTCTTGCCCACAAGCACTAAACACCCAGGGCCTCCAAGGAGGATTGAACCCAAGTCCTCTAGCTAATAAATGCTACATCTTTACTGCTGAGCCACATAGGATGCCTCAGTACTTTTAAAGAGAGAGCATGATATGTGCAGTCTTATTTCAAGATATACATTGTACTCTTTCAAGTATGCTGAATTTTTCAAACCACAAAAAAAGCAAGTGACTATGCATTGGTCAGATTGCTTTCTACTGGGATTGATTTAGATTGATTTTAAAATCTAACAAGTTCAATTGCAAGAACTGTGCGAGTACTATTATATAAACAGTAACAGTGAAAGAGCCTCCACGATACATATATAACTGAAATACTATTGAAATCGATGTAAAATACTTTTAACATAAATGATTTCCTAAATTCCTCAAAAGCTTTCATCAAAGTAAAACATTATGTAACATGGTGTATGTGATCATTTTTTTCAATACTTTGAGCATGAAATGAACAATCTAGCAGAGTAGAAAACATTGAGGAAAATGGAGAAAATATCGGTTACCAGTTAGCAAAACATATGATCATTTGGTAAAGGGTAGATCACCCATTCTTATTTGCTTCTATTCGCAAATCTTCAAGTCTTCAAGTCACACAACTTTAGAAAGTCACTCAATAAAAAGGGAAATTACTATTTATCATTAGCAGTAGAGCACTCAGTAATAAATTTGGCAATGTCAGTCAGTTTTAAAAAAAAGAAACATCCAGACATTGCAATGTCAGGACTGATTTGGTCAAAATATCTATCACAAATATCAAATAGAATGACAAACAGTGTAGATTAGGCATGAACAGTGTACCTTAGGCATGTTTTGTGCACTTGTGCACTCTGGTTTTAATGTACCATCCTCAAAAGCAATTGTAATTGTGTTCAGCACTCACCCTTCACCAAACAAGCCTGTGTTCTATTGACCCAGAGGAAAACGGCTTAATTATGAAAAATATTGTGGGAATTGAGAAAATGCTGGTCACCAGCATTTTCTCCTTTTTCCACAATGCTTTTCTATTCTTGCAAAGGCATCTTCCATCATTTAAGCCTCAATGATTTGTCATTAGTAAATGTCTTTCAATTTGGACATGTCTAAATTCACTCTGGGTAAAATGAACACCCTTGAGTTTTGTACTGGGCCAGATTCTCTTACAAAATATCCCAAGATGTAACAAAATATAACTTGAATCTTTTTCAAATCGATACATCCAATACAATACAACACAAACTTCACTACGCTGAAATGTTAGAGCACACACCAACTTCCCTTCCAGAACTGACAGTAGATAACACAGAGTAAAGAAGAAAATAGGGTATTCTTAAACTTAGATAGTGTTCACACAAGCAAAAACCTCCGAAATATCACCAATGGTTTAGCGGAATAATATACTTTCATTACATGGTGTGTCACCAAACATAGCACAAAGCTTCCGAGAGAAGTTTGGAAATTCCATCATACTAGCAGACTGTCATAGAACGTCACATGGGGATTTGCTCTCGTCCAATATTTCTTACACTATACTCAAACATTGATTTCTCTCCCTCTCTGTGACTGAACTCCTCACCCAAATTAATCAAAGTTAACCCTTGAAATGCAAGGAACAACTTCAGATCCTTCTGCAGTATAGGTTAAGATCAGACTGCACAGAAACTTTAGTCTAATTTTTTATCTGGACTGATTATATGATGATAAATTCTAGCTAAAATTGCACTATTTCTGTCATTTCCAAAGATGGCAATATTAATGTAGAAGTTTATGAAAAAAAAGCTTCCAGACTAAAATAAAATGAGAACTTTCATCATGATATAATCAAAATACTGTTGAAAGAAAGTAAAAGAAATCAATAAAACTTTTCAATGGGACTTCTGAAGCTAAAAAACCATCTTATCCAGTCAATAGAATTTTGTGACAGTTATTATCTATCTCAAAAATATTTTATATGGCTAGCTCAATTATACTTTTAAAAACTTTGGAGAAGTTGCCTTCTGAAAAAATTGTGAGGATAGAAGAAAATGCTGTAACCAGCATTTTCTTTTTTTCGCACAATGTTTTCTACACTTTAAAGACAAATACCATCATTCCTGCCACAGGTTATATGTCACAGGTCTACAAAATTAATACCTTTAGTTTGGACAAGTTCAAAATTTAGTCCTTTAATAAAGGGATAAAAAGTAAGCATTGAACCCTGCAGAAGTTACCTAGTAATAAGCAGATCAGTCTCTAGGTCTAGCAACTCACAAGCCATTTCAATATTTAAAGCCATTTCAAAATTTAAGTCTTTTCCAAACTTAAAATTTTCAAATTGTCCAGAATGAAAGCATATGAAGACAATATTTAAGTGACTTAAATAATGGAATTTGTCTGCAAAAGAAAAAAAAAAAAAACATTGAGGGAAAAGGAGAAAATGCTGGTTACCAGAATTTTCTCCTTTTCCAACAATTTTACAAAAGCCTAGCTTTTCAGGATCATTAAAACATGAGATTGTTTGGTAAAAAGTTCACTCTTTACCAGATGACAAAATTTAGAAATGGTCCAAATAGAGAAAGCATTTGTACAGGACAAATAAAATGTGGCTCAAATGATGGGAAATACCTTTTGAAAAGGTACAAAGAATTTTATATTCTCCTTCTCTCACAATGTTTTTTAGAAGCATTCTTTCTCAGGGTCCTTAGACCATGGGATTGTTTGGTGAAAGGGTTAATACAGAAATATCAAAGATGAACAAGAAGAAAACCATCAGGAAATGTGAAGAACGAGAAGAAAGCCATCAGGAAAATTAATGTGAAGAACTAGAAGAAAGCAATCACGAAAGTGAAGAACAAGAAGACCGTCAAGAACAAGAAGAAAACCATCAGGAAAGGTGAAGAAGAAAAAGAACCCTCAAGAAATATAAAGAACTAGAAGAAAAGCATCGGGAAATGTGAAGAAAAAGAGGAAAATCTTCAGGTAATGTGAAGAACTAAAGAAAACCATCAGGAAATGTGAAGAACTTGAAGAAAACCATCCGGAAATGTGAAGAACAAGAAGAAAACCAGCAGGAAATGTGAAGAACAATTATTCTGCATGATCAAGAAAGCAGCAACTTTTCTTTCCTTGTCTCAAAAATGTGTGAAACCATCTCGTGCAGTAAATAATTATGTAAGCAAAATTCATCTGCACAAGAGAGCAGGGCCAAAGGATAATTTATTGACTTCAGACTGGTTTAGAGTAATAAATATCCCACTGATGCATAATCCTTTGGCTAACTGCTGAAAATCCAAGGCTTTAGTTTTTAGCTCTAAGTAGATTCCTATAATAAAGGAAAGTGCAAATCCAAGATCAGACTGGGCACTGACTGTAGAATCTTGGGCCATTTTAACCCACCATTCAAAATTTCATTCTGCATCCCAACCATAATTCCAAGACTATACATTTGATTGGCTATGACAGACTATCTCAGCCAACCAGATGGCTTTCTATAGAATTTACAAGAACAAAATTTAGATTTGTAAATGAGTGTCCACCAAGTCTTAACTCTTTACCACAAAATCCCAACTTTTAACGACCCTAGGAGGCTTTGAAATAGATTGGGGGGAAAGGAGGAAATGGTGGTAACCAGCATTTTCCCTTTTTCCACAATCTTTTCTCAAAGACAGAAATCATCATTTCAGGTAAAAATAACCTGTCAATTCTGTAGATGCTTTTAATTTGGATTAATCCAAAATTTTATGATTTGGTTAACCCTTTACCAGACAACAGTATTGAGACTTGGCCAAATTTAAAGTATTTGCAGATGGCAAATATAACTCAAGCTCAAAATTGATATTAATAATGTGATATATATTTGAAATGGTAGAAAACATTGTCAGAAAAGGGGAAAATGCTGGTTACTAGCATATTCTCCCTTTCCACAAAGCTTTCAAAAGCCTTCTTATCAGGGTTGTTAAAAGTCAGGATTGTGTTATAAAGAGATAATAACATTTAATTGTCCAAAATCGCCCTGTGTTGGCCGTGGCTTGTAAAGGGCTCATTAAAAAGGCTGGAATAAGCTTGATAAAAGTGAGGTACTAATTAGCCTTGCTAATACTGCTTAATGGTAAAATATTATGGACACTAAAATAATACTAGCAACTGTTTCAGCAGTAATCATGTTAACAATGTAGTTTCAATACTTTTCATTGATGCTTGATTTTAAACACGTATTTGTAGCATTTTCCAGACTCAATTCACTCACAGTATTTATACAGCTCAATAATGAAGTATGATGGACATTAATGAGTTCTGGTGACTGGTGCAAATTCTGATCCAATATCAAATGTAATGCTGCTAAGCCATACTATTTGTGTTTTTATGGACAGAATAGATCAAGATAAGAATGCATAGAATAAGCAGTCTGATCTTGGGTCAAACTGTGGGATACTGCTGTAAGAAGAACTTTGAAATCACAAAACTGTAAACATTTTTGTTTCAAATTCATTAACTTATATGTTGCTAACAAATCATTTATATAAGTAACTACAACATAATCATTTTTTTAGTGAAGAATGTAAAATATAAGCAATTCATACCAGTCTGATATTATTCAATGTACAAGCCTTTCAATCAAAGTACAAAAACTGTGTGTATATACTCCAGTATGCAGCATTTAGTATATTAGTACAAAATTTGACATTAAATTTTAATTAATTTCAAATTGCAGAAAAACTACAAATCAGACAATAGGTCTTTAAATAGTAGACTATGAAAGAATTAAAAACATTGAAAAACTCACCACATTACGAGAGGCGTCCATTATTCCCCAGGTGGTCACCAAACAGAGAATATCACAATAGATTGCCTGACTGACACAAAGTCATGAGCTGAATACGAACAGACAGTTAACAGTAATCCTTGTATTGTTCTATATATCCATGCCAGTTTCTCTCACAAACATGGGAAATTGAATTGTTGTCAATGTACAACATGATGAATTATAATATGATTAATCGTGTCCCAAGCATAACAATAGGATTTGATGACACTAGATACCATCAAAGTGTTTTAAAGCATCTGGTCATGGTTAAAAAAGAACATCATCTAATGAATTCCAGTTTTAGTCACACCCAAAAACTTCTTCCGCTAAAGTTAATTAGCAAAAAACTTTCATCTCATTTAGCTCTTTCAGCACCAAATATATAAACTCCTATAATGCTTTTGACAGCTCAAATACAGCCCACTGAAACAAAGACAGATTTTTATCTTTAAAGGCTCCACTAAACAGGTGGATGGTATAGGTCTAAGATCTGACTGCACATCCTTTACAGTCTGATCTTAATCTATAGCATCCCTAACAGTGACTAATTTCACCAATGGCGCTGAAAGGTTGAGACAAGTTCAACATACAGTACTTGTGATCAATTCTGTTGCTTTCTCATTCATCAATCCAGTCACTTTTCTGTATGGTATCCATTCCACTACTATATATACATTTACACTATAAAAGAATTTTACTTTCTTTTCTCAAGTTCACAAATATGTTCAGTTCAACTAAAAGATGAAACATGCATGTGTCAGTGAAACATGAATTTCTTATCTTATAAGGTAAACAAAAGATCCACACACGAGGCAAATACACTGCACATCTGGACCAAGCATCAAAGGCACTCTCATCAGCTTATTGCCCAATACATAAATTTTGTTCTTTTGAAATCATAAAATGTGACTGACTAAAATATGAAACCTAGTACATAATGTTTGATCCAAATAAAATATATGAGCTATTCTCTAGCAACAGAGGCTTAAATGCATCTCTGTGATGCATTATACCATGCAAGTCATCACATAATTTGGGATCCATTTTATCCATTTTTTCCGACAAATGACTGAATCCTGAGGTAAAATGGTCCTTGGACATGCTGAAATTGACAAAAAGCAAAACGTTTTGGACCAGGTTAGCCTGCTGGAATTGAGCAGGCTGACCTCGGTCCATATTGCAGATGCATTAAAACCCCTTTTCACAGAGAATGGCTCATATCAGAACAATGCAAAACTTCATTGTATTTGGCCACAGTGTAGGTAAAAATTAGACTGCAGTCTTACTTTGGATCTACAATGCTTGTTATTTTGAGATTGTTTTAACATTTTTAAAGAGGCGTGAAATTGAAATATACAAGTTATATAACCAACTAAAAACATTCTTTTCATTCACCACTCAACAACAATAGACAAGATAACCAAAGCTTTTTATGGACAGCAATCCAAGCACTGCTATTAACTGAAACTGGTGTTTTATTCTTCTTTCTACATTATTTCAGTCATATCACAGTGAACTTTCTACATTATTTCAGTCATTATCGATGTGACAACTAATTTATATACCCAAGACCACCCCTATGATCAACCCAGTGCCTTTAATGAGTATCAAACTCTGAACCTCTGGATTACTAATCCAATAGCCAAATCCTTCACGACTGTCAGTCATACAGGATCCTGTAATCCTTTTGTTAGATGAAATAAGAAGGCACCACCACGGTCCGTGGCTGGTTTAGCCACTCGTAAGTTCTGTTACTTTCACATTGATGAAATTCTGAAGAATAAGACTAAGATTGTTCTTAAGAATGGTTGGTGAATACTGGTCTAATTTGACCAATTTCTCTACTTGCATTAGCAATTTAATAAGCCTTCTGACTTAAAGATATATGCAAGCATTTGCATGAGGACAAAGGATTCACAATGGTAGGCATATTTTCTAAAGCATCCATTGGTATTTAGACAGTAATAAATGACATTGTAAAAACCTGACAACAGAATATATTGGCTCTGATTCTTATCTAACATGGTGATTTGGCATACATCTTTCATCCCTGTAGGTAACTTGTCCAAAACAATAAAGTGAAGAATGTAAGTTCAAATTTCACATTCATTTAAACTATTACCACACAAAAATTTCTTACATCCTTGCAGAGAACCATGCAGAGAACACAGAGGCAATAGAAGCAATTACTCGTAACAAGCAATTACTACTTTTCCCTCAATGTTTTCTGTATTATTCAAGGAAATGATTTACCTATCATCAACTATTCCTCCACATGGAGAAGTTTAAACTGATCTTACATTTGCCAAAAAAAATCTTTCCGATTGTTTTCCCTTTGTTATGAGTGCCAAAAAATGCTTTGCAAAAACATTTTTTTTTTAAATTTCACGTTGTTTTTTGGCAGAATATAAATCACAATAAATAGAGTAAAACTGTTGAAATTTCATGTAATTTTTGGCCAAAATATCAAATAACTTATTCAAATTTTTGAATTTTTATGTCCATATGTCAGAATATCACAATAAAAATATGTTGTAGGTCCAAGGCCATAATATGGCTTGTCTCTCTATGCAAATCTTGCCCTACACTATCCACTGAGGATACTTAGGCATTATACTTTACCTAAGAGTGACCCGAGTATTTTTTGTAGTGCTTGAATAATTATGTCTCTCTTATTGGGCATTAAATATTACCACCTTCAACAGTATTCCTGTCTTAGAGCAGACAATTTTGAAAACAGGTAAAGAAAGCAGAAATCACCAAAATGTTTTTGCACTATTCTATTCATGCAGGAATCATTAATGTACATGGCAATATCTATTTTCCATAGTGACGTCTTCAGTCTTTGTTTCAAGGTACTGAGTTAACATTTTCTTGAAAATGAATGTTATGGCTTAAAACCATTATATCATGAATGAAGCAGTTTTTTGCTCTTTCTTTAATTAATTCTTTCAGAGATTTTTCATCTTCTTCATCTTTATGGCAAAACAGAAGATAGAATAACACAAAGAGGACCAAATTAGCAAAGATTACAGATATTAATTTAAGATTTCCTTTGTATGTCTTCCGACAATTCAGAATCGACAGAAAATGTTCTAAAAAGGCTAGCCATTAGGTAATAATGTTTGTAGAATTGTAGAAAGTGACACATAGCATTGCATTGCCAACTTCAAACACATTTATTCATCTAGCAATAAACCATTTTTCTAAAACACTGTGGTAAAGGCAAAATTGCTTCCCCAAAAGCTATTTAAGGCATCATTTTGTAGTGAAAGAGTTAAAGCCCCAATAGCTGCCAAAAGTAAACAAAGCGGGTTTTAAAATGCATACCTCATAATCGAAATTATTGTGAAGATGACGATCTATTATTGTATGGTTGGTCCTCGTGTTAGTTGCTAGCAGAAAAATATGTTTAAAATCAGGTATAAAGTAAACAAAAGATAGAGTGACCTGGCAACTTTTTACCTTTTAAAATTCATTTTTCTGCAAGTGACTCACACTTTGACCAACTGTACAGTAAAAAAGATTTTACCTTCACAATAATTTCCATATTTTCAAATGGTATGATTTAATTTAAATGCCTTTGCACACCCTCTTTGTTTACTTTTGTCAGCTATTGGGACTTTAACATTGCCTGTGCAAATTTGCTTCATGGGGTAATAAAATGCATTACAGGCTAAAATAAAATTAGGGTCACTGATTCTTAAATGAAGTTAACACTGCCTAGGTAGGTCATTTTTCCCAAACTGTTGTGAACTTTTTTTTCTTTTTCATAAACTGTTGAAACTGTTTGAGAATTTATGGTACATCTGTGAAAAAATCAACTTATAATAAATTTACTGATGCACAGAGAGTTGCACAAAAAAAAATGTTGCAAATAAAAAAAGAGGCACAAGGCTCATTCCAGACAGTTTCCTGTTTCAAACACGTAAAGATGTTCAGTATTTTCATTCTCATTTTGATTTGTAATAAAAATTTCAAACAGTAACAAACATCCACGCTTCGCACTCAAGGTCTATTGCACCTTTCACCTATCAGACAGAACACTGCCAGCCTAAAACACCAAGAAATTGATAGAGCACACATTTATTACTGTTTTTTATGATTCTAACGCAGGTTATTAACTAATCACATACTGGCAGAGTCTTGAATATTTCATGTGCTCACCTCTGTATCGTTTCTGCAGATCTCTCAAGTTTTTCTTTCGTAAGACAAAAATGTAGGCACACACCTTACTGCAGTTATCTGAAACCTCCATCAATTAACTCTTTAAATTTTGGACTAGTCCAAATTGAAAGCATTTGCAGACGACAAAATAAATGTTATTCAAAAATTGAAATTTGATTTAGGAAGGGTAGAAAACATTGAGGGAAAAGAAGAAAATGCTGGTTACCAACATTTTCTCCTTTTCCCACAATGTTTTCAAAAGCTTTCTTTCTCAGGGTAGTTAAAATTCAGGATTGTGTGGTAAAGAGTTAAGAAATGGTTCTGTACTATTTGATATCAAAGCAGGGTAAATATCAAACTGCAATTAACTCTTTACAAAACAATCTTGACTTTTAACCCTTTACTGCACAATGCCAACTTTTAATGAGAAAGAAAGCTTTTGAAAACATTGAAGGAATGGGAGAAAAAGCTGGTAACAAGCATTTTCTCGTTTTTCCCAAAATGTTTTCTACCTTATGAAAAACAAATGTTATGCTTTGAGTAACATTTAATTTGCTGTCTACAAATGTTTTCAATTTGGACAAGGCTAAAATTTTGTTTTCTGGTAAAGGGTTAAGACCCTGAGAAGGCTTTTGAGATATTGTGGGAAAAGGAAAAAATGCTGGTTATCAGCATTTTCTCCTTTTCCAACAGTGATTTCTATCCTTTAAAAGATACATTCAATCATCTTAGAGACTACAAAATTTGTCATGCCGAGCCCCAGTTGCACAGTCAGTAGCGTACAGGACTCGAGAACAGGGGGTCGCTGGTTCGATCCCCAGCTCGCTGCCAATTTCTTTCAGAGGATTGATGATAGTCGTTGCGACAGAATTCGTTCCTCTCCCACCACTCATCATTGTTTCGATGATGGTTATGTGGGAAAGCAGCCAGTGGTTTTTTAAAAAAATAGTGTGCAGAATACTGGTAAAAGAAACTCCAGGAAAGCATGGATAGGTGCACTAGCTGCTGCCATATAATTGAAATAATGTTGAAAACAGCGTTAAACACTATACAATCAATCAATCAAATTTGTCATCCTGCAAAAGCGTTTTAATTGGACAAGTCTAACAATGTCTTAGTGTAGTATAAGGTTAATTCATTACCTCCTGAAACAGATTTGAACAAGATTATCTTGAACACTTCTCTTGTACAATACGGATAATCAACATAAATTGAGGTTTAATACATTGATACATGTGGAAATCTTGTTTTTAATGGAGACATTGCTCACTTTGAGCAATTTCTCCTTGAAAAACAATGTTTTTAAAAGTGGTCTGCCGCACCATTACCTTCCAGGCAATATTGATATAATTGTAAAACAGACGCTACCACACAAGACAAAAAGACAATCATGGAGAAAAAATCCTTGAATTTAAGAAAGTCCAGAAAACAATACAAAGAGAGGCCCATAAAGGCCTCATTTGCTCTCCTGGCAATGTACTGGCCAGTGCATTTTGCACAAAAGATACCTGTTACAAATAGTCCAGTCAAAAGTAAAAACTAATTCCATAATACGATGTGCATTTTGTAATTGTGCTTCCAGCTCTAATCCATCCATAATGATTCTCTTCTTGATGGGTTAAAACACCAAACCTCGTGTCTGAACAATTTTATATTTCTGCTTGCATGTAAATAATTATAATCAAATAGAGACTGGGCAGACTGGAATCTAAAACAAGCTGTTCAATTATTTGTTGAAAAATAAATAAATGCCTGGAATATTGGTTAACTCTTTACCAAATGACAAAATTTTAGACTTGTCCAAATTGAAAGCATTTGCAGACAACAAAATAAACAGGACTCAAAAATTGAAACTTGACTTTAGAAGAGTAGAAAACATTGTGGAAAAAGGAGAAAATGCTGGTTACCAGCATTTTCTCTTTTTCCCACAATGTTTTCAAAAGGCTTCTTCCTCTGGGTCATAAAAACCAGGAATTGTTTGGTAAAGGGTTAAATTAGTTGTTAATCTTCAAAAAGTCCATTTCAAAATTCGAGTGGTCAATACCTAAAGGTATTAGTGGCCATGGGTCCAGTGTTCAACAAAATCCTAACATAAAGCTTGCTTCATGTCAGAATCGATTTACAGTCATTTTTCTTATGAATAAATTGCAACACCTTGGCTAATTGAATCATTACTGCACACTGTTCTTTCCCATTAAATGTAAATATCTTTGCACTGAAGAAAACCTTATCATGCAATCTATAACAGAAAATCCTATAAGCAAATCTTACAGTTCTAGTACACTTTCAACAGTTTGGCATATTACCGTTTATAACTTAGGTTCTATAAAAGTCACCTGGAAATTTAATAACTCAATATCACTGGTATTGTCACAGTCCATTACTGCCCATCAGCAACCTGAAATTCACTCTTATCTTCATGTACACAAATTTTGACTGTAATCCCACTGAACTGGTTACTGGAAAGACTGTGCAAAATACAGAAACTATTCATTCTAAGCAGTTTCTCTATTAAAAACTGGTCTTTACTCTACATCAAATCAAATTTATCAATATCTGACAAAGAATGTCCTTAAGCAATACTAGGTAGATTTTTCACACACTCAGTGTAATATCAAACTGTACAGAACATGCTGTCTGATCTTCACTCTACACTGCTTAATAATTTGTTAGATTTACTGGATAACTTGCTCTGGAATTGTAATTTTTCGGTCTTTTTCCACTGATAGTATAATGTCCATTTCAGTTTTTTGGAAGGTAGTCTAGCCCTTGGTAAATATGGAATATTCCAAATAGAATAATTTGTGCAGCATGATTACGGACAAGAAAGTAAACTCTTACCATCTGTATCAAAACCATGGTTGCTTTAGCCAATAATAGAATCTGATCCATGATGTCTGATCATGAATCTACAGTATCTGTTTGTAAGATATTCCACCATAGCAATGTTTGGGTTCTATTAATTAAATGGAAATATCTGTATTACTTATTTGGTGCACTAAGGGTTACTCTCAAAGTTAATCAATGATTGATCCAGTGGTGTCCGCTCTATACAGCTCTTTCTGTACCCAGGTTTCTTGTTGATTCTGGTACATTTATTTTCATTTATTAATTATGACCAATATCCATTAGAGTTAGGTTTGCCCTTTGTGTGATATGTCAGTCATTTAAAGTCATCTGGTCTAAATCAGACTAAATATCAATGCACACATTATATTCCTTTGTTTGGGAAATCTTTGAAGCTGTTCTGTTTACTCTTTAACACACAATCCTGAGTTTTAACGACCCTGAGAAAGACGCCTTTTGAAAACATTGTGGGAAAAGGAGAAAATGCTGGTAACCAGCATTTTCTCCTTTTCCCACAATGTTTTCTATCCTACCAAAGACAACAACAATCATTTGAGCCACATTTTAATTGTTGTCTGCATATGCCTTCAATTTGGACCAGCCTACATTTTAGTCGTTCAGTAAAGAGTTAACCTATCTCTTTCAAAAATCTGTATGTTTCACAACACATTCACTGTACTTTGTATTTCTGGTGGGTTATTCTTTTTTGTCATATTTTTTTTATTAGTTCAGTATCCTTTTGTGCGAAACAATGGCCATCCTGCCAACTGTTTTTTCAGTGAAAAATCCAAGTTGAAAAGGGGATACAACTGTGTCAAAGATATTTTGAGGGATACCTGCCCTTCTGGTGTGAGTTCCCCTTTTGATAGTTAAGAATCATCACAAGCATGGTAAATATCTCTGTTGAATGATACTGATATCACAAAATATCAAAGCTTTGTTCCACACAATGATGACACTGCTGAGTCCAACAATGACAGGACTATGACACTACCTCAATGTTTTCCTCAAAAACATCTAACCCAATAAATGGGTCAATATTAGATGTAGACAGGGCTAGGAATTCACAAAGTCCTGGCTGTATCAGTGATAGGTTAATCTTTTTTTGGTAAGATGTACAAGAGAGATTGTGAGTGTGCAGTCCACACAGGCTGACCTGGGTCAAAACCTTTTGCTTTGTGTAAAGTTGTAAATTTTCTGCATGTCCATAGAGCATTCTACCTCATGACCCAGAAAGATTTTAGGGAAACTGGATTTTATAGATCCACTTATGTTATGGCCTGCTTACTATCATGCATCATGGAGAAGCATTAAACCTTTCCCAAACAATCCCTGGTTTTTACAGGTCAGGAATAGAAGCCTTTTGAAAACATTGTGGGAAAAGGAGAAAATGCTGGTAACCAGCATTTTCTCCTTTTCCCACAATGTTTTCTACCCTATCATATAGAAAAATCATCTTCTTAGCAACTGTTAATTTGTCATCTGCAAAATGCTTTCAATTTGGTCTGGTCCAAAATTTGCCGTTTGGGAAAGGGTTAAATCCCCTTTTGCCAGACCATGGTACAAATACATGTAAATTGGAGCAAATTTGACAGAAAAGTCAGATACATGGCTGCTTATTCTAAAATACAAAATTTATGGACCCCAGTAAGTCTCAAAACAGACTGTCCAGAAAAAAAAAAGCCAGCTAATGACCTTTCTTTCCCCCAGAAATTTATCTTCCACTGTAATTGAGAAATCAATGCTAATTTGTAGGAGATGTCCACAACAACTTGGACACACACCTCTCTGATCTCTTCACGACTCCTGACTTGACCGTTTATAGACTTTTGCCATTCACACTACAGTCACCCATTTCGTTAATTAGTGCAAGTGCCACATTGGAGAAATATTGTGAAAGAAAGGCAAAACTGTTTTGTAAGAATAATGTAGAAAACATGGTAGAAAAAGCAGCAGTTTCAGTGTACATGCACTTCCTCCTTTTCCCACAGGATTTCAAGAGGTGTTCACTGCAATGTGTATAGAGTTCTGAATTGTAGGTTGACCCTTTACAAAACAATCCCACTTTACCACATCCCTGAGAAAGGATCCTTTTGAAAAAAGCAGAACACCTTGGAAAAAGCATATTCTCCATCATTTAACAATTTTTTCTTGCGACCATCTCATAGACGAATCTCATATTAATATGTCATTTAAAAGTGCTTCATTATCTGGACAAGTCTACAATTGAGTATCTGGTCAAGAGTTAACCCTTTACCAAATCTTTATTTTTAATCACCCTGGGTGGGATGAGAGGTCTTTTGATAAACACTGTGGGAAAAGAAGAAGATGCTGGTGACCATCATTCCTCATTATCCCACGTTTTCTACAATATCAAACACAAACGCTTTGATTCAAGCCAAGTTTAAAATTCTTGACTGAAAATGCTTCCTATCTGAGTAAGTCTGAAACTTTGTCATCTGGAAAAGAGTTATTGGGTTGAAGGTTATCACTAACACTCTGTACTGTGATCATAATCAGAACCATTGATTTGGTTTATCCCCCTAGATTATCTCACTCTAATGTATTATCATGCACAAATTATGTCTTTTAGTACTCAACATAATGCTCTCTACTAATAGGCAATTTCAGGCAATTTTTTCAGGACACTGTAGATCAAGATAAGACTATGGCACATTCTGTGCAGTTTGGTGATAAATGTACACCATATAAAATATTCTCTGAGATACTATGACCCAAATAACATTTGGCATAAATGTATTTGGATGTTTCCTACTAAATGATTACTATGTTTGAACACTGTCAGAATCTGTACTGCCAGAGTCATTCTGACATGGATGAATCTCTTAGTACTTTTGGAAGATAATAGTTATGATAATTCTAGTTTGACATACTCTGGGAAAAGGGGGCTAAATGCATCTGCAAATAGGATTGACCCATGTCTGCCTACACAAGTTTTTGCTATATAATGAGCCGTGCTCTGTGAAAAGGGGGCTTAATGCATCTGCGAAAAGTATCGACCCAGGTCAGCCTGCGCAATCCGCGCAGGCTGACCTGCGACGAAACTTTTCGCTATCGGTCAATTTTCTGTTTGTCAAAGGACCAGTCTACCTCATCATTAAGTCGATTATTTAATAAAGTGGCTCTTATGGGTCCATAATTACGTGATGACTTGGGCTGGTATCATGTACCGCGGAGATGCATTAAGCCCCCTTTTGCCACAGCGTGGCTCATATAAATTTTATGCATGTCCGCAGACCATTGCACCAAATGATTCAGTCAGTTATTAGACAAAATGGATGTGATGGATCCACAGTTGTGTGATGAGTTGCTTGGTACAACTCATTATGGAAATGCGTTAAATTCTTTTTTGCCCTTTTGCATGGCTCACATGTTTTTTTTTTAAGCCGTAATATATGAATCAGTCATATCATGATAAGAAAGATCTTTAGCATATTGTGACATGTAACCTATATTATTGCAATATTTTTCAGAAGACAATGACATCAACAACTATAATTTTTTCCAGTAACAAGTAGAGTCTGTTCAACATCATGGTGAGTAGAAGACACTGTCCTTTTAATGAGTGTGAAGAGGTAAAGCCATTTAAATTATTGATGGGAGTTATCTAAACATACAAGTATCAGGCTTGGCAGGAGCTATCTAACCATAATAGTAATTACTATTGTGTCAGTGTCCTATAAGCAGAAGATTGTGGCTGCTCAGGTCAACAATCACTCTTGAAATTACTGGAAACAAGAGGCTCATGAGGGCCTGAAACACTATGCTGACCGGTACATTCTGAGGTAAAAGAAACAGATGAAATTCAAACATAATTTGAAATGCCTAAAATTGATCTAGGTCTTCAAAACTTTGGCCTAAACATCCTGTTCAAGTCATTTCAGCTAGACATCTAGGTTGGGGCATTTGGGCTATACATCTGGGTCAAGAAACTTCAGATAGTTGTCTGGGCCTACACATCTGGGTCAGGACAGTAAGGTTAGAAATCTGTCAGAACATTTGGGTGAATCATCTAGGTAAGGACATAAAAGGCTAGGCATCATGGTCAGGACATTAAGGATAGTGATCTGAGTCTGGACATTATGGGCAAGAAATCTGGGTCAGGATATTTTGGATAGACAATGAGGCTAAAAACTAAGTTAAGATATTTAGGCTAGCTGTATGAGACAGGACATTTAGGACAGACATCTGGGTTAGGTTAGTTGGGTTAGACATCTTGATCAGGAGTTCTAGCCTAGACCTCTATGTTAGGACATTCAGGACTGACATCTTCAAGACATTTATGCTAAATATTTGCATCAGAAGTGTTATAATTGACATCTGGATCAGGACATTTTGACTGCACATTTGGGTAATGACATTTGACCATACATCTGCATCAGAATATTTCAGTCAGATTTCTAGATCGGGATATGTTGGCTAGATTTCTGGGTCAGGGCCAGGTGTCTGGGTGATGCCATTTTTGGCTTGACATCTTGGTCAGGACATTTTTAGCAAGACATCTGTGTCAGCATACTTTGACCAGGCATCCAGATTAGAAACACATACAGTTTATTACTGTGTATTGCCTGTACAGAGGATTTCTTTGAGGGAAAACCTGAGCCACAGACATTTGACTGTACATCAATATTGCTGATGACCTGACAAATACCATTTTCTTCTTCTCTGAAAGTATCTTAGAAACTCACTACTCTTTATGAGACCACAAAATTTTTACACTTTTCCACTTTGAAAGTATTTGTAGACTTCAGATTAAATGTGGTGTAAATAATGGAATTTGCCTATGGAAGGGAAGAAAAAGTAGGAAAAGGAGAAAATGCTGGTTAGTCCTATTCCAACAGTGATTTAAAGTTTAACATCCCATTCAAAGATGATAAAAACTTGCAATTGTTTGGTAATGGGTTAATACACCTGTCAATCTTCCATGGGGATTTTATATGTATGTTTTCACAGCAGTTGGCTGCAAGTTTGTTCCAAGTAATGTTAAATATGAAATGTACAATCATTCATAAAATCCTGCTGCTACAATTTTTGAGGGATGATAACAAGTTTACTTTAACAGTTACCCTATACATTACATGTATTTAATCATGGAGACTGTCTGATTTATGTCTTTACCTTCGTTATCTCAAACTGTCACAATGATTTTGCTTGTCTTGGCATGAAGATATAGACTGATTTTCATATAATTCACTCTGCAGCCTTCAAAATGATTATATTGGTGAATGAATCAGTTTAAAATAAAATCAAGCAATGTGCTTCCAGTGAAAAAAAAATACTAAAAACCCACCAGAGAGTAATAAGTCACTGCAGAGGAAACTTTTATTTTCTGTTTTTAACTCTTTATGAAACAATCCTGTATTATAACACTTCTGAGAAATAAAGCTTTTGAAAACAACATGGGAAAAGGAGAAAATGCTGCTGACCAGCATTTTCTCCTTTTCCCCATAATGTTTTCTACCCTTTCAAGAACAAATCCTATTATTTGAGCCACACATTCTCTTTATCCTCTGTAAATGTTTTCAGTACTTCCTAGGACAAGTCTTAAATTTTGTCATATGGGAAAGAGTTAAAGCAGGAAGCCTCATAAAACTTAGAGGGATTGGTTGTTTCCAAAAATAGTGATTGATTCTTTTTGCATTTTCTCTGCCAATTCTTCAAAAATAACAGAAATCAATTCATCTTGTGTATTGAAAAGTATGACATAGCCATGTTTCCCTTTTTCTTCTGTACCTGTTGAATTTCTGAATGATTTAAAAAAAAAAGGATGTTACTTTTTACATGGATACTACAGATCTAGATCAGATTACACAGAATGTGCAATGTAATCTTGTATCTGGATTGCCTTTTTAACTCTTAACCCTATGACAAGATTTTAGACTGGTCCAAATTGAAAGGAAATTAACAACAAATTAAATTAGCTCAAAGAGAAGGATTTACCTTTGAAAGGGTAGAAAACACTTTGGGAAAAAGAGAAAATGTTGGTTACCAGCATCTTCTCCTTTTCCCAAAATATCTTAAAAAGCCTTTTTCCTCAGGGTCGTAAAACACAGGTTTTTTCAGTAAAAGGTTAATCTACACTGTCTGCTACACAGAAAGATTTAACCCTTTACCACAAAACAAAATTTTAGACTCGTCCATATTCAAGGAATTTACAGATCACAATTCATATGTTTTTCAAGTGATAATATTTGTCTTTGAATAGGTAGAAAATATTGTGGGAAAAGGAGAAAATGTTAGTTACCAGCATTTTCTCCTTTTCCCATAATGGTTACAAAACCCTTCATCATCAGGGTTGTAAATACTCAAGATCGTGTGGTAAAGGGTTAATCAAAGTCAGATTTGTTGCATTATTGTGGCGCTGCATGAGCGGCGGCACTATATTTTTATTCGATTTTGAAAAGTACCTATGGAGGCAGCCATATTGTTTACTCGGCTTCCAGTCATTTTGTAACTCGGTCATTTCGTACCTAAGCCATTTCATACGATTTTGGTCATTTCATACCCACCTATACTTTTTATTTTGGTCATTTTGTACTCACTTTGATCATTTCTTACCTACTTTGATCATTTCATACCCAGTTTTTAATATCAATTTGGTAATTTATAACCTAGTTTAATACTATTTTCTTGTGTTGTTTGCCGAATGACAACCGCTTTTGTACATAGCTCTAATTGAAATTATGTTAAATTCGCCGAAGAATGGCTATGATTGTGTCTTACCATAATTGGTTCAAGATTTCTTAAGTTTTAATTTGCATTCTAAAGATTGTTTAGGACATCTAAGTTCATTTCTCACCGAGTTCTGCATAACTTTACTTTAGTCAATTTGAAATGCGTTAAAAATTTTCTGGAGAGAGGCCACTTTTTCATTGTGTTCTTCATAAATCATGTTGCAAAACCATGACTCTTTCTTAGACTTTAACTCTTTACAAAACAACATAATTTTAGACTTTTGAGAGCATTTGCAGACGACAATTCGAATGTGGTTACCATTTTCTCCTTCATTCACATTGTTATCAAAATGATTCTTCAGCAAGGTTGTTTATACTCGGGATTAACATAATGCCTTAAATGATGCAAACTTTAAAAATCTTGTCCAAAACCAGATGACCCAGATTTTAAATATTTGTCATGTAGTATCACCATGTGGACCTCTACAAAGTTTGTTCAAGTGATGCCCTTGGCGTAAAAAATTAACCCGCTGTAATGTGCCCTATTTCAGAAACAACTGATTTGCGGCGCCATTGATGTTATGCATCAATATTTTCTTGTATGGGATTTTTTTCCATTGAAAATATCAATGTTGATCATTTTGGTGCTTTTCAAATTAAGATGATACACAATTCAACATATTTGCTGTACAAAAAAACTTTCAATCCTTTACCAGATGAGAACATTTTAGACTTGTCCAAATTGAAAATGTTTCCACACAATAAATGAAATGCGGCTCAAATGATGAGATTTGCCTTTGAAAGGATAGAAACCATTGTGGGAAGAGTATCTACATTTCACAAGATGCTTTCAAAAGCCATCTTTCTCAGGGTCTTAAAATCTCAAGAGTGTTTGGTAAAGGGCAAGAGCTTTCTTTTTTTTTTCTTTGAAAATTCAGGAAAAGGAAATACAGAGTCTAGCTTTTCATAAATATATTCCTTTCTGAACAACACTTTCTACAATACTTCAAGCAAGATATATTTCCACTTTTCAAATGTATTTTCTTCAAAGGCTTTTATCGTACAAGCTTGAGTAAATGAGCTGACATTGAAGATCCAAGCTCAGACTGCAATTTCTATGCAACTGATCTTGATCTATACCATCTTCAAGCCCTTTTTTAGGCTATGAGGCTGAAAAGGTAAAAGTTTGATTTCATAAAGAGGACTCCAATTTTTTTGCTAAATATCAATTATTTTCATACCTAAAATTTCAAGTTGTTCAGGGTACAGGAAGCAGTTGAATGGTCAGGGTTTAAAATGAAGCAGTCTGCAGAGGAGATCCAAGATTTGAATGTTCTTGATAAGCACTCCGATCTTAATCTATGCAAAAGGTACCCATGATGCCCATTGATTATTTTAATCATACTACAAGCAAAAGAATTACTTCCCTTGTTTAGATTAACTTTGCTACATAACTAATCTCCCTTACATATGGGTTTGGTAATGAACCCAAGAATAACTGTTGTAGAAGGACAGTGGTCTCAGGGTAAAGTGACAGCCTCTATTATCAGCAGGATGAACCTCTGGAACATCCAGAGTCTGGAACAATCATTGTGCAAGTAGTGGCTATGTTTCCACGAAGCAATCATCCAAAGTGACGGATGAAAGTTGTAAGAAATTGCCGAACAACTGAGGTTGATTACATAGATTTAAACTAGTCTACCTCTCTGTTCACAATTTGTTTTTGCATTTGTTCCATATAAAAATTATTTAGCTCTTGTGATCAAAAACAATTCATTAGAACTATGTTTACACCTTGCAAAAGAATAGACTGAAAAGTTGAAATAACAAAATATTTTTCTATTCTTGCCACACAAAATCTGCTTGCTGAATATGGTTAATAGAGCATGATTCAAAACCAGTTGATTGTATGGTGTTTAACTCTGTTTTCAACATTATTTCATTTATATCGCAGTGGCTAGTGCACCTATCCATGCTTTCTTGGAGTTCCTTTTACCAGTACTCTGCACAATATTCTTTCCAAGCCAGCAGCTGCTCTCTCATATAACCGTCATCGAAACAATCTTCAGTGGTGAGAGAGGAATAAATTCTGTCGCAATAACTATCATCAATCCTTAGAAAGAAATTGGCCGAGCTGGGAATTGAACCAGCCAACCCGTTCTCAAGTCCTGCATGCTACCGACTGACGCGGGCTCGGCTTCAAAATCAGACGGCATATTAGTTGCATTCTGATCTTTGAGACCTGCTGCCTCCAGAAAATATAGAAACTCCTCCAACTAAAAGCGGCAAGACTCCATCAATATATCTGTCTGAATGAGTGAGTATAAAATCCCCCACTGATATTTATTATCTTCCATATGAGGCAATATCCAAGCAGATCCCAAACAATTACATGATTTCTGGATGCAATCTCAATCTCAAACAATTCATCATGGCAAGGGATATATGATTCTGTTTATACACCCTTAGGATGCAAGTCACACCTTCAGATTGCTTTTGTGGATAGTGTAGATCCAAGATCAGACTGCACAAAATGTGAAGTCTGATCTAGAAGCTATATTGTCCAATATTTTATGAAATATTCTTGACAATAAAACTATTATAACTGGGCTATTTCTACAGCCTGAAAATAGTTGTCTGCTGCTTTTTGCAACAGTAGAGTTAAGAATAACACTAGATCACTGCGATCCAATCTCTATTCAATAACCCCATTCAGTTTTACAACTATTTTTCAATTGAAAACTTCATTATAACAGGAGGGCCAAGATGGCCCTAAATCGCTCACCTGAATTTTTGAGGGGACCATAGCCAATTTTTTTTTTGAGGTATTGAAACTTTGGAAACAAAATCATTATTTTGCCAAGCAATTTTGAAAAGGTCACCTGTAAAAGTCATTTCAAAATCTGTCACCACCCCTACAATCATCACCACAGCAATGATTTTGATGAATCAGAATTCTGCAAATAAATTTTTGGATAGATCACCCAAAGACAATTTCTTGAAGAAGAGCACATGCTCGATAGTGACTAAAAACATAAGTCAAACAACAGCACCACATGCAGGTGCCAACAATTGGCTGTTGTTTTTCGACGGATAAAATTTCCCTAACAATTTTTTAAAAGGGTCACCCTAGGAACATTTCTGTGAAATTATTTCAAAATCTGACCAGCCTTTCCAGAGAAGAATTAAAAAATTCCTCTTCATGTCCCTGTAGTGCAAATAGCCCCCACCATC
Organism: Hippopus hippopus; assembly: GCA_946811185.2. NCBI lineage: Eukaryota > Metazoa > Mollusca > Bivalvia > Cardiida > Cardiidae > Hippopus > Hippopus hippopus. The sequence continues at coordinate 41,383,349 of OX328100.1, forward strand.
AGAGCCATGTTTCTTTCTTGACAGATCACAATTTTGTGAACAATTTTTGAAAAGAGTCACCCAAGGAACATTGCTCACCCAAGGAACATTGCTGTGAAATTATTTCAAAATCTAACCAGCGGTTTCAGAGAAGAAGAATTTTTAAGAATTTCTTCATGTCCGTATGGTGTAAATAGCCCACAGCCATCAGAGCCATGTTTCTTGATGGATCAAAATTTCTCGAACAATTTGCAAAAAGGGTCACCCAACAAACATTTCTGTGAAATTATTTCAAAATCTGACCAGCTGTTTCAGAGAAGAAGAATTTTTAATAATTTCTTCATGTCCATATAGTGCAAGTGGCCCCCCCCCCCCATCAGAGCCATGTTTCTTGATGAATAAGCATTTTGCGAACAATTTTTGAAAAGGGTCACCAAAGGAACATTTCTGTGAAATTATTTTAAAATCTGACCAGCGGTTTCAGACAATAAGAATTTTTAAGAATTTCTTCATTTCTGTATAGTGCAAGTAGCCCCCATCAGAGCCATGTTTCTTGACGGATCAAAATTTCACAAACAGTTTTTGAAAAGGGTCACCCAAGGAACATCTCTGTGAAATTATTTTAAAATCTGACCAGCGGTTTCAGAGAAGAAGAATTTTTAAGAATTTCTTCATTTCTGTATAGTGCAAGTAGCCCCCATTCACCAGAGCCATGTTTCTTGATGGATCAAAATTTCGCGAACAATTTTTGAAATGGGTCACCCAAGGAACATCTCTGTGAAATCATTTTAAAATCTGACCTGCGGTTTCAGAGAAGAACAATTTTTAAGAATTTCTTCATTTCTGTATAGTGCAACTAGCCCCCATTCATCTGACCAGCGGTTTCAGAGGAGAAGATTTTTAAAAAATTTCTTAGAAAATTCCATTTGGTTGCCATGGCAACCAGAGTTTTTGATGGAATCAAATTCTGTGAACAGTTTTCAAAGAGGACCTCCCAAGGAACATTCCAGCCAAGTTTGGTCCAAATTGGCCCAGCAGTTTAGGAGGAGTTGATGTTTAAAGAATTGTTGACGACACACGACGGACGACTGACACCGGATGATCCTAAAAGCTCCCCTTGAGCACATTGTGCTCAGGTGAGCTAAAAAGTACATTGTTAACCATTTTCTGGCAAAAAGTTAACCCTTTGGTTGCTAAGCGCAATCCAAGTAGCTGTTGTGGACAGTGTAGATCAAGATCTGATTGCACAAAACTTGCAGTCTGATCTTGGATCAACACTTTCCGATAAAGAGATACTGTTTTCCCAAAATATACCTTTGAAATGACAAAAGTTGGGCTTGAAAATTTTATTTCACTTATTCAGCAGGATAAGGGTTAATAAGCATCCTGATAAATGCTCATAGCTGAGTATCAAACCATGGACAAAAATGGTCACAATGAAAAGTTTCGTTTTCATATGACCCATGCTCTGGGAAAAGAGGGCTTAATGCATCTCAATGATCCAAGGTACCAAACAAAGCCATCACATAATATATATGGATCCATTAAATCCACTTTTTTAACAACTGACTTTATCGTGAGGTACATTAGTCCTTGGACATACAGAAAATTGACCAATAGCCAAAAGTTTCGGCCCAGGTCAACCTGCGCAGACTGCGCAATATCGCAACATCCACTGAAAATTAGGAAGATTTTTGTGTCATAGGCTTGACTACCTAACTAAACTTATCGTATAGATCAAAGTTTAGAATGCATGCTCTGAACAGTCTGATCTTGATCTATGCCATCTGCAAAAACACCTTGTTTTCAACTACGGTGCTGAAGCAATTACAGGCAGTTAGTCAGATATTAGATAATGGGATCATGGGAAAAAAGATACAATCTGAATAGAGCTTGAGTTGATAACAAAAAAGGACATGAGTGTTGACTTATCAGCTTGGCCTTCTTATATCACTTCCTTTGAACAGTTCTATCTCCATCTTGAATGGACCACCTTTGAGACCCTTCTGGGCCTGCAGTTGGTAACTTAAGCAAGTTTGATGAACAGCAACAGTGATGACAGTGGAACTTGACTTTGAAGATCATTTTCTCCATGATGCATCATAACCTTAAGAGCTGTTAACCCTCTACCAAACAATCCTGTGTTTTAACCAAATGAATGAAGCTTGTTGAAAACACTGTTGAAAACGGAGAAAACTCTGATAACCAGCATTTTCTTCTTTTCCTACAATGTTTTCTACTATTTCAAGGACAAAAATCATCTTTTCTGCTATGCTTAATTTGTCATCTGCAAACTTTAATATTTTCAATTTGGACAAATCTAAAATTTTGTCATTATGTAAAGAGTTAACAAAAACATAACACACAGATATTTTTAGCACCCTGCAATAATACATCAGACTACTTTTGGAAAAGACAATTAAATGCCTTTAGTAGAGGGCCTATAATTAGACTATGGTAGTAAATCAGGATTCTGCCCTGCATAGAAATGACTCGATTTCTTCTCATTTGAGACATTTCCCAGTCACTGTAATTAGCCTACTGGTATGAGAGAGGTTCCCAAGAACTAACACTGAGAGAGCTAAATGATGGAATTGGTTCTTATCACATTTAGCTCTTAACTCTTTACCAAATGACAAATTTTTAGACTCGTCCAAACTCAATGCATTTGTACATGAATAAATAAATATGACGGAAATGATGAAATTTATCTTTGATTGAGCGGAAAACATTGTGGGAGAAGGAGAAAATGCTGTTTATCAGCATTTTCTCCATTTCTCATAATGTTTTCAAAAGCCTTCTCCTTTAGGGTCGTTATAACTTGGGATTGTTCGGTAAAGGGTTAAACAAGAAGACTTAACTTTTAGACGTGTCTATATTGAAAGCATTTGCAGACAAGACGAGTTTAAGACTCAAAAATCGAAATTTGTTTTGTTAGGGTAGACAACATTGTGCGAAAAGGAGAAAATGCTGGTTACCAGCACTTTCTCCTTTACCCACGTTTTCAAAAGGCTTCTTCCCCACGGTCTACAAAATTCGGGATTGTGTGGTAAAGGATTAACTAGACAGCAATGTTTTAGACTCATCCAAATTAAAAACAAGAGGACCATGATGGTCCTATATCGCTCACCTGAGTACTAAGCAATAAAGGTCTACAATGAAGATAAATACCAAATATCGAGGTTCAAGGCCAAATGATAATGAAACAAGAGCGGCAAATTGTCACAAGATATGGCCGTCCCACCGCCAGTTGTCAAGGAGGTATAATAATCGCAAAGGGCAGGTAATGCAACAAACATGTTTACCAAGTCTCAAGTCAATTTGACTTGAGACTTCAAAATTCCGTTCCGGACAAGCAAGAAATACTGTAAAAATGAAGATCAAAGTGGAATTACTCAAAATTTGCTCTAGGTAGAGTTACTGTTCTTGCGCACTGTACTTGGTAATATTGCAACAGACATGCATACCAAGTTTGAAGTCGTTCTGACTTGAGATGACAAGTTACATTCCAGACAAGCACAAAATGCTGTAAAAATGATGATCAAAGGGAAATAACTCAGACAGCATGAGGTAGAGTTACAATTCTTGTGCACTGCACTTCCAAATATTGCAACAAATAAGCATACCATATTTCAAGTCATTCCTACTTAAGATGACAAAGTTTTGCTCCGGACAAGCAAGAAATGCTATAAAAATGAAGGTCAAAGGGGGAATAACTCAAAATTCGTGCTATGAAGAGTTATGGTTCTTGTTCACTGCACTCCGTAATTTTTCAACAATCATGCATACCAAATTTGAAGATGTTCAGGCTAGAGATGACAAAGTTATATTCCGGACAAGCAAAAAATGCTGTAAAAACGATGATCAAAGGGAAATAACTCATAGACAGTACGAGGTAGAGTTATGGTTCTTTCACACTGCACTCCGTATTATTGCAACAAACACAAATGCCAAGTTTCAAGTCAATCGGACTGGAGATGACAAAGTTACGCTCCGGACAAAGAACTATTCTAAAGAACTTTCTAATTCAAGGGCAAATAACTCCAGTTGTTCTGGTCCGATTAGACCCATAATCGATCTCATCCGAGATCTTATAGTCATAAGTATTTTGACCAAGTTTGATGCTGATTGGTTAAAAATTGTAGATGCTAGAGTGTAAACAAAGTCAAATATAGCAATTTTTCTAATTCAAGGGCAAATAACTCCAGTTGTTCTGGTCCGGTTAGACCCATAATTGAACTCATCCGAGATCTTATGGTCATATATATTTTGACCAAGTTTGGTGCTAATTGGTTGATAATTGTAGATGCTAGAGTGTAAACAAAGTCAAATATAGCAATTTTTCTAACTCAAGGGCAAATAACTCCAGTTGTTCTGGTCCGATTAGACCCATAATCGAACTCATCTGAGATCTTACGGTCATATATATTTTTACCAAGTTTGGTGCTGATTGGTTTATATTTGTAGATGCTAGAGTGTAAACAAAGTCAAATATAGCAATTTTTCTAATTCAAGGGCAAATAACTCCAGTTGTTCTCGTCCGATTAGACCCATAATTCAACTCATCCGAGATCTTATGGTCATATATATTTTGACCAAGTTTGGTGCTGATTGATTGATATTTGTAGATGCTAGAGTGTAAACAAAGATATGTGAACGGATGGACGGAGAGACGGACGAAGACAGACGGTGAGTGATCACAATAGCTCATCCTGAGCACTTCGTGCTCAGATGAGCTAAAAAAAATGCAGTTTTAATGATGGCATTTGTCTTTGAAAGGGCTGAAAACATTGAGGGAAAAGGAGAAAATGCTTGCTATTAGCATTCTCCCCTTTTCCTACAATGTTTTTAACAGCATTTTTTCTTCAGATACAGTATTATTTGGTAAAAGGTAAATTAATCCTTACTTAAATAGAATGGGCATTTTCAGTTAGGAGAGAAAAGACTCTTACAAGTAGTTATCAGTACGGATCATAGATCACCCGAGTATTATCCATGTTCTTTGCAGTCTGATCTTGATCTACATTGTCAACAATATGGCTACAGTCAGGTTCCCCCTTTAAAAACTGGAAATTCTTTAGATAGAAAACCTAGGTATGCATGCAATGCTTTCCATATTTTGACATACTCTGAAATCAATGGGAAACTCATTTCACAGTTGAGTGATTCAGAGAAGACAAAATATCAGTATAAATCATTATCAAATAGACAATTAAAACGGGGATTCCTCTACTTATTTTTACCAAGAGCTACTAAAAATAAGACTCTTCTCTACATGTCTTTTAAAACAAATAATGAAACACAGCACACTGTTACTTGAAATTGCTTATTTCTCAATTCAAAGCCAAATAACTCTGAACACCCTTAGCTTGCTGACATACACTAAAATTATGTTACAGATGAGATGCATTCTAGCAAGTTTTAATGCTTTTCACTGAAAACTGTAAGAGGAAACAGCTATATAAGAAAGAGCTAATGAATGAATGAATGAATGTTGTTTTATGGCGCATCGACAGCTTAGGTCATTTAGCACGCATATCTGTGTTAAAAGATATTAAAAGTGGAATTTTTAAACTAAAAAATGTTTCAATACATTAATGATAGTAAAAGGTTGAATTAAGAAGGATTATGTGTTATCTTAATATGCATAAAGGGCAAGAAAGAGCTAAGAGAGATGGATAGGCACACTGATGGAAGTACAAATAACAAGGGCCATTTTCCACAAAGTACAACTGCCATGGGTAAATATAAACTAGAATCTGTGGTTGTACTTGAACATGAGCATAATAAAGCCTTCAAAGGAAGCACAGGTGAACCCTTTACCACACAATCCCTAGTTTTAAGGACCCTGTGGGATAGAGCTTTTGAAAACAATATGAGAAAGGAGAAAATACTGGTAACCAGCATTTTCTCGTTTTCCCACTTTGTTTTCTACCTTTTCAAGGCAAAATCCAACAATTAAGCCACATCTAGATTTTCTTCTGCAAATGCTTTGTCTTTGGACAAGTTCAAAATTTTGTTGTGTGATAAAGAGTTAACTGGTTAACATCTTCAGCAGATAACTTTTGGAAATATGATGTGGCTAAATGAGAAACTGCTCTTTTTGTTACAATGTCCTTGCAAATTTTCATGAATCAAACCTTAATTCATGTTGAAAAGTCATATTAAAAATTTTACAAGGATGATTTTCTCTGCCATAAATTTGTTTCAGGAAGTTATGAGTTAACCAGTTTAACCCTTTACCACACATCAAAAATGTAAAATTGTCCCAATCAAATGCATGTGTAGACAATAATTTAAATGTAACTCAACTGATGGAACTTGTCTTTGATGGTAAATATTGTAGGAAAAGGAGAAAATGCTGGATTCAAGCATTTTCTCCTTTTCCCAAAATGTTTTCAAAGGACCTCTTCCTTAAGGTTGTTAAAACTCAGGATTGTGTGGTACAGGATTAATTCATAAATCTAATTCTGACATGCTTCACAAAACAAAATTAATTTTCCATCAATTTTACTGTCACAGTTGTGTTGTAACCCTGCAAGCAAACTGGCAGACATGCTTCCTGAAGTAACAGATTGAATAATTATTATTTACCTCTGGGTGCCAAATGCATTAAAAAAACATTCAAAGTCAATCAAAACCACCAAGATACTGCAATTTCATGGCAAATCTATAGGTGAATATTTCACGAATATTTGGACTATGCAGATCAGAGTTAAGATTTAACATTTTGTGACCACAAATTTTTCATCCACAGCAGCCTCACTAAACTTTGGAATATGGTCAATTGAGGAAAAGACTTCAGTACATAATACCGAACATTCTCCTTTTAAAGCCCCCAGAAAGATTCCGTTTTAAAAAAGATGGGGAATAAAAATTGGCAAATCATGCAGGATTTCTGACGACAAAGCTAACATTGCAGTTTGGATTTTAGTCAGCTTTGAACATGAAGCTATCTCTGATCTTTTCAATTTAGGACACTAAGGTTTGTTCACTAATCAATTGGAGATTGCTCTTCAATGATTACCCCCCCCCTCCAAAAGTTCTTGCACTGTTGTTGAGAAATATGATGTTACAAGAAATGTGTAGTGTCATATGAAGCGTATGAGTTTTCAGATTATCAAATGTAAAATGTACTTTGATCTGTAAAGTAACAAGGGTGATGTCAACATCCTATAATTATTAAGTAAAATTTATTTTAACTTGATTGCTTGACTCAAGGGGTAGATTAATTTCAGTTAGATAAAAGCTAGGAAAGCATTAATAAGAGGAACCATCAAACAAGGAATTAACTGGCTGCAACACCATTGGCAATTTTTGAAGCATCTGTAGGACAATATAATCACAAAACATCTGGTAGTCTAGATCAGACATCAGAAACATGAGACAGCACATAATGATGGTGATGACTGATCTTGATCTTTACTGTACAAAAGCACCTGAAAAGGTATGTAGCACTTTAAGGGCCAATAATGACAGACATATTGCCACTTTTGTCATGCTAAAGGCACCCATGGTGATTTTCTGAGCAAAAATGCCCATGCAAACATCATTCACTGCATGCATACATACATTGCAGGATCCAATACCTTTAAAATATATTGAATCCTTGACAATACTGTGTTATAACAAGAAGAAGGCTTTAGAAAAGTTTGTGAGAATAGGAGGAAATGCAGGTAAGCAGCAGTTCCTCCTATTCCAATAAAGTTTTCTACCCTTTCAGAAACAAATTCCATTCATTAAATCACATTGTAAATGCTTTCATTTGCACAAGTCCACAATTTTGCTTCTTTTGTTCTTTAAAATTTCTTCTCAATACCAGAATAGGGCAAATTTTTACAGTTTAAAGAAACTAAAATGATAGGTGAAAATTTGAAATTATTTGAAAGTAGATTTTCATGTCACATACACCAACAGAGGCTGGTATGAGCCCATTTGAAAAAAAGAAAATGTTATTCTCTAACATAATAGACAAGGCCACCACTGGAAAAAAAGATACAATCAAAAGTTTGGGTATCTCTACCCATTTCTATACATCGTTCTATTTCAAAACTCTGGTCACACAGTCATGCGGAAAACACATTTATACACATGATAGGATTGAACACATAATCTATGAATACGAATCTTTGTCTTCATCACTACATACGCCAATGAGGATCCCCACAATGTACTATTGGATTACAAAAGAGTTTGTTTCTTCTAGAGGTACATGGCTGAATCTAGACGAAACACAAATAACAAACCCTGACATTTTCTTGGGGAGAAAAATGTGAAAAGTTTGACAGACAACAAATAAAAAAAGCTTTCCTGAAACAAGACAGACTGATCTGATTTTTTTTTTTGTCTACTTCTGAATCCTTATTATCTCCAGAAACATCTTTGATGTGTCTGCAGTTTCCTTCCAAAGATTTTTACCAAGTCCTCTGAACTAGCTTTCTCCACACTCATAGTAAGCCAGTATCTCTATGTAGCAGACATGAACACTGATTTATAATGAGAAAGTTTTTTTCTAATTGTCCGAAACATAAATGAAAGGACAAAAGCACAATAATAAATGAAACGTCTGTTATCCAGCTGTATGAACTTAATTTCAAGATAAAGACATGAAAAAGAAGAGTATTATGGGCGTTCCCTTTAGATTGAATTGAGATTGAATGGGCTGGGTATTACAGATCAATTTGATTGAGCTCTGAATTCTCATTTACAAATAGCAATAGCACACACATATTGTGCTCAATGAGTATGTTTTGAGCCAAAGTTCATATCTTGGTCTCGGCTGTCTCGCAACATCAAGAGAGCAACTCCAACCAATAAATCCAAGCCAGCTTAACCAAAATTTACAAAGCAATTAACCATCTAATTGACTAAGACATTCTGTTTCAGCCTATTATATATATGGCCTGTCTTAAAATCTGAAATTAGAAAAAGAATATGCTAGAACTGCACATAAATATGGCACTAATGCACATTACTGATAGCTCTTACAATATCAGAAAAGACAACTGAGATTTACAAGATGACTAGATATTAAAAAAAATGACTCTAGACTTGACGACTTTAACCTTTGCCTTACAAACCCAAGTTTTAATGACACTTTACTTACGAAGGGTTAATGCTAGTAACCAGCGTTTTCCTCTTTTACCACAATGTTTTACACCCCTTTGTCATCTGCAAAATGCTTCTATTTGGGACAAGTGTAAAATTTTGTCATACAAAAAATAGTTCATAACAGGCAGAACAAAATAAAACCATGCGATCATCCTAATCAATAGGAGACGGTCCATGGAAACATTTATGATGCCAATCAATACAAATAAGTATCAATGTTATTTCTCCCAAACTTCTGATAATTTACCAATCATTTCCTGGCCTAGAAAACACAACTATTCAGATAACTATGTTGTACTTTTTATGACAACCATCCAGGAGATGACGTCTGCCTGTAGTTTAACTCTTTACCACATAGCAAAATTTTTGTTCGGTCCAAATTGAAAGAAGTTGCAGATGACAAACTAGATGTTGCACATATTAGGAAATTTTCTTTGAAAGAGAAGAAAACATCATGGGAAGAGGAGAAAATGCTGGTTACCAGCATTTTCTCCATTTCCCACAATGCTTTCAACATTTTTTTCTTTGGGAACCTTAAAACTCAGGACTGTGTGGTAATGTGTTAAATAACTTGTACATCAATACTGTGGTATATGTACAGTGGTAATTTTTTTTTTTAAATCATATTACAAGCCACTGAGATGTTCAGGACATCTTTAGATGCTCATGCAACAACATTTATCAAGATCACACTGTACTTAGACTATACATTCCTTTACAATAAGCAAGAGCTGGTACAGTATTGATTGATTGATTGATTGTACGGTGTTTAACGCCATTTTCAACATTATTTCAGTTATATCGCGGCAGCCAATGCACCTATCCATGTGTTCCTGAAGTCCCTTTTACCAGTATTTTCTTTCCAAGCCACTGGCTGCTTTCCCACATAATCATCGTCGAAACAATGGTCAGTGGTGGGAGAGGAATGAATCCTGTCGCAGTGACTATCATCAATCCTCGGAAAGAAATTGGCTGAGCCAGGGGTCCTAGCCACGGGTCGAACCCTGGACCCCGTGTTTTCAAGTCCTGCACGCTACTGACTGAGCTACTGGGGCTCAGCGGTACAGTATTGATCAACCCTCTAAATATTGCTAAGATTTGAAATCAGAGATGTAAAATTCCACTCGCCCGCTCCCATTGGTGAGTGATCTTTGACTTCGGGCAAATACAAGAAAGATCTGACTCACCCGACTGGTTGAGTGCGTTTTTCGACATATTACATGCTCTTAAAGTCCATAAAATTTGGCAAAATTTCAAGCCGAGAACTGCTAATCAAACGGAAGTTTACATCAATTATTTGAGGTTTTGTCTAGTTACAAACCATTACATGCATACACACAATACAATGTCAATTTTTGCCACGTCCAATCTGCATCAAATCACTACAGCAAACCAATCAGGTATTACGTACGAGATTTAGTCGCCCCCCATAATTTCTAAAAGCCACGCTTTGGTTCTGCATTATATACTGGGTATTAAGCAACAACTTCGGGACGACTCGGAGCAAATCCGCCTGTCTACGCTTTAGTATTTCTTTTCTTATGGGAATATTCGAGGGAATTCTAAACTGGTTCAGTGATTTTCTAAAAATATTCTGAAGAAGTGGTATGACCTATTTTTCATTCAATTGATTGAATCACTACAGATGCATTACAAAGAAGGTTATGTAAGAAGATAATTACGTAAACAAATTAGGTTGATTTTGCACTCGAACAGTAAGTCATTTGATCAGAAAATTTGACAGTGCAGATGACCTATTTTTAGTAGCTGTGTAGGGAACACCATCTGTTTAACATTAGGTACCTTTAGAAAATGAATTCCTCTCTTTGCATAATGTTAATGAACAGGCAGTTGGATGAAAAGCTAAAAATCAGACATGATAATATTTCTTGACATTTATTTTAGATCAAAATTACATGTACGTATAATTAATCGAATGACTTTCAATTCTTTTAGACAAATATTCCACAAAAAAAAAAGGGGGTGAGTGAAAAACTCTGCAATGCGAGTAACCTTAAACACCTAATCGCCCAGCAGGGTGAGTAGATAAGAAAATAATTTTACATCCCTGGAAATGCCAAGACTAACCATCTCACTGACATGGGACTTTATTACCGAAAAAAAAGCCACCTACCAGTAAAAAACTTTTGATCTCACTTTCAACATCATTTTTACAAAAAAGGCCTTATCACCATCTATAATCATGCAAACTTTCATACACCCTGATCATAATATTTGAAGTTATTTTAGATGAAAGGTAGTTTTTCCTTTCAGAAATCATAAGCTTGACCCTATGACCCTAAACAGAAGGACTGTGCACCTTTAGTATATTCATATCTTGCCTTAGGTGAAAAATCATGTAGACAATGATGATATTTTTTCAAAACATATTGCAGGATCTACATTTAGAGGGCTTGCTGATGAAGGCTGAATTGAAAATATGAGAAATGGGCTAACTACAGAATGCATGGACCAACTAAAAGAGGCCAATGATATGATTTTATACGGCCAAAAAGTGATGAAGAGCTTTTTTCAGAGATTCGAACTAGTTTTTTATTCACACCAAAATATTATAAAAAGAACCTGATGACCAAGTTTCATAAAGTTTAAGCAAAAATGTGTCCTCTTAAGTGATGATAAGATTGTTCAAAGATACGATCTGGTGACCTACTATTTTCCCATGGGTAACTCATTTTCATGTATCACTGAAACAAAAGGTGGCCTCTATAGTGACAACAAAGTCATTTTTATCCCTATGATTAAACATGTAAGTGACCTACTTTTTATTCAAAGGTGACACATATTCAAGTTGGTCCATAATATCCATTGCAAACCAACTTTGGCTAAATTTTGCCATGAAATATTGGAAAGGAATGATTCAAGGTTAGACCACACAGTCTGTCGGGACTGATCTTGATCCATAAAAGCTCTAAAGGTTGGACTCAGTCCTCTCAGTGTTTACTGTTTATTTTTCCCACAATTTCCTGAATAGCCTGTTACAGAAAAGTGTTATCAAACAAATTACTGTGGCTGTGAGAGTCCAACTTGGGAGGAATCCATCACATTTCTCACATTTCCATTGCACCACAGCGGTACTAAATCTTCATTCCCAGTTCTCTCCTCCCTCGTTCATTATTGATTTGACGTCAAAAGAAGTTCGGCGAAAGAAGGCATTGTAACGAGTCAAATTAAGAATATTTGCTTTATAATAATTGGATTTTAGAGAAGAAGATTGTACAGTGACATTCCTTCAATACATATCACATCCCAGACGCAATAGTTTTCGTCCGAGTAAACATGGCAACACGGCAACATTATTCCATTTGCTTCCAAAGTGACTAACACAGCGAAGAAAGTCTGATGGTAAAGGAACCAATGACAAATGGTGGTGTTGACTCAACATCTCAGTAACAATCTTCTACACTCAACTCATTACCTCTACCAGGCTTCTATCAGTAGAAAAATCTTTGAAACGTTGATGCAAAAGGAGAAATTGCTCATAATGCTTAGTTTCTCATTTTCCATCAATATTTCCCTATGTATTCATGTATTAAAACTGTTCATGTCGATAACATGTATTTTGAAAATAATGTTTTTAAATTTGTCTGCAGCCAAGTTGTTTCCAGGGGTAAAGTGTTAAAGCAACTGAGTACAGAATGTTATTTGTCAGTTATCTGGCTTATCGTAGACAACAGTTTATAATATTTTGCAATTGCAACATTCCATTACTGTGCAAGGTATTATACTTACAAGAAAAATTAAACATAATAAGAATTTGCAAGGAAAAGAATTCGCAAGAAAATAACGTATTTTAAACAGTAACTGTTGCTTGTTATAATTAACTCTTTACCACACAATCCCGAGTTTTAACGACCCTGAGGAGATAACCTTTTGAAAGCCTTGTGGGAAAAGAAGAAAATGCTGGAAACCAGCATTTTCTCCTTTTCCCACAATGCTTTCTTACCTATTATATAGAGAAATCATTATTTAAACAACATTAAATTTGTCCTCTGCAAATGCTTTGAATTTGGAGTAGTCTAAAATTTTGTCATTTGGTAAAGAGTTAACTGATCCATTTACCAGAATGATTTCAATAGCTTGTCAACTGCAGATGCAACTAATGGAATAGTATGCATTTATAACATCTGGGATTTTCAAACTATTCCTTTTTACTAAATGATATACCATAGTTTTCACAAGTCCAAACCCAAAGCATTTGTAGATTACAACTTTGATGTAACGATTTAAGGGAAAGAAATCATTTTGGGGAAAAAGACAACTAGCAACGAAGATCTTCTCCTTTTCCCCTGAAGGTATATCTTTATCGTTTGAGCAGCAATTATTTTATCAACTGCTAGTGCTTTTAAAATAGACCACACATTCTCATTTTCACACAGTGTTTTCTATCCTTTCAAGATCAAATGACATGACATGAGCAGCAATTATTTTGTTGTCTGCAAAATTTATGCTTTTCAATGCTTAAATTCTGTCTGCTGGAGAAGGGTTCAGAGTTTAGGTTTGAGAGAGGAACAGCTGAAATCAACAAGTCAAGGAATATTTAGGACCTCATGAGCTTGTTGTTGACAGCTTTGGAAAACACTGATCCACTGATCCACTTCTGAAATAATGTCCTGGCTTTTAAAAACAGCAGTTTCTTTTCCTTCAAAAGAACAAGAGGGCTATTGGCCCTAAAGCGCTCATCTGAGTAAAGTCATCTAGGACTGATGAAGCTGAAGAGGTCCTGCATTTAATGATGTAAAACACATGAGTGTAAGTGACCTACTTTTTGACCAACTTGACCTATTTTTGAACTTGCCAAAGATATCATCAAGCAAACATTTATGAGTATGAGACTAAAAATGTGCCCTCTAGATTGCACACAAGGTTTTTCTAAGATTTGTCCCACCTACTTTTTGATCTTACATTACCCCTTTTGAACTTACTTCTTTTTTAAACTTTACCATCAAGACAAACATTCTTTTCAGGTGTACTGGGTAAAAAATGTGGCTTCAAGAGTGCAAACAAGGTTTTTTAAAGATTTGTTCCAATTACCTACCTTTTTGACATGACATGATCAAATTTTGACTATGTACCAAATTTCATCAAGACAAAGATTCTAAACAAGATTCATGAGTATTGGGCTGAAAATGTGGCCTTTAGAGTGCACAAAAGGATTTGTCTTAAGATTTGTCCAACCAATCTACATTTGACACGATGCGGCCCAATTTCAAACTTGTCTGAGATATCATCCAGGCAACGTTTCTTGAATGACAGACTAAAAATGTGGCTTCTAGAATGCTCACTAGGTTTCTCTTAGATTTGTCCCAGTGACCTACCCAATTTTGACCTTGTCTGAGATATTATCATGACAAACAATCTGACCAACTTTCATGAGTATCTGACAGAAAATGTTGGCATCCAGAGTGCACACAAGGTTTTTCTAAGATTTGGCCCAGTGACTTACTTTTTGACCCAATGTGACCAAATTTCAAAATTGTCTGGGATAACATTGAGGCAAACATCCTGACTGAGTTTCATGGGTATTGGGCTCAAATTGTGAACTTTAAAGTGCACACAAAGTTTTTCTAAGATTAGTATCAGCAACCACCTTTTCACCCGACATGACCCAATTTCCATCTTGTACAAGATTTTATCAATAAAAAACATTCTGACCAAGTTTCATGAGTATCTGACAGAAAATATAACCTCTAGAAAGTACACAGGGTAACTGTAGCAACAGCATGACGGACACAGCACGATCACAAAAGCTCACCTTGGGCACTTCATGCTCAGGTGTGCTAAAAAGCTGTAGTTTAGGATCAATCTTGAAATAGTTCATATTATAGTAATAGGTTAGGAAACCACAAATACAGGAAATCATGAACTTTATTGTACCTTTTACCACACAATCCCCAGTTTTAACCACCTGAGTAAGGATGCTTTTGAAAACATAGTAAGAAAAGGAGAAAATGCTGGTAAACAGCATTTCAAGGACAAATCCTATAATTTGTGCCATATTTTAAGTCTCATCTGTAAATACTTTCAATACAGACAGCCATAATATGAATTCTCATCTGTAAATACTTTCAATATAAACAATGTTTAAATTTCGTAATTTGTTAAAAAGCAACCACCTTGTTTGCTAAATGCAACACCAGGTACATTTACAGACAATGTAGACTGACCAACAACAAAGACAGTACAGGCTGTTCTTGGTCAATACTGCCATGGTCAATACTGCCAAACGTTTCTGAGATTCTGGTCAAGAAAAAAGACAAAAAGTATTTGTTGGATATTCTCTTCTGACTGCTAAGTGTCTCGTTTCATTTCCTATGCATTATGAAGTATTAGCCCTTAAAGCGCCTTTTACTACTTTAGTTGCATTTCCAGTCAATGTATATCAAGATCAGACTGCACAAAACCTACAGTCTGATCTATGATCAACAATGTCTGCTTTGGTGAAACATTCTTGACAAAGAAAACCTTGAAACTGCCTTTAGTTGAGTCATATTTTGAGTTTTAATATGTCTGGTAATTTTATTCAGCGCTGTAAAGGCTAGCAGGACAGTAGTAAATTATGTACCACAATGTCAGATGGCAGTATTTCTGCAAGCCATCATCTTGATGAAATATAGCTCATCTCCATTAGCCCTTTTCTCCAATAATAAAGCTGACGGCTACATAAACAATATCTACACTTACATTGAGTTAGAAAGATCGAAACATTTTTAAACTCAAAGCTATGTTTCTAGAAAATAAAAAAGAATACTAAGTGCAGTGGGAAAATTACTAAAACATTAACTCTTTACTATAACAACAAAATTTAGATTTGTCCAAAATTGAAAGCATATACAGACAAAAAATTAAATTTGGAACAACCATTGGAATTTGTCTTTGAGGGGGCAAAAAATATCGTGGGAAAAGGAGATGCTGACTACCAGCATTTTTTCCTTTTCCACAATATTGTCAAAAGCCTTCGTCTTCAAGGTTGTTAAAGCATGGGATTGTTTGTTAACCCCTGAATAAAGTGCCTTTCACAACAATTGTTGTTCAAGATCAGACTGCACAAAATATGAAGCCTGTTAACCCTTATCCTGCTAAAGAACTAAAATTAAATTTTCAATTCGATAGTACATTTTGGGGAATAATATCTCCTTATCAGACAGTGTAGATCAAAGATCAGACTGCACATTCTTTGCAGTCTGATCTAGATCTACACTGTCCGCAAAAGGTCAGTGAGTCGCGCTTAGCAGCCTAAGGGTTAATGAATCTACACTGTCCACTTTGCTGAGACATTCTAGTTACCAGCAACCTAGCAGTTACTTTGTTGTTATTTTCCTGATAGAATATTTCAAATTCTGTTTGTTTGGTACTCCTATGGATAACATGTAAGCTCAAAGAAACATGAATTGTTGCATCTGTAGAAGAATCTATTTCAAAACTGCGCAGTTATTGTTAAAAATGCTCAATACATACAAATCTGTATGTCTTTGTATGTTTCATAGACTATCAACTCAAGGGACAAGCTAATTTGTATTGTGTGGTTTACTATTTCCATACTACAGACAAAACAAATAACCTCTGTGGACAATGTAAATCAAGATCAGATTGTACAGTATGTATGGTCTGATCTCTGATCTGCATTGTCCATTATTTTATTCTAGACTGTGATTAAATTCTCTCCTTACCTTGCAGTGAAACTGTATTTGTAGCCTTCGAAAAAAATGTACTTTAAGGGTGCTCTGGGAAAAGGCAGATTAATGCATCATGGTAATGCATTATACCAAACAAGTCATCTCATAATTATGGATCCATACAATCTATCCTGTCAAACACCAACTCAACCTTGAGGTAAAATAGTCCTTGGACATGCAATAAAATTAACTGATAGCAAAAAGTTTCAATTCATGTCAGCCTGCACGGACTGTGCAGGCTGACATAGATTGAAACCTTTTGCAAATGCATTGGACGACCTTTTCACAGAGCATGATTCACTGATAAGGTATTGAAAGAGTCACTGAGCAAAACTTTGTAACAGGCACAAAAAACCCTGTGTTTCCATTAGAACAATAGACAATAAGGCTGTCTATCTGATCAATTATAATATGGCATGTAAAAACAGAAAAATCTGTTTGATGCATTATTCATGGAAACTGTTTGTTGGGTCTGGTGTCCTCTATTGTGTCTCTATTTCCTAGATAGCAAAATCAAATAATATGTAACACATGGAGCGCAGATAAACCCAATAGACATTTGCAGTCTAGAAAAGGAGACCCACAGAATTACAATTTAACGGCTTTTTGTCTGTAGCATTCCTACAAAGCAGACAGTGCAGATCACAGATCAAACTGCATGCATTGTGCAGTCTTATCATGATACATGTATACGCAGATAGCAAAGGCAATACGGGTATAATTTAAGGGTGAAAATTGTTCAGTATATTGATGCATGTACTTTTTTTCAA
The DNA here is from genome assembly GCA_946811185.2 of Hippopus hippopus. Lineage (NCBI taxonomy): Eukaryota > Metazoa > Mollusca > Bivalvia > Cardiida > Cardiidae > Hippopus > Hippopus hippopus. Next base: position 41,400,903 of record OX328100.1, read on the forward strand.
AAGCATGTTGTTAAGATATATGAAAACAGAATACCGTATCTTTAGACTACATCTATTTTTGTACATGCAATTCTTAGATATACCAAAATTGGACACAACTGAAATAACCAATAAAGGGTTGAGGAAAAGAAAAATATCCCTTTTGAATGCTATATCATCTCTTGTATTGATGTTTCTTTATTAAGTTTCCATATGCACGCCATTTATTTTTCTTTTGTCATGCTGCAGACAAATATAGAGAACTATGGTATTTCGTGAGGAATTGCTAGTAATGAGTGGTTTTTCCTTTCAACGTAACATTTTCACAAATACTCATTAATTTTATTGAACCTTAATTCATGTTAACAACCCTAATTGTACAAGGATGTTTTAAATGCTCTGCAAGAGTTTGTTTTCAGGAGGAAAACAGTTATAAGAAAGTCTGCAGATCTGTCCCTGTTTCAAAGCTAGAAATATCAACAAGGACAAATAACCCTCTGCTCAAGGCACTGCATCCATTCAGACATAGTGGCCTTGACCTTTGACCTACCTCTTCAGGGTCATTAAAACTGTTTAATAAATGATAAAATATTATGAATGTATGCTGATAAAAACAAATCAACACAAATACAAATCAATCTAAAAGAATGGAGTTATTTATATGCTTTGCTTAAATTCAAAACATTTCCTAGTTTTATGTAGAATACATCACAAGCCAAGATTTGCCCAAAGCTATGTATATCAACAAATATCGATGTGAAAGATTCAAATTTATATTACAGCATGGAAACCACTTCTTTCCATGTATGTATTTAAATGTATGGTGTGAAGAAAGATAATAAATTGAAGAAGATCCTGGCTAAAACATTCAACTATAAGACTAAATTACTCAGAAGATCAGCTGTTTACCAGTATATTTTCATAGCAGTGGTCATGTAATTAAACAATAAATCCTTGTGATAAGTGGATTTATGTTTAGAAATGTACCATTTTCTTTAACGAGAGCATCACATGCGCATGCATTAGCTAACTCTTGGCTGCGGTTGCTCTATCAGTGAAAATTGTAAGTCAATTAAGAAGCATAACTGTGTCAAAAATATTTTGAGGATTGCCTGCCCTTCTGGTATGCTTGACACTTTTGATAGTTAAAAACTAACCTATTTAACCTATGTAAACATCTTCAGTAATTACAAAGATATCAGAAAATGACTAAGTTTTCAAAAAAAGACAATGATAAAATTAATGACAGCTCTATGACAATACATCAAACTTTTCTTCTGAAATAGCCAAGACAGAAATGCATACATATTTACGATATGAGAAAAAGGAAAATGTCTTCAATAAAGGTATATCATTAGCACAGCCTAATTTCAAAAAATATAAAGTCAAACCTGTTTTTCCAGCCAAGACAGCTTTTCAGCCACCTTGATAGTGATCTCATCAATTGCAACCTGAAAGTAAAAGTCAGTTTTAAAATATCTATGGTAAAAAACATACATGCAGCATTATCCTGATTTTGTAACAGCATGGGTATCAATACCATAGGAATACATGTGAGCCATGCTCTGTAAAAAGGGGGCATAGTGCCTCTGCAAAAAATATCGACCCATGTCAGCCTGCGCGGACTGCGCAGGCTGACATGGGTCGAAATGTTTTGTTTTTAGTAAATTTTCTGCATGTCAAGGGACCAGTGTACCTCATGATTCATGTTAATAGTATCCAAAAGCCATCTCCCCTTACATCATCCTTTATGATGACTTAAAGGATCAAACTTTTTTTATAGACATCACATAGTCAAAAACAAATCACAATTTTCTATTACTTTCTGAAAAGCTTGTTCATTGAGGGACAAAAGTTTCTTTTTTTGGTAAAAAAAACCAGCCAGTCAGACTAGTTACAGCCACCACCACCATCCCCTCCAACCTTCAGACCTTTGGTCTCAAAAAATTATTGTTTGTTTAAGCTCTTGATGGCAGAGCCGTAAAAGTCATAATGAATTATACATGATGCAGGAATGTGTTACTTGTATCTTTTTACCAGAGGACAAAATTGTTAAAATTTGGAGGGGCATGCAGAAAACCTCTTTGATGTCCCTTAAATGAGGATAGAAAACACAGCAAAAGCAGAAAATGCTGTTTACCAGCATTTTACTCCTTTCCACAATGTTTTTAACAAGCTTCTCCTTTATTGTGGTTAAAACTTGGCACTGTTTAGGAAAGGATCAATGCAATCAGAGATAGTAAAAGAGACAAAAAAGAGTGGGTTCACAATAGTAATCATTCTCAAAACATCCTTATCACCAGCGTCATTTCCTGACTCTTCACCAGATGATAAAGATTTACAACATGACCATATTCAAAATATAAGTTTTGCATTGTTCAACTTAAATGTACTTAAATGTACCTCAAAAATTATGTCTGTTTTTGACATGGTAAAAAGCATTGTGGGAAAAGTAGAAAATGCTGGCTACCAGCTCTTTCTCTTTTTCCAAAACTATTTTCAAAAGACTTTTTCTTCACCATCATCAAAATACAGGATTGTTTGGAAAAAGGCAAACAAGATCTGATATTTGTGGATTCGGGCCTGGTGCCAATATGCTCTCATTTTCTGAACTTAATTATACAGAACAGCAAAGGGCAGAAGTCAAAATAACAGTCTTTATGTTTCCCATGGGTCATAAATCTTCAAAATTTAAACCTGATGAATTTTTTTATAAAATTAAGAATTTTTTTCAACCAGTCATTATTTATATTTGTGTAGCACACAACAGTTTAGAATGTTTTAAAAACAGACTTTTTTGTCATTAACCCCACTGCTAAGTGCAACCTTAACCCTTGTAATGAGCAATTTCTCCTTTTCCCACAGTGTTTTCAAAAAACTTTTACTGTGGACACATAAAAACATGGGTTTGTTTGGGAAAGGGTTAACTGCTTTTGCAGACAGTATAGATTAAATCATTATAACTTTGAAGAAAGGAAAAATGTCTCTGAATTGCAAGTTTTGGGCTTTTTCTGTCAACATATTGCCACCTGAAATAAATTATGTGCACCAGACAAGTTTGTTGGTAGCCAGCATTTTCTTTTTTTTTCAACAATATTCTCTTCTTTCTTAAAGACAAAATATCATAAATGCAGCCACATTTGACTTGTGCTCTGCAGATGCTTTCAATACAGACTAGTATAAATTCTGTCATCTGGAAAGGAGTAAACCCCTAGAGCGCTAGGCACAACTTCAGACTTTTTGCAGGAAATATTAATCAAGAATACTGCAAATTAGTTTCAGCCAAAACTCCACTGAAATCACAGAATTTGGGTTGTCTTTTTTCTACATCTAGAAAATATTCTTAGTTTTAACATTAGAATTCTTCTTAGTTTACTGATCCCTCTAAGGATAAAGACTCTCTTCTGTGCTATCATTAGTAATTTTCAGAAGAGATGAATAATATCAAAACAAGTAACACTGGAACTCTGCTTTCTGCTTACCACAGATCAATAACATCAAGTTAGCATCCACATCTATCTTTGTGTTTGAGTGAGCAGTAAACAATGTAGGGACTTGCATAGAAGCAATCAAACAGTATCTCAAAGTTGGAAATAAAGCAGCTGCTTGTTTATCCAATGCCTCTTATTTCCATAGGAACAAATCTTCCAGTTAAAGGCGTGTTTAGGCATACTACTGGGAACACAAGTAAACAAAAATCATTGGCGTCATTTATGACATATATATATCAACCACAGTCATCTGTACAAACAGAGGCACATGTCACAGCGATGCAATGTTTTAGACATTGTCACATATATTCAGGCTTTCATTTCTCACCCTTTTTTTTCATGTGATAGGTTACCTTATTTTCCGGACAATAGGCTGCTGCACTGTATAGGCTGCAACCTTCCATTTTAACCATTTTAGAAATAAGAAATATTGTACAGGCTGCACCGGCACATAAGCCGCGGTCGTTATGCTTGGTTACTGTACAATGTCATCCCTCTTTAGATAAATGTACATGTATTTGTACCGATTTATGTATTATACATGTTTAAGACACGAAGCAAATTTCTACGTTGTTTTTGCATTTTTTCATTCCATTGGAGTGATTTCCCTTTCTGCAGATCAAATCACTCAGAACACTAGAGACCATTATCATTCATTCATCCATTGTCAAATAATTAAAGGAATTTCGAAATTGTCACATTGTCACTTCGATTGACGGTACACACCAAACAACGCCTTTAATTACTTTCACAGTTAACCGCTGATTAGTACCAATAGATATCATCAAACAAAGGTGTGAAAATCTAGGCTGGTCATGAATTTTAACACATTCATAAGTTTGCAAGCAGAGTAATTTAACTACCAACAAAACAAAGGAATAAGTGTTCGAGAAATACTTTGTGGGCGTGAATCAAAGTGGCACCCTACTTGGAAATCGTAAACTAGTTTTCCTTTATTTTCAGTTTTACAGGCCACACTAACAGGTCATTTAGAAAAACAAGATTAACATATAAGCCACTTCGTCTGAAAGGCCACACCCTTGAAAATTTCTACTTTTTTTTACAGATAGGCCGCTGCCTATTGTGATAATGAGTACTGACTCAGCTTGACCTTGTGAAGATATGACCCAGTTTTAGCAGAGGATCATCCATAGGCACATGTAAACAGTTTGCTTCGAATTGGCCATGGTCAAAATCAGATATAACTGAGAAAGGTAGGTTTTCAATGCAATTTTGATAAGAAGAGTAGTTATTTCACCCATGAATTGTGTTAGATTAGGGAAAAGAAGCATTTGGTTTGTCTGTGAAACAGTAGGTCATGACCTTTCCTTCTTTGTTCTATAGTTTTGACCCCAAATGCGAAAGTGAGGGGTCATGGAGCTAGCGGCTTTTTTTAGCCACGAAAATAAGGGTAGGGTCAGGGCACGACAGATTGCAAAAAAACGGCATGGTAATGTGCTATTTTGGATTTTATCCACAGATTATGTGTTGTTTTGAGTTTCAACTTAGCTTGGCATTTTCAGGCTAGCTTCCTGGGTTTGCATTTTGTGAATTTCGGAATACAGGCTAAAATGGCATATTTTGTCCGTTTTTTTCCGACCATGCCACTTGCCTATATTGATCATTAATTTCACTATTTCACAAGTTGAACATGATATATTGATAAAATCTAAAGATTTTTGGATCGTGCTGTTGCATTTAAGTGCTCTTTATAATTTCAGGCTGATCATATAGACCTTTGTATAAACTAAAGGCTTTTATATTTATTTGACCACGGGAGCTAGTTTTTGACCCAAAGTGACCCAAAATTTATCTTGTTTAAGATATCATCAAGAAACACATTCAGACAAAATTTCATTGTTTTTGGAGCATAAACTTTGCCTCTACAGTGCGCATTGGTGTTTCTCTATGGTTTGATCAAGTGACTTAGGCTTTTATTAAGGATCAATAATTTTTTAACTTGTTTGAAATATCACCAAGGAACTATATACGTCAGTAAGATTTGACACAGCAACACAGATTCTGGCAAGGGGGACCCTTTTCACCTTCTGAGCAATCAGCGATCCCTTCAAAGCAATCTTTGCTGCCAAATTTTATTGGGATATGGACATAAATGTTGCTTTTTGTGTAACGAAAAGTATATGTAAACAACAGACAATGATGGCCAAATGCAAGGAATAACAGTAGACACAGGGGTACAGCAATAGCTTACTTTTAAGCACTTTGAGCTAAGCTGGGTGTGTGATCTGATTTTTATCTACTAGTCTGCAAAAGCAGCCAAAATCCCCTAAGTATCCTACAAAATAATCTTTCTATATATCTTTCATAAAGTTTTCAAGAACACTTGGACCAAAATGAAGTTGATGACATAAATATCTATGCTTTTGTGACCCTTTACCAAACAACCTAATTTCACATCAACTTGCAGAAAGCTGTTGAAAACATTGTGGGAATGGAAAAATTTCCAGTGCCCAACATCTTCCTCTTTTCTCACAGTGTTGTCAAACCTTCAAAGGCAAGTCCAATTATTTAAGCCAACTTATATTGTCCATCTGCAAAATGCTCTCAAGATGGCTGAGAATCAAATACTGTCTGCAGGTAAAAAGCTATGGCAGTTGATTGGAATACACCAGAGGGATAATTACTTACAGCTAAAACAGCACTCACAGTTCCAGTCTGTCCGGCCAAAACTGGGTAACATAATACTGAAAAATAAAATAAAAACCAGTATCAGAATGGCAAACAAAAAATATGAATGTATGAAGACAATAAAGCCATGAAGTCTTCTGAGGGTTACAAAATAATGTTATGGAAAAGCGCTTTGGGGACAAATGTAGCTAACAGTACCAAAGCACTGTTGAAACACATTCATTAATAATAACTTTAACCCTTCACCACATAATCCCAAGTTTTAACAACCCCAAGGAAAAGGACTTTTGCAAACATGGGAAAAGAAGAAAAAGCTGGTAACCTGCATTTCCTCATCTTTCCACAATGTTTTCTAACCTTTCAAATACAAATTTCATATTTTGTGCTACATTTAATTTGTGGTCTGCAAACGCTTCGAATTTGGACCAGTCTAAAATTTTCTTGTTTGGTAAAGGGTTACATCATTGATCTTTTTCACTCTCTTCTAATACAAACACCACTACCACAATACAAATTCTGACATAAGCATGATTACGTGTATTTCAGTCATTGTTTAAACAAGTATATTTAACATCTGTCACACGGTTTTCTTGGTCGCACCACTGTGAAAGTCTGTATTTGAAAAATATGATTTTCATTCTTCAGCAGCCTATCCATTTATGTAGTCCAAAAATGTATGATGTGATTATGTGGTGTGCTGCTTCAACACCATATGATGTTCAATTTAACCCAATACCACACAGTCCTGAGTTTTAATGACCTCAGAAGATTATACTTCAACAAATTTTGTAGGTACAGAAGAAAATGCTGGTAAGCAGCATTTTCTCCTTTTTCCACCATGTTTTCTACCCTATCAAAGACAGAAATCATCATATGAGCTACATTTAATTTGTCGTCTGAAAATGCTTTCAATTTGGTCTGGCCCAAAATTTTGTCGTTTAGTAGACGATTAATATAACAACGGTTTCTTAAATGACCCCTTCAGAAACTAGATCAAGTCTCTACAAAAGTAATGATAATATAATCGATGTCTAAATCTACATGATACAAAATCTTCACTTCATTTCCATCGTTTCACACTCTTTCAATCCTTTATCCAAAAAAAGTCTTATTATTTGATGAAATTCATACTGTGCTGTGTATTACTCATACCTTGATTGCCTTTACTCTGTTTAGTTCAGTAACATAATAATATCAGCAGTTTCTTCACTTATCATATAAATTCTTTAGGCAGATTCAAAAGTGGCAATATTGAGTGCTTCACATGAGGATTGATTTCCCTGAGATTTATGATTTGATCCCCAGGGGCAGGGTTGGGTAACTGTAAATGTCCTTTAGAGAGCCATTTTCCTTTAGAGAGCCATTTTCAGATCTTTAGCTAGTCTTAAATTGCAGTGGAAAATTGACTTTTAGACACAAACACCCCCCCCCCACCCCACCCCCCATGAATTTCTTCTATCAAAATTGGCAGTGACAGAGTTTGATAGTGAATGAAGAATTACAGTTGTTAGTGTGAGGGTTTACAACAGTAACCTGAAGTATTAAATCAATTATCAAGGAGACAGTTAATGAGCAGTAACAGTTATTACTACAGGGAGTTTATCCAATAATGGAAGATCTATTCCCTGGTCAAAGTTAACCTTTTAGTTCCATTAGATAAGCATCACCCCCTTGGTCTCTGAATCACTTGCTTCTACCTATTTCCTCATATGTTAGTGTTTGGATTTTGTCAGTCTAAGAATGCTATGAGCACCATTAATGTCTTTTTAAACAGTGATGATTCAAATCTAGCAGCATACATTGTGCTGTCCTGTTCTTTACCACGCAACGAAGTATAGATTTACCCAAATTGAAGGCATTTGTGGACAACTAAATGGATTTGTCTTTCAAAGGTTCGAAAACATTGTGGGCAAAGGAGAAAAAGCTGATTGCCACTGTCAAGCATGTTTCACAAATAAACTGGCACTTACCAACTTTTTTATTTATTACCTTGAGATCTTTCCAACTCAGTAAAAAAAGCTTTCTTTTGCAGTTAAAGGATGATGGTGGTCTTATAATGCTCACCTGAGTAAATGAGAGCTGGACTTTTGCATGGCCCAAGGTAAGTAATCTAGTGGTATAGAGCTCACAACTTACTTTTAAGACACATGTAAAAGTAGCAGCGACCTTGACCTTACCCATAAAATTACAGTATTTGCATAATCTGGATATCAAGAGCCATCTCCTTACAAATTAGTTTCACAAATCCAGCTAAAAGAATTTAAGTCAAAGCAGACTCCTTTCTCTCCTATTCTATGTAATTTGTTACAGGAAATTCAATTATCGCTTCATTTTCTACAATGCTTTTAAATGGTTGACATTTAATGCCTTACACATCAGTACAAATTTTTAAAGAAAAGTGTATTTTTTTTCAGGATGGCTCAAAGATTTTATCATTACTCTTAGAGCTTCTTTCATGACTGATGTTGCTCTAGCTGACAGTATAGATCAAATATCAGACTGTACATTGTGAGCAGTCTGATCTTTGAGCTACATTGTGAACTGTATTGAGATATGGCCTGCAACATGCGAAAAGGGGCATTCGGACATTGCGTAAAGTGCCGTCTCCAAGCAACCTGCGCAGTCCGCGCAGGCTAATCCGAAACACTTTACGCAATGTCCGAATGCCCCTTTTCGCATGTTGCAAGCCATATTATAGCTTACAAAGCCATCACACTGTAATACAATGTACATGTATTAAGGTCTTTTATGTTTTTTATTCCTGACATACGATGTACTTTATTTATTTGCATTTGGGTTGGAATAATCTCTCCAAAACAGCCTAGGAATTTAAATAACCAAGTCTCTTTTTTCCTGAATACACTCATTTAGTCATGCTCAAAGAGTATATAATTATGTACCACAGTTCTAGGCTACAGCTTATTCATGAAAATACTTTTAAACTTAACTCTTTACCAAACAACAGAATTTTAGACTTGCTACAGTAAAATCATTCGCATTTTCAGGATGGGTAGAAAACATTGTAGGAAATGAAGAAAATGCTGGTTATCAGCATTTTCTCCTTTTCCTACAATGTTTCCAAAAGCTTTGCTTACTCCCAGTCATAAAAACTCAGGATTATTTTAACTCAGAAAGTAAGCAAAAATTTTCATGAACAGTATTTGAAGTGAAGTAAATCCGTCACTTAAGGATTAATAATCTGCAAAAGTCGATTCATAACCTCATGCAGATAACTTTTAGCACATGCAAAATGCATGTATGACAAATCTAATTCATGAAAACAATTCCATATAAACTCAACTTTCAAGCAACAACTTTCATTAATGCTACCTCCGTAGCAGATAAAAAGTTTTTTCACACATGTCCATATTGAAATCTTTTGCCAATGACAAATGAAATGGCTTAAATAGTGAGATATTTATGTTTCTGGAAGAGAAGGAGAAAAATTCAGATAACAGCATTTTCTTCTTTGACTACAATGTTTTCAAAACTTTCATTCCAAAGGGTTGTCGAAACATGAAATTGTCTGGAAAAAGGGTTAAGGGTACACCATCAGTCTACGATTGATGATCAATTTCAGTTAATTGAACACAGTTAATTGAACAAACAGCCTGAGGTTGGACAATGTTACAGCTATTACTCCACTGACTGATGTTTACCAGGCTGCAAATTTTCAAGATATTGAAATGTCATTTACGCTAGTCTGTTGATTTTCCTTCATGAGAAATTTTCAATTCTTACATGCATGTCATTAATTTGTTACCCTCTGAAACAAATGTGCAGCTTTTAACAATGAACTTGATATCAAATGCTTCACTATATCTGAAAATAGGGTGACAAAATGAAAACTGCTTCCTTAGAGCAATTTCTCCTTTTGGAACACATTTTTTCATAAAAAGTCTGCATCAAAAAGTTGTCCACAAAAGGTAACTTATTCAGGTACTGCCATGGTCCATGTTAATCAAGATCATTCTTCAAAAATAAAGCTTTCACATAAAATGTATCCAGCTCTCATTCAAGGGTTTCCAAAACTTGAATAAAATAAGAGGACCAATGGCCCTAAAGCAGTCACCTGAGTAAAGTCATCTAGTACTGATGAAGCTGAAGAGGTCCTAGTTCACTAACATAAAACACATGTGTTAGTGACCAACTTCTTGACCTGATGTGACCCATTTTTGTTCTTGTCCAATGTATCAAGAAGACAAACCTTTCTGAGCAAGTTTCATGTGTATCAGACACTAAATATGGCCTCTATACACAATGTTTTTCTATGATTTGTCCCAGTGATCTACTTTTTGACCTGGTAAGACCCAATTCTGAACTTGTGTGAAATATCAAGACAAATATTGTGACCGAGTTTCATGAGTATCACACTGAAAATGTGGCCTCTGGAGTGCACACAAGGTTTTTCAAAGATTTGTCCCAGTGGTCTACTTTTAGACCTGACAAGACCCAGTTTTTGACTTGTGCCAGACATCAGTGAGACAAACATTGTGACCGAGTTTCATGAGCATCAGGCTTAAAGTGTAGCACATGCACATAAGGTTTTTTTCTAAGATTTGTGCCAGAGACCAACTTTTTTATTTGACAAGATTAATTTCTAAAATCCTCTTAGATATCATCAAGACAAACATTCTGACTAAATTTCATGAGAACTGGACAGAAAATGTGGCCTCTACAGTGTACACAAGATTTTACAAAGATTAAACCTGGTGACCTAGTTTTTGACTCAGTGTGACCCATTTTCAAAACTGTCCAAGGTATTATCAAGACAAACATTCTGACCAAGTGTCACGAGTATTGAACTGGAAATGTGGGCTTGAGAATGCAAAAAAGGTAATTGTTGATGCCTGGATGCCACTGGGCAGACGACACATGCACAAAACGGATTGGGCACAACAAATACAGCGCAATCACAAAAGCTCACCTTGAGCACTCCTTGTGCTTGAGCAAGCTAAAAAATGCATCTCTAAAATACAGTTCATGTATTCAGAAAAACATCAAATGCTGAAAAATCTTCTTCTTTTCCTATAATGTTTTAAAAGGCCCTCTTCATGTTCCTTAGGATACAGGATTATATGGTAAAGGGTAAGATATATTTAGCAGACAAGAAAAAACATTTGAGGCAGCCAATGGCTTATGATAACATTATTTTGGCAGCTTACACTTGCTTGCTTTCCATAAATACAAATATACAACCTTTCATCATGTCTTATCAGCAAGCCAGAAAATAAACAACCTCATAAAACTAAGAATAAAAAGAATAACACCATCTCCTACAAACTTGCACTCAATGTTAAACAGAACTAAAAATAATTCTCCTGTTAGATTTTGATGACATAATCTTGGTAACAATTTTCAGTTGTACAGGGTACATACTCAGCATGGTACTGTAGATCAAGACCAGACTGCAAGCCTTCAAACTGCAATATCTGGGCCGGTCTTTCTAAGCAGTAAATGTTGAATGCATTAATTCTTTACAAGACAACAAAATCTTAGATTCAGCCATACTGACACAATTTTGAGATGACAAATTCAATGTGGCTCAAATGATTAGTGTGTAAAAAGCATTGAGAGAAATGGATAACATTTTGGTTACCAGTGTTTTCTCCTTTGGCCAGAATGCCCTTCTTCCTCAGAATCCTCAAACACATAATAGTTTGGAAAGGGTTAACTTGTGCCTACTGCGACAAATTTGCAGACAACTTTGAAAACATCCATGTAAGAATAAGCTAAACAATATGAAACAAGGCTAATACACTGATAAAGAGAAAACTGAGGTAAAAGGAAAAACTGCCTCCAGTGAAACTTACTTTCAGAAGGTAATATGTTAATTGAGTTCTATGGGTTCAGGAATTAATTTCTCCTGTGGCTGTACTTTGATACCTGTTTTATATCAGTTAACTGAAGTTCTTTCCTATGAGAGAGTATTATGCATTTCATTTTACCTCATACTGGTCCATTAAGAAACACCTGCACTTAGACCCTGATGAGTATTATACAAAAGTGCGAAAATTCTTAGTAAAGGCATTTCTGGTATTTGCTGCACTATTCACTAGTCAGTAAATCATTTTTCCTCTCATCAAAAAACAAGAAATGCTTTCAAGATGTATAACTGTGAATTATTTAACACTTCTGGCAGATAAATTTTACCTACTAAGATATACTAGTACAAGTTTGGATCTCCTGATTTACTTCAAACAGATCTTGTTAAGTTTAACTCTTTCCTGCACAGCAAGTTTAGACTCTTCCAAATTCAAACATCTGCAGACCTCAAATTTAAAATTGGCACAAACGAGCTGTAGTTCTCTGACAGGGTAGATACCTGGTTACCAGCATTTTCTCCCTTTCCGATAATGTTTTCAAAAGGCTTCTTTCTTAAGGCGTGGAAACGTGGGATTGTGTCGTAAAGCATTAAACATACCCCTAACTAGTTGCTTTGTCACTGGATAAGGACAAGAAAAATCAAAGGGCCATTACCTGTATAATAATAATAGATTATCATAATGAATTTGCAGGTGAATCTGTTCTTTTGGTAGACAGGATTCAATGGACATTGCAACAAAAATCTGTTGTAGGGGAAGCAAACACTAAATTGCATCTACAAGTGGATGCACTGATGGCGGAGGGGTGTGTAAGATAAATACATCAGAAATTGTGATACATGTTTATTTAGTTAATATATAACCAAGCAATCTTGTGCTTCAATGACCTTGAATAAAAATACTTAATGTAAATACTGCGGGCAAAGAACAGAATGCTGATGACCAGCATTTTCTCCTTTCCCTGCTGTGCTTTTTTTTTTTTACCCCTTTGTAGACAAATCCAAGTATATGAGCCACAAAATATGGTCAAAGTTCAACTTTCAGTGATCATTAAATTTTGTACATTCGTTGTAGTTCCACTGATACTGATTATATATACATAGGATCTAGGACAATTTGGACCCTGACAATTCATACCAGGGATAGTCTTATGCCGAAGTCCTGGCATAAATTGTCCTGTTGCCATATCCACGGTAAGGTTCAACTTTTTAGAACCTGTGGCCATATAAGTCATATCACCTTTTGATGCTGTTGTCCTAGGAAGTTTGTATATCATTTTGATTCAATCCAATCCAGTTGTTTCTGAGGGGAAGCTGTTTGTATAATTGTGGGTAACACATGAACAATGAACAGCAAGGCATTACAAAAAGCTCCCCTTAAGCACTTCATACTCAGGTGAGCTAAAAACAGCAAAGCTTTTCGATCTGTATCAGCCTATGCCAACTGCATAGGCTCACATAGGTTGATACATTTTTCATATGCATTAAGCCTCCCCTCAAAGAGCATGGCTCATTCAATAATGTCATCTTCAATTCAGCAGAAAGGTAAAACAAATTTCATTTCTTGACAGGGTTCTTCTGTCTGTTTGTCTTTCTTACCTTGTGTTTGGTTAGTGTATGATTTTCCATTTGTATTTGTAATATGATCAAGAACACATGCTGGAGTAGATTCCATGGTCAATATTACTTGCTGTTTTTCTCCATAGGCTTGTCTGTAAAACACGATAGGATGGAACTGTCTATAAGCATCAGCAATAAATCATTTACCATATGAAAAAATTTAAGACTTGCTCAAACTGAAAGCATTTGCAGGTGTAAAATTGTAAATGGCTCAAATGTTGAGATTTGTCTTTGAAAGTGACAGAAAACATTTTTGGAAATGAAGAAAATGTTGGTTACCAGCATTTTCTGCTTTTCCCACCATGTTTTAACAGCTGTCTTCATTGGGGTTGTTAAAACTTGGGATTGTTTGAAAAAGGATTAAATGAAAATGTAGAACAATAACTCCATTTACTTCTATAGACAAAAAACTTTGAATTCTCTTAACTGGGAAAAGAAAGCTTTTGGAACATTGTGGGAAACGGGGAAAATACAGATTTAACAAGCTTTATCTCTAGATTCCTAAAATGTTTTCTATCCTTACACATTTGTCATCTGCAAATGTGTTCAAATTATTCTAAGTCCTCTGACGTATAATTAAAATACGGAGATAATGGGTCAAATTTTGTAATTCATATTCCTAACAAAAATATAATTATTATGTACAAGTAAAGGCCATTGTCTGGTCATACTGTTCTAAATGAAATTAATTTTACATAACTATGAATATTTATATCTAATCAATATTTACAGTAATTTGTTCATTTTACACAAGCTCATTAATACCAAATCATAGAAAAAATGCAACAAAACAATAATAATTTTGTATTGTCTACATTTCCAAATGATTTAAAATTCAATAGAAACATGTACATTATGCTCTTTTTTAATAATGGCATGAAAATGAATCTAATACCAGGCAAAAATAAAACTCTTTTGTGGTGCTTTGCCCCTTACTGTTACTTTTTCAACAATTTGCAATACCTGATGGAAAAAAGCGAATCATGGAATACCACCTATCAACCTTCATATCACCTTGCACAAGTTGAGTTGCTTTGCGGCTAATATAGCTCAAAATCAGACTGCACAAAACATGCAGTCTGACCTTCGATCTGAACTGTCCACTTTTCCAAGACATCCTGGACAAGCACAATCTAGAAATTGCAATTACATGGGTCTTATTTCTAGAATGAAAATGGCCCTTAGGTTTATCGCCGCAGGAAAGTTATGACTGGGCAAATTATCAATGCACACAAATCAGAACAAAAAACATACTGTAGGAAATATCAAAAACTTGTGAGAAATGGAGAAATTGCTCTCTGAGAAAATTCTCAGTTTTGACAATGTTTTTTAAACTAATTTACTAAACTATGGGTGCATGAGTTGACTTCAGTCCAGAAATAAGACCCAATTGATCGCAATCTCAACACTTCTCTTGTCTGGACTCTATCAGAAAAGCAGACAAAGGAGATCAAAGATCAGACTGCATATTTTTTTCTGATATTGATCTAAATAGCCCATAAAGGCAACAAAAATGGTGAAAGGTACATTGTGGGTTAAAATGTTAATGAGTAGAGTTTATTATCAAGACCCAAGTGGAAGTAAGGAGGTGTCATAACTGCTGGGCAAACTTAGTTATCTTCCACCATACTTCAGTATTGTTTGAACAGGGGCAGTATCCATGATAAAGTTTCATCATTTATTCTTCACCCTCTTTATATTGCAGAGATCTGTGTAAATATTTCTCTTTGCTATTTCACAAATTAATTTCACCTCCTCATCTTGAAACTTCTCTCAATTAGTCCCAAATGATAGCAGTTACCCTTTCAGTTTGCTGTTGTAGGGGTCCACACCAATCATTCCGACCTAAATTGTAATTCTAAAACTTAGCCATCTGATTGGCCAAAACATTCTGTCTGAGCCAATCAAAAAGCTCATCATCTACTTTCACTCTATACTAAACAATCACAACTTCTGACAACCCTGGGAAAAGGGCTTTTGAAAACACTGTCTGCTTTTCCAATACATTCTGCACAAGTGCAACCTTGAGTGAATGTTGATTTATGACAATTTTCAACATTATTTCAGTTATATCATTGTGATAGCTCACATTCATGTACATTGTATGTCCTGGGTTTCACCAGTACTAGGTTAGGGCTCTGAAGTGTCTTACCCAAGGACACTCCTACAAAAATCCCAGTGGTCCCACTGAGGCTAAACCCGAGACCTCAAGGTAACAAGTTCTACATTTTACCACTGAGCTCTTGTCGTTAGGTAAAGATTAAACATTTAAAAAATATTAAACAATTGAAGGGGAATATGAATCGTGGTAGCATGGTCTGCCACATATGGCTTGCATCACGTGAAAAGGGGCATTCGGACATTTGCGTAAAGTGTCGTCTCGGATCAGCCTGCGCAGTCCGCGCAGGCTAATCCGAGACGGCACTTTCCGCTTTTATGTAATTTTCTGTTTTGCGCAAGTCTACTGTAGCACAAAATCTAATGTAGTCGTAAAGTGCTGTCTCGGATTAGCCTGTGCGGACTGCGCAGGCTGATCCGAGACAACACTTTACGCAAATGTCCAAATGCCCCTTTTCGCGTGTTGCAAGCCATATACTTCTTACAAAACAGAGGTTGTGTGTTTAGATTAGAACTGTTTGTTTGCATGGTATTTACTTTTTAAAATTATTTTCAACATCATTTCAGTTACATCACTGAGGCTACTACACTCGTCCATGTTTTCCTCGAGTTTGTTTTACCACTTCACTCCTTCACACAAGATTCTTTCCAAGCCACCAGCTGCTTTTCCCTATAATTACTGTTGTAACAATTGCTTATGTGAGCAGTTTAGATCTTGGGTCAACAGTGTCTGCTTTTTTGCCAGACATTCTGACAAATACAGTGTTTAAATTGCAATATCTTCTTTTTCTAGACTAATTACCTTCTCCATACAATCCTAAGTTTTGATGATCCGGAAGATGGCTTTGAAAACATTGTGCGAAAAGGAGAAAATACTGATAACCAGCATTTTTCTCCTTTCCCAACAATGTTTTCTACCCTACCAAAAACAAAAATTACCCTTTTAGCAACTTGTAATTTGTTATCTGCAGATGCTTTTCATTTGGTCCAAAATTTTGTCATTTGGTTAAATGTGATACACTTTACAAATACAAGGTTAAACTTGACCCCCATTAAAATTTACCACTATGCTGTAAAGAAAGACATCAAATCCCAAGCAATCTTTACAATGTTAAAGTAAGTTTTAAAGACCATTAGATACAGGGCTAAACTTCTGAAAAAGATGGACACATACGTCAATAAACTTCAATCATAATCTGAGTCAATATTTACATTAAAATACTAAAAATCTTTGGTATGTCATCTCCTACATTGTCTTTGATAACACATTGATGACATTTGATAAAATTATCAATAAACCTTTTCCTGTATGTCACAGCTACCCTGGGTTCTATCAGTTTATTATGACTAGACCAAATGAAAATGCACCCATATAGGTCAAGGTATATAAAAGAGCCATGCTCTGGCAAAAGGGGGCTTAGTGCATCTCCATGAAGCATCATACCTATTAACCATTTACCAGACAACAAAATTTTAGCCTTGCCCAAATTGAAAGCTTTTGCAGACGACTATTTCAACGTGGCTCAAATGGCACAGTTTTTGTCTGGAAGGGTAGAAAACATTGTGGGAAAAGGAGAAAATGCTGGTTAACAGCATATTCTCCTTTTCCCCACATTGTTTTCAAAAGGTTTCTTTCTCAGGGTCATCAAAAGTCAGCATTGTGTGGTAAAGGGTTAAGCCATCATATAATTACGGATCCAAAATAGCTACTTTTTTAAACAACCCACTTAGTCATGAGATGGAATTGTCCCTGGACATACAGAAAATTGACCAGTAGTGAAAAGTTTCTGCTCAGGTCAGCCTTCGCAAACATGAGGCGATACTTTTCGCAAAATATGCACTAAGTCCCCTTTTAACAGAGCATGGCTCCTATATACATATATTGTAACTTCTCTACACCACAGACATAGGTTGCACAATGGAGTTTAAATTACCTCTAGCAATTAATTTTTTTGCCTGCTAGCATACCATTTTTAAATAACATTAAGGAAAAAGCAGGAATGCTTATCATGGACCATTTCTCCAGATGCCTACAAAAGTCAACATACCTTTAATACTGATATATCTCCTAAATTTCACTTTGATTAACCATTTTGTTCGATTATGTAGGTATAGAAAACAAATTTAATGTGGCTAAACTTATGGGATTTGTCTTTTAAAGGGTAGAAAACCTAAGGAGGAAATGTTGGATAACAGCATACTCTCCTTTTTCCACATTGTTTTCAAAAAACTTTTACTGGATTATTATAACATGAGACTACTAGTAAAGGAAAAATTCATGTTGATTATCTTATATCTTATAATTACGGATGTTTAACTCTTTACCAAATGACAAAATTTTACACTTGCCTAAATAGAAAGCAATTGCTGTTGACAAAGATTAAAAGTAACACTAAACCTGAAATTTTTACTTCAAAGGGTATAAAACTTAATGGGAAAAGCAGAAAATGCTAGTTACAAGCATTTTCTCCTTTTCCCACAATGTTTTCAAAAGGCTTTTTCCTCTTGGTAATTAAAAGTCAGGACTGTTTGGTAAACTTTTAGGCAGTTGTTTATTGCAAGTTTGTTGCAGGAGGTAATGAATTAAGACTTGACAAATCCTTTCTATACAAAAAGTAGTTTTGAACACTAAATATCTCTCAAAACATTCCTTGGATAAAATAAGAATATAACAATGAAAAATAAGATCAGTGACCCTTTTCAATCTAACCTCAGATATAAATGTATCTAAATGCAACAGATCGAAATGTGCAGAACATTGCATAAAGGTTCATAATTCTATTAACAGTGTATGGTTTACCTAAAATCTGTTGTTTAGACATTTTCTGTCAGAAAAAAGGTACTAAGATCTTGAAATATCAAGGCTTTTTTTCTTCACAAATGTCTCACAAAACATCAGACAGCCTAGATCCAAGATCAGATTGCACATTATGAGCAATCTAATCTTGATGCTCATTGTCTACAAAGGCAACTATGGTTTTGGATGGAACAGTGAGGGTATACCACAATAGCATAGTACAAGCTGTTTTGTCATTCTGTAAATATTTACATTGACAATAATCTTGATACAACAAGTAAACCCTTCAAGGCTTCCCATTTATGGGTCAATTTCATGTACTTGTGGAAAGTATCAACAAAAATATTTATCTCAAATAGCAAACTAGTCCATGATTATACTCTTATTGGCTGTTTATGATTTGTAAGATGAATTTTGGACATTCTGTCCTTAGGCAAGATCACAAAATTAACCCTATACTAAAGAATCACATGTTTTAAGACCTTTGGTAAAAAGGCCTTTGCAACACTGGCTTTTCCAACAATGTATTCCTATCTTGTAAAGACAAGTCCCATAGTTTGAGCCACCCTCCATTTGATGTCTTCAAGTCCTTTCCATACTGACAGGTCTAAAATTTTGTTCCCTAGTAAAGGGTTGATACTTTACCACACAATCTTGAGTTTTAACAACTGAGGAAATAGCCTTTTGAAAACCTTGTGTGAAAAGGAGAAAATGCTGGTAACCAGCATTTGCTCCTTTTCCCACAAGGTTTTCTATTCTTTCATAGACAATTGCTATTGTTTAAACTACGTTTAATTTATCATGTGCAAATGCTTTCAACTTGGACAGGTCTACGATCTTATTGCAGAGAGCCAGATAAGCTGCGTATTTGCTTATTTTACGCAAGTTGGAATAGGAAATACGCAACGAAACTTATTTTGAAGCATATCAAATACGTAATTGCTGTCTAGGATACGCAATTCGTCTGATTTTCAATGCGTATTTTTTTTGTCTACAACCAAATTTGGGACTTTGATCGGCTTTATTGTCACTGAAACGCTTACATACCACTTTCTGAATGAATTGCAACCTTCTATGCCACTTGGTTATACATGTACTTTGTTTCGGAGTTCGGCGCGGTATGGAATCGTGTCGCCCCAAAACCGTTTTATGAACAAGGAACACTTTGTCTTTTGAAGTTGTTCACCTCTTATGGTTATATCTGGGGATTCCACAGTTACATGCAATTAAAATGTATCAATGTAGTTAGCGCGGCGAATCTCAGAAGCCTGTATAAAACTGTGATGTATCAGCAGAAATCGCGGATTCACGGAACCAAACAGTGCCAAGTGTCACGGAAAATATTTGTCAAAATTGATAAAGCATGATGAATTTTTTGCCTTAGTTTTAAATTATATAGCACAACACCAATTTCTCTTTTTTTAACAATGTACATAAATGATAATTTATCTTACAATTAAAATGGTATAAATAGTAAGAAATTATTTAATTTCCTTCTACTACGTATTGAATAATCATTTCCACATAATTCAATAATATTGACTTTCAAGGTAATAAATTGTCTTAACCAATTATCAGTATAAAGAATCACTTCAGAAAACATATCCGTAACGTATTATCAATTTTTGGAAGTGTGAGTCGGCGATTTCCGTCGCAAGCATAAGCCATTCTAATGTTCGGCTTATCGTGCTCACAGAGAATCAAGTAGGCCTGCAAAAGAGCCCAAGGCACAGGCAATATGTTCTGCCCTTGTGAACAATATTGTTAATGCTGCAATGTAATCATCGGAGTAAAAATGTCCGAAAGGAAACAATTGAAAAATGGCAAGGAATGTACTCCTTGCTTCTTCTATCGCACAATGAAAATACGTCTGAGATGTGATTTATGTTCAAGGTACAGTATCAAAACTGACTGGGTTTGGGATGGTACCCAAAATATTTAGAAATCCTCGATTGAAAGGCATAGCCTCTCTGTAGAAAATTTGTCAGCTTGTAAGTTGTCTTTGCAGCATAAATGTGCTGACAATATTCTCGAAGATTTTGATGGCTCAGCAACGCCAACAGATCCAGACAAAAGTCTTTTAAAGACTGTACAAACACTGATGAAGAATGATATCCTTCATGAAAAGGTTTTCTTTAATACAGTGTCCTGCTTATAACTGATAAAAAGAATAAAATAATACTGTTATTTTTCAATCAATCTTACTAGCTGGACACTATAATATAAAATAACAAGAGGGCCATGATGGCCCTGTATCGCTCCACTGGCTAATACGTAAAATCACTACATGCCAAACATTACAATACTAAGCCAATTGGTTTTGAACATAAGACCCCTGAAACAGGACTAAAATTGGTAGCCCTAGTTCATATGGTTAGTAACAAGAAGATTTCTAAAGATTTCACTATATAAGCCCATGTAAAACTTTTGACCCCTCGGGGTGAATCAAATTCCCCCCTAGGGCTATAATTTACGCACTCTTGGTGAAGGGCCTTTAGATATAGCTACATGCGAAATTTGGTAGCCCTACGCTTTATGAATAAGTACAGGGAGATTTCTTAAGTTTTCTCTACATAAGCCCATGTAAAACTTGTGACCCCCGGGGCAGGGCCAATTTTGACCCCAGGGCTATAATTTAAGCACTCTTGGTAGAGACCCACTAGATAAAGCCACATGCAAAATTTGGTAGCCCTAGGCCTTACGGCTAGGTACAGGGAGGTTTCTAAAGTTTTCCCTAAATAAGCCCATGTAAAACTTGTGACCCCCGGGGTGGGGTCAAATTTGACCCAAGGGCTATAATTTGGGCACTCTTGGTAGAGGCCCACTAGATAAAGCCACATGCAAAATTTGGTAGCCCTAGGCCCCATGGCTAGGTCAAAGAAGAATTTTAAAGTTCTCCCTATATAAGCCCATGTAAAACTTGTTATATAAGCCCATGTAAAACTTGTTACCCCCGGGCAGGGCCTAATTTGACCCCAGGGCTATAATTTGAACAATCTTGGCAGAGGTCCACTAGATAAAGCTACATGCCAAATTTGGTAGCTCTAGGCCCTATGGCTAGGTAGAAGAGGAATTTTAAAGTTCTCCCTAAATAAGCCCATGTAAAACTTGTGATCCCCGGGGCGGGGCCAATTTTGACCCCAGGGCTATAAATTGAAGAAACTTGGTAGAGGTCCACTAGATAAAGCTACATGCCAAATTTGGTAGCCCTTGGCCTTACGGTTTCAGACAAGAAGATTTTCAAAATTTTTCAGTTTTGTTGCCATGGCAACCAGAGTTTTTGAAGGAATTAAATTCTTTCAAGAAATTCTGAAGAGGACCATGGCAGGATCATTTCTGTGAAGTTTCATCAAAATTGGATGGGTAGTTTCAGAGAAGAAGACGTTTTAAAAAAAAGTTAACGCACGGACGGACGGACGCACGGACGGACGGACGCACGGACGCACGACGGACAACAGGCCATGACATAAGCCCGCTGGCCTTCGGCCAGTGGAGCTAAAAATGATGTGATTGAAACATACTCCAGTTCCCAACTAAAGTAAAATTTGGTTTTTACTCTACCATTAAAATTTTGTTGCTTAAAAATTTGCTTCTTAAGCAAAGTGGTTTCAATTTACCCCTTTCATAAGCAAAATGATGCTTAAATACTCCTTGGCTCAAAAAATTATCTGGGGCACTGTTATTGTTTAGTACAGAGTTAATGCAAACTAAGAACTTTAGTCTTTACTGTGACCATTTTGTAGCATACAACAAAAGGTTTAGGGTCATTAAAACATCTGGATTGTCTGGAAAGGGGTTAAGCATCTCCTGAATCATTGATCAACCTGATTGAGTCATTACTTACCAAATCAATTCTGCAGTAACCAACCCCAAAGACTTCCTTGCAGTATCAGTACTATTGCTAATCAACATGAATGAAGATCATGTAGTACATGAATGTATATGAAAACATTCTTGCAAAAGAAGAAATTGTACATTTAAAGCAATTTCTCATTTTGAAAAAATGTTCTCACAAGGGGTCTGCAACAAGATGGGAAATGAAGCTCAGTCTATAATAGTAATGAGTTTAAGGACAAGATAAAAGACCCCCAGGGGTACAATTTTCTTGATCCTTTCATTGCCACTGGGTATGGAAAACATAAACTTGTGCTTTTCTTATTTCACATAGCACAAAACTGGTATGTGTTTACAAGTATTGTGTTTTCACTCATCCTGCAAGACAACTATACCAACATAATTTGTTTTTGCTCGCCAGGGCTAACCATTAACTTTAAGGACACCAAACTAAAAGTCATAATTTGGCAAAGTTTGGGACAATCCCTTATCTCAGGGGCATCTTTCATGTCCTCGGGATGGTATGACACCTAGAATTACCCTCCTGCCTGATATCTATTTGTAAATAAGGATGTATCCTCTCCTATCTAATACATCGAACCCTATACACCATGCAAAACATAAGGCCCTTGAAGGCCTGAACTGCTCTACGGGCAGTAATTTTGCTCATTTTGTAGCATACATCATAAATTCATAGTGCAAATATAAACAAGAGTGCCATGATGGCCTTGGGTCACCCGCCGGAGCCTTTTTGACCCAGCACAACCTGTTCTCAATCTTTTGTAAGATATCAAGGCAAAAATTTAAAAAAAAAACTTTCAAAAGTATTGGACTGTAATTGTTCCACACAAGTTTTTTCTAGGGTTTGTCTCAGTGACCACCTTTTTGATCCAACAGGACCTACTTACTCACTCATCCTAGATATCATCAGAACAAATATTCTGCCTAAATTTTGTGAGTTTTGGACTGAAAATGTGGCCTCAAAATATTTTTTCTGAGAACTGTCCATGTAACCTACATTTTGACCTGATATGACCCATTTTCAGACTTGTCCCTGTTATCATCAAGATAACATTCTGATCCATTCTTATAAGTACAAGACTGAAAATGTGGCCTTTAGAGTGTCCACAAGCTTTTTCTAGGATTTGTCCCAGTGACCTAATTTTCTACCATACATTACCCATTCTCATACACATCCTAAATACCAAGACGAACATTCTGGTTAACTTTCATGAGTATTGAACTGAAAATGTAGCCTCTACAGCATACACAAGGATCTTTTAAAAGATCTGACCTGGTGACCTCATCTTTGACCTGACATAACCCATTTTCTAACTCGTCCAAGATATTATTGTGAAAAACATTCTGACCAACTTTCCTGAGTTTTAGACTGAAAATATGGCCTCTAGAGTGTATACAAGGTTTTTCAAAGATTTTTTAAACATTCTGACCAATTTTCACTACTATAGGACAGAAAATATAGCCTCTAAAGTGTACACAAGATATAAGTTGATGATGCACCATGGACAACACACCAAGAACACAGCAAGATAAAACAGTTTTTGCCCTTTTTCCACATTTTTCCTATCTGTTCACTTTCAAAGACAAAATTTCAATATCTAAACAACATTCAGTTTCGTCTGCAAATGCTTTCAATATGGAACAGTAAAAAAATCTCATTGTCTAATCGAAAGTTTACCTTTTACCATACAATCCCAATGCTAATGTCTCTGAAAAAGAAAACTGTTGAAAAAATTGCGGGAAAAGAAGGTAGTGCTAGTTTTTTTTTCTCCACAATATTTTCTGCCTTTCAAAACAGAATTTGTTACTTGAGCCACATTTTATTAGTTGTTTGCAAATGCTTCAGATACAACCCTTACAAAACCTAATTGCCTTGTAAAGAGTGGCAAAGCTGATGGCATCATCATCAAGGACTATTGTATACATAACCAAGAAGGACTTACTGGATACATAATGGTGTGGGGCTGCAGACAGTCAGACCAGCATTATCAGCTGTGATCACATCTCCATTGCTCTCATCCACATAAAACAGGGCACCTCCATACTGAAGATACAAAGCAGAGACATTGGACAGTAATTCAGGTTTCATGGAGAGTTAACAAAAACTGGCCCTAAAGAGTCTAACCCTTATAGTGCTAAACAGACCCAACAGACAATTTTCAGTCTAAAAACAAGATCCACATATTTGCAATTTCAACATTGATCATGTCCAGAATTTATAAACAAAGCTGAAAAGTGTAGATCAAATATCAGACTGCATCCTTTGTGCAGTATAAACTACCATTTATATAGTCTTATCTTAATCTGCACTGTCTACAAAACTGCAACTACCTGTATAGCCATGAAAGGCACTTCAGGGGAAACAAGATTTTCAGTAATTTGAGCTTGCTATCTAATGTTTGTCCCCCCACTATACCCAATTTTGAAGTTACCTATACATCATGAAGGTAAAAATCTAGTCAAAGTTTCATAGAAAACTGACAAGTTGTGACCCTAGTCAATGCAAGCAGTTACTGATACCCGAGATGCAACAAACCATGGGCACTGGAAAACAGGCAATCACAACAGTAAGTATTTTTGGTTCAAATTAGAAAGACACTCAAAGCTAACTACATAGAACGAAAACTTTTTAACTTAAGTATTTCAAAAACTTCACCCGACCTTGAAACAAAAGGATGAAACATGTTGCATTTATTTATTCAACAGCCTATAAATCACCTCCAGTCATTTAATACAATATCATGCTATTATACTTACCATGTTTCTAGCCTATCTAATTAAGGTACTATTAATTAGTATCATCATTTTCCCAATAAAAGCCTTCTTACCTTAAGGTCAGTAATTTCAGCAATTTTTTTGTATTCAAAGAAACTATATACAGGAGGGCCATGACGGCCCTAAATTTCTCACCTAACACAAAATTACCCATTTCCAAGCCAGTCTGAGATATCAAGACAAACTTTCATGTGTACTTCACTGAAAATGTGGCTTCTGGGGTGTACACAAATTTTTCAAAAATTTGATCTGGTGACCTAGTTTTTGACCCAACATGACCCTTTTTCAAACTTGTCCAAGATATCATCAAGACAAACAATCTGAACAAGATTCATGAGTATTAAACTGAAAATGTTGCCTTGACAGCATAAACAAGGTTTTTTCAAAGATTTGATCTGGTGACCTAGTTTTCGAACTCTTCCTAGATATCATCCAGACAAACATTCTAAGTTTCATGAATATTGGCCTGAAAATGTGATCTCTGAAGCAGACACAAGGTTTTTTCAAAGATTTTACCTAGTGACCTAAATTTTGACCTAACATGACTCTTATTAAAAAATTTCCAACTTAATATAAAGAAAAACATTCTGACCAAGTTTCAAGAGTATTGGACAGAAAATGTTGCCTCTAGAGTGTACACAAGGTTTTTTTTAAAATTTGAGATGGTGACATAGTTTTTGACCCAACATGTAGTTGACCCATTTTCAAACTCATCTGAGATATCAAGACAAATATTCTGACCAAGTTTCATGAGTATGGGACTGAAAATGTGACCTCTTGAGTGTACACAAAGTTTTTCAATGATTTCACCCAGTTACCTAGTTTTGACCTGAGGTGAACCATTTTCTTACTTGTCTTAGATATCACGTGACAAACATTCTGAGTCAGTTTCACGACTGAAAATAAGGACACTACAGCCTACAGAAGGTTTTTTTAAATATTCGAACTGATGACCTAGTTTTTGACCTGATGTGACCCATTTTTCTAAATAATCCAAGATATTATCAAGACAAACATTCTGACAAATTTTTATGAGAACTGGGCACAAAATATGGCCTCTAGAGTGTTCACAAGGTTTTTGGAGATTTGACCTGGGTACCTTGTTTTTGACCTGACATGATCCATTTATGAAACTTGTGTAAGAAGTTATCAACAAAAACATTCTGATCATGTTTCATGAGTATCGGGCTGAAAATGTCCTCTAGAGCTTACACAAGGTTTTTCAACGATATGACCTGGTGACCTAGTTTTTGACCCAATGTGATCCATTTTCCAAATCATTAAAGATATTACAAAACAAATGTTCTGACCAAGTTTAAAGAGGATTGGACTGAAAATTTTCAAAGATATGACCTAGTAACCCAGGTTTTTGACCCAGTAGGACCTATTTTCACTTATCCTACGTATCATCAAGACAACCATTCTGACCAAGTTTCATGAGTATTTGACTGAAAATGTGGCCTCTATAGCATACACAAGGTAAGGGTTGACAATGGAGGTCGGAAGACAGATGACGCACAATTTACACAGCACAAATCACAAAAGCTCACCTTGTGCTGAGGTGACCTAAAAAGTCACTTTTTCTAGGATATGATCTAGTGACCTTGTTTTTGACTTGACGCAATCCATTTTGGAACTTGTCCAAGATATCATCAACACAAACATTCGTACCAACTTTAATGAGTATTGGATGGAAAGTGTTGCCTCCACAGCGTACAAAAGTTATTTCAATAATTTTACCCAATGACCTACCTATGTGCTAATTTTTTTACTTTGTCGGCGATATCATCAAGACAAACATTTTGACCAAGTTTCATGAGTATTGGACTGTAAATGTGGCCTCAAGAGTGTACACAAAGTTTTTTCTAAGATTTGACCTGATGACCTAATTTTTGACCCAATAAGGTCTATTTTCAAACTAGTCAGAAATATCATCAACACAAACATTCTGACCAAGTTTCATCAGTATTAGACTGAAAAGTTGCCTCTAGAGCACACACAAGGTAAAAGTTGACAAAGGACAATGCTCTGTGCATGATGGGCGATGTACACAGCATGATCAAAAAAACTTACCTTGGCCACTTCATGCTCAGGTGAGCTAAAAAGTCACTTACAGTCTTGGTTGATGACTTTCTGATAAGTCAAAACACAAATTTATTCAAAAATGATCCAAATCCCTGATATGAACGCCAGTTTTTAAAGCCTCAATAGCAAACAAAAGTAAACATTGAGAATGTTGAAATGCATTTAGATTGAAATCATACCTTTTAAAAGTACGGAAGATGACAATCTTTTACTGTACAGTTGGTCCAACTGGTAGTCACTGGTAGAAAAATGAAATTTAAAACCAGGTAAAAAAGTAAACAAAAGACAGAGAAACCTGGCAAATTTGGACCTAGTAATAAAATTTGTTTTTCTTACAGCAACTAACACCAAGTCTAGGACTTACCGTATAATAACAGATTATCATCTTCACAAAAATTTCCATACTTTTAAATAGTATGACGCAGATTTAAATGAACTTTAACAACTGTATTGTTTACTTTTGGCTGTTATTGGGTCTTTAAGTAGGAAGAACACCTTTTCAACTTTTCTGAACAATGATGAAATTAAACATTGTTTAAGACACAGGTCTCGACTGTAATTATTTCAAGAACCACTTCATGTTTGTGTGTGTTTATGCCTGTATGGACAACAAGGTTCAATTAAAGGGAGTAAAGTCCAGGGCACTAAACTTACTGTTCTTTCAACAA
Organism: Hippopus hippopus; assembly: GCA_946811185.2. Taxonomy (NCBI): domain Eukaryota; kingdom Metazoa; phylum Mollusca; class Bivalvia; order Cardiida; family Cardiidae; genus Hippopus; species Hippopus hippopus. The sequence continues at coordinate 41,428,764 of OX328100.1, forward strand.
CTTTTAAACTACTGTACTTATACTTAACTCCAAGACAAGCCATTCTGTCTCGAGCAAGTATAGGGCTGGTCTTGAAAATAGAAATTGATCTTTGACCAATTGTAAATATGGCCCCTGGAACTCCTGTATGACATGCTGAATCATCTGGCGTAAGCTTCTAAGGCTATCTTTATTGCACTTAAGCTTTTGCCCCACCAACACAAATTAAGACCTGGCCATACTGAAAGTTTTTAAAGACAACAAAGTAAATGTGGCCGAAATGATGGGAACGGTCTTTGACAAGATAAAAATATCAATGCCCCACCATGTTTTCAAAATTATACTTCCACAGGGTCATTTAAAATATGGAATGTTCTTAATTTGAATCATATGAAAAACAATGAGGGAAAATGAAAATTGTAAAGGAGTACAGGTATGAATTGGCCAGCAGATGAAATGTGAAGAAATGCAAAAGTGTTTACAAAATGGAAGTATATGCATATCAAGTCGAAATGAGAAGTCACCATTGCATGTAACAAACTGAATTCTGCGAAGTAAACTTGAATACACTGTTTTGTTATGGAATCAAGAAACAGAGGACCTACAGCAATCGTACAGGGGATTTTTGGGTGCATATTTTCAAAGAAAGCAAAACATTATTTATTTTATAGAAATAGATATTTAACTTGGGGTTTGCTCATCTGAAATAATTAAGAAAAAAAATCTCATATTTCATATCCTAATACAATGAACAACAAAGATAAATGAGGTTGGAAGGTAATCTGTGTGGTTCACTCTGTGTTGCTTTTAGTCCTATGTTTGTTCTTAAAGTATTTATAAACTAGCTGTAACCTCTGACCACTTGCACTTTAACTGAAAATGACTTCAGTAGCTTTTTCAGACTATATAAATTGAGATCAATCTGCATAAAACATGCAGTCTGCTCAAGGATTTACACAGTCTGATGTTTTTTAAAAATAATCAAAAGCAGCCTAAAAGTTGCAATATTGAAACCTCTTTTCCAGAAATGTCAGCAAAGTCGTACACTTTTCTCCCTGAGTAGCAGTCGTGTTTTCAACAACCTGCAAATAGCTTTAATCAGACACAATGAGGAAAGTTGCAATGAATGAAAAAACTGCAACATGGCTCTAATTCTAAACAAAGCAACATAGTCCTAAAGTTTTCACATAATATGGCATAAGGAGGAACATTGCATTTTTGAGAAATTTTAACATTTTGCAGAAACTTCCAAAAATCCACAACATAATTTCACAATACACAAGGAATTGTCAACAAGAAGAAAAAAAAAAGCTACGCTGTCAGTGTGACAAACAGAGATAAAATACATGTAATGAAAAAAGTTATTATTTTAATGATGACTGGAAATTACCTATTTCCTGACAGGATATGTTACATGTTGTATAAATGAGATTTTATTAAATTCCTTCTATCATTTATCATTCTAATGGAAACATTTTCTTCTTCACTCCATTATTATCTACAATGATCCATGAGGATCAATACCCCCACCTTTTTTTTTTTCATGTTGAATGGTCACGGAGGATAGACGATTCCATTTTAACCCCACCCCCCTCCCTGCCAATGCCTTGTCACTGAATCAGGAAAAATTTTAAAGGGATATAACACCTGTAATAGTCCACCTGCAATAATGAAAATTGCAGGTCTATAGGAGAAAGCTTGCATTTAAATTTCAGCCAAATTGGTTGAAAACTGTAAGAGGAGAAGAGGATGCATGATCTTAAGATGGTCAGACCAATAGACCTACATCCAAATTCCACTATAACCCAAGGCCCTAACTTCGTTGTGTGTGTACCCATGCTTGCAATTACCTTAACACAAGATATTACAAATTCAAGGGTGGTGTTTTCTTTTTAAGATGATCTCAACTGTAGGCCCAATATAACACTGCAAGGTTGAGCAGACTAATTTTGATCTACTCTATCAACAATTACATCATTGGTAGGTGCAATAGAGGGATAGAATTTTAAGGGTAGCAGGTCCTATTTGGTAAGTTTCTCACTGAAACCGATGTTTTGGTTATTCTTTACTTTTAAGAAGTGTATATTCCAGAAACTGAAAACGAGGAGGGATTCCCCCCCCCCTCCTCCATCTAAAAAGTAGGCAAACAATTTGCAAAACATAAAGAAAATATATAGCTCAAATAATAGACATTTATTCCTGTCCAAGATTATTTCAGTAGACTTACTGACCTATTTACATGACACACGCACAGACACTGACACATACACCGACACACAATGGACACAGGCCAGCTCACTGGCCTTTGGCCAGTGTAGCAAAAGATTGTTAACCCTTAGGCTGCTAAGCGCTACTCACTGACCTTTTGTTAACAACGTAAATCAAGATCAGATTGCACAGAATGTACTATCTGATCTTCAATCTACACTGTCTGAGGAGGAGATATTTTTCTCCACAAAATAAATTTAGCATCATTCGGGTTTTTTTATATCGACTTCAAAGTTTCAATTAAATTATTTAGCAGGATAAGGGTTACAACAATATCTATGCTGAAAAGTAGCCAGTAGCTTTGTAAGAGTGTAGTTCAAACTGCTTACAGTAGACACTCCAAGAATGCAAAGGTAGGCACACTGATTGCCATAATATGACAGAAATAATGTTGAAAATGACATGAAACATCAAACAAACAACAAAACCAATCCCCCCTCCTTCAGACTTCTTCAGAGGAAGATCTTTAAAAATTGTTTGATGTCTACTATTTTCTTTCTAATAGGTTTTTGTAATCATGTACGTCTCCTAAAGTAAGCTCATTAAGACCAGATAATGGTTTTCTTTTAATCTTAGTCTAAGGCATATTGTTTACTCTCTACAAGACAAAATTCAGGGCTTACAAATCCAAATCAAAAGCACTTGCACAGGACAAATTAAATAATGTGTTCAAATGATGGAATTTCTCTTTAAAAGGGTACATAACATTGTAGAAAAAGGAGAAAATGCTGCTTGCCAGCATTTTCTCCTTTTTCCACAATAGTATCAAAAGTTTCTTTCTTCAAGGTTTTTACAGAATTGTCCAGTAAAGTGTTAATCTGTTTTTTTCTCCCTTTTCAACAACATAACAAAAAAAAACTTCATTAGCTATTTATGTTTTACTGCATAACCCTTTTATTCATGAGGGCCATACAGAATGGAGACACTGAATGGAGACAAAGAGGATGAGATTGATATTAAAGTGAGGCAGAAATTGCTTGTGTAATACAGTCACTGCTCCTCTCCCAATTGTTCACACTGTTTGCACAAGCAAACATGGATGATAACCCAAAACCTCTGACGTGAGAAGCACAGCTCCTCCCTTTCTTCTTCCCCCCCCCCCCCCATACTTTTGTCACCAACAGTATCTCAGTAGCTGCAACTGTAGACAGGAAAATTTTAAATACTTACAGCTTCAGGTATGTAAGATCTGAGACCATTCCTTATTGCAGACCCAAGACTTTCTACATCACAACACTTTAGTAGCTGCAAGGTTAGATCCTGAAACACACAGTTAACTCTTTACCACACAATCCCGACTTCTTAACGACCCTGAGAAAGAAAGCTTTTGAAAACATTGTGGGAAAAGGAGAAAATGCTGGTAACCAGCATTTTCTCCTTTTCCCTCAATGTTTTCTGTACTATCAAGGGCAAGTTTCATAATTTGAACTTCCTTTAATTTGTCGTCTGCAAATGCTTTCAATTTGGACCAGTCGGAAATTCTGTTGTTTGGTAAAGAGTTAACAAAATGCATTCAAAAGTCTATTAACCCATTACCAAACAATCACATGTTTTCACAATTCTCTAAGGAAAAGGAGAAAATGCTGGTACTTCTCAGAAAATTCTCAGGGAATAATAAAGCTCATCTTGAGAACTTATTGTTCAGGTGTGCTAAAAAGGTATTAAAGTAAAAGGTTTGATTTAATAACAAAGGACTGAGGGCAGTCTGAAAATGTAAAACTCAGACTAACCCAGAAAAACAATATTTAATCAATTTCGTCAAAATTTACTTGTCAAGTCCCAGCCATGGAGAGCTTTTGAAACTGATGACATGGAACTACTCCTTTTTTTTCCTCATCTTTTTTTCATACAGTCCAAAAATACATGTGTATAATTTCTCTGTGATTTTTCTGGCATTTTTTCCACTTATCATTAGTACTTGCCTTTGATCAGCTTAAACTTTTACCACACAGTCCTATATTTTAATGACCCCAAGAACAAAGGCGTCTGAAAACATTGTGTGAAAAGAAGAAAATGCTGGTAACATACATTTTCTCTCCTGCCAACAACATTTTCTACCCTTCAATTAAGACAAAATTGCATCATTTGAGTTATATTTGATATGCTCTGTTTTCAATTAGGACAAGTCTAACTCTTTGTCCCCTGGTAGAGTTAAAGCCAAAGTGCTCAGTAAGTGTTATTGGCTGAATACATCAGGGAATGAAAGCTATTTATTTAATTTGTATAAAATGACAAATTTTAGACTTGTCCACATTGAGGGCATTTACAGACAACATATCAAGATGTAAGCTGCTCATATAATAAAATTTGGCTTTCAAAGGGTAAAAAAAAACACATTGTGCGAAAAGGAGAAAATGCTAGTAACCCGCATTTTTTCTACTTCCACAATGTTTGCAAGAACCCTCTTCCTACACACACAGGATTGTAAAGTAAAGAGTTAATCACTGAAAAGTGTTAAGTTCTTGATTAGTTTCTGTAATTACATACAAGAAATGGTGTCCTACTTCTGATTATAACTTTTTATAACAGTAAATCAACTAACAAAGAGGAAATATTTGATAAACGCCTTGCAAATTGTTGAATCTGTGAAAAGCTCTTTCAGGTGAATACCATTAATTCAAAGCAGCTAATCTGACATTCAAATGTTAATTTAAATGATATTTCAAAATCTCTCCCGAATTTAATCTAATGTAAAAGCCTACAATCAAAATCAATATGCATACAAATAAAGGATGTTATACAAGTTGACTGGGCAAACAATGTCACACAATGCATCAGCTTACTTCCGAATATGTAATTTATTGACTGTTCAAATCCATTTCACACACAATTTCAACTTTTATGGAAACATTTAACCCTTTGACAAATATCCTGTATTTAACCACCCTGTGGAATAAGGCTTCTGAAAACATTGAGGGAAAAGAAGTACATGTACATGCTTGTAAACAGCATTTTCTCCTTTTCCCACAATGCTACACGTATCTACCCTTTTAAAGACAAATTTCCTTATATAAGCTACATTTAGATACTATGTCCTTTGCAAGTGCTTTCAATATGGACGAGTTTGTCCGAAAGAAATTTAAAAATGCAGACACAATTTGTTGGCCTCTAGTGGGCTTTTTTTTTTTGGCTAAACTTAATGGGAAATCTGATGTATTGTCTTAACTTTTAATGTGTGAACGCAATTTTGTCTTTAACTCTTTACCAAATGACAAAAATTTTAGACTGGTCCAAACTAAAAGCATTTGCAGAAGACGAAATTAACATGACTCAAAAACTGAAATTTGTTCTGGGAGGGTAGAAAACATTGTGGGAAAAGGAGAAAATGCTGGTTACCAGCATTTTCTCCTTTTCCCACAGTGTTTTCAAAAGTTTCTTTCTTCAGGGTTATGAAAACCAGGGATTGTTTGGGAAAGGGTTAATTCTTTACTAAACGACAAAATTTTGGACTGCAACACATTGAAAGCATTTGCAGAAGACAAATGTTGCTGAATTGATGATTTCCGTCTTAGATAGAGCAGAAAACATTAGGGGTAAAGGAGAAAATGCTGTTTACCAGTTTTCTCCTTTTCCCTAAATGTTTCCAAAAGCCTTTTCTTTCAGGGTTGTTATAAGTCGGGATTGTGTAGTACAGAGTTAAGTGCATGAACAGATTCCAACACCCATGGAGGCCACTTTTACAACAAAAATCTAGAAAGTAATAAAAAGTTGACATCAACATGATCCAGTGTTTTAACAACAGGACTTCGAGAACATCGTAGAAAAAGAAGAAAATGCTTGAAGCCTGCAATATCTCCTTTTCACACAATTTTTTGTACCCTTCAGAGGTTTATCTCATCATTTGAGACACATCTACCATGTGTTCTGCAAAATACTTTCAATATATGGACACGTTCTAAAGGTTTTTCATGTGGTATAGAGTTAAACAAAGGGTGAAAAAAAGAAATCAATAACTGCTGCTTTTATCACCATGCTGATTCTTTCAGAGTAGTTCACTTTGATCTGCAAATAAGAATCTTTGAGTTAGTTTACATCTACTATTGTTAGTGGGATTAGTCTATTTATGAGAAAGTTCTAAGGCTGAATAGATCAAAAGACATGTCATTCCAGATAATAATCATCAAATACGAATTTATAGCTGTAGGTAGAAATATCAGGATCCTTGTGCCATTTTGATTATTTCTTGTCTTTTGGCTCCATATTGAAAGTTAATCAGCTCTTTTGTCAAAGCATCAGATAAAAGAGATGACGCATTAGCTCTTTACCGAAAAACGAAATTTTGGAGTAGACCAAATCAAAAGCAATTGCTGAAGAAAAAATAAATGTAGCTCAAATGATGATTTCTGTCATTGATAGAGTAGAAAACATTGTTGGAAAAGGAAATATTGCTGGTTACCTGCATTTTCTCTGTTTCCCACAATGTTTCAAAAGCCTTTTCTGTTAGGATCATTTAAACTCGGATTTGTCTGGTAAACAGTGAAAGAGATTACAAACCATGAGAGTATAAGTCTTTATGAAGTCATTACGCTGCTTTGTTGTCCAGACAATAGATAGCATTATCAGAAACAAAACTTTTTTCCTAAAAAAAGCATTTTCTTTATAGCTTTATCATTACAAATTCAAAATTTCTGTTCATTATGTCAGAATTACTTACATACTTGAAAAAGCATAAATGAAATGGAACAAGATAATAATTTTACTTGAAATTTAAATGTTCTTGCATGCAGATATCTTACAGTAGTGACCCTCTACCAGTAATTTCTTTTGTCTTATGTACTAGATTGCATTCTTTGTACTCATGGCAGTTGTTATAAAATGTCAAAGTTCACACGTCACTTACCGTCTGTTACTATATAAATGTTAAAGTCATGTATGCATTGATTGTCTCCTTTTGAAACAATAATAAAACCTATATCTGCCTCTTTGTGAATACAATCATGTAACAGGTTTTTGATAGAAATAATGAAAATGAAAAACTTTAAGGATTGAAAAATGTATTGTCAAAATTATTCCAGCTTTTTCAGCATGATATACATGTATCTTTTCTGGAAAAAAGACTTCACAGCAAGACACTCATTACTCCAAAAAAGCGCTTCAATGAATTTCAAAACCCCCCCTCAAACCAAACTTATTTTAATCTTAGTTCTGTGACACATAACTAAAACTTTGCAAGAGATACCTCAAACATTCATCTAGTATGACAATTTTTCACAGACATCATTCTGAACAAAACTGTGGAAGGAGTTTCCTTTAAGAGTTACATGGCCTTATAGATTGACTTACCAAATGAGTTTTTTAAAAAGGTATGTATCCATGTGTCAAATGTCATGCTGCTGTGTCAGTATGAATGGTTCATGATTTTCAATCATTGCTTTATCACATTAAATAGAAGCTCTTCATTTATGTCCATTTCTATCCTGTTATCCCCTGCAATCAATAGCTTTTGAACACTGAAGTCACCTTGACCAAACAATCCAATGATTTAAAACCATCAGGAATTTGGGTTTTGAAAATATCAAGGGAAAATCACATCTAACCTCCACCCGTCATAAATGCATAATTTTCCTAGAAATTTCTTACCCTGTAATTCATATTATAGCTTAGATCTGAGCTTTAGACAATTAAACAAGCAATAAAAAAATCATGGAGGCCATGACATTTGGTCATCATAAAAGCCTTTGTTGTGGGTACTCAAATGCATTCTCTCAATGGGAGTAGTCTTAAGATTACACTAGCCACAAACAGGTTTTGATAATTAAGTAAATTAAGTTTAGACATACCCCAGCCTATAGATCTGAATGAGCCTAAAGATCTGAATGGAAGAAACCTATAACATTATCTAAATCATGTCTGCATGTTCCGATCTTTTTGGCATAGTCTGTTAATTTTTGAAAATGTCAGAGTTATCTGTTCTAAAGGTAATGTGCTAGAAAACTAACACTACTAAGAAATTTAGACAACTGAAAACTTGCAGTTTTACCGTACATATCCTTGTTTGAGATGAGACTTTGTCATCACCTGCTTTCATCTAAATGTGGAAAAAAGTACATGGTATTAAGACTCTTTCAACTGTCAACAAGACAACAAAATTAGGGCAAGTTCATATTTCTTCCTTGAATGGTTTTGGTCCAGTTCAAATTTCTTGAAGTTTGCAAAGATCTGTTATCAGATTGATTACTGTGAACAATAGTAATAAAGTTGGCAATTAGATATATTTCTCGAAGTGTATGATATTATGTACAAAGCAATTTTAGGTCTGAATCCAGGGTTTCATTCATGACCATATAAAGCAGTACTTGAAATCAACATTTACAGAAAGTACTTAACTGTTTCAAATCTAATGCTGTTTTCTTAAAATGGCTACTAAACAACAGTCAGTGGATATAAATATTTCATCTAATTCTGAATTCCTATTGACTTATGTACCTTTTTCAGTACATCAAAAAATCATCTACACTGCTTCTGATCATGCAATCATGAGGAAAACTAAACTGGTAGAAAGGTAAGATTACTGAGCTATTTTCACTAATATGCTGTTAGTGTTTGTTGCCTGACATTAAAGGTGGGTATTTAGATTTTTCACATCTCACCAAATTAAAAAATATATATATCACTGAAATTTATATGAAAAAACAATACAAATCATCAATAATTAAGAATCATAAAATTACAAAAAAAAATTTTTTTGATGGTGTTCCCTTAAAAGGCTATGTAGCCTCTTAAGGCATTTTTAGATTTCGCGCCAGAAATCAAAAAAGCATTGTGGGAATGTCAAGTGACTGGCACGTGACTAATGACGCTTAAATTCTATAACATAACAAACATCTAATTATTTTCCATAATGTCTTCTTCGAACATTATGTTTGAAGCTTCGTCTGTGTATTTCCGGTATGTAAATGAGCGAGTTGCTCATGTAAAAATAGACCGTGTTTCCCGTCGGTGTCGACCTGGGCCGTAGTAAATCTCTAATTTCTCTTATTGTCAGATGGTTTTCGGCTCTTGGGGTTTTATGAATGAAAATTAAAAGGCTTTGGGAGTATAAGGATGATTTTTTTTTATTTTTGTAAAATTTTCGTCCCAAAATCTGAAGGGCCACCTTTAAAGGTGTAGCCCTCTAAAAACCAGTGGTATTATTTTTCAGCTAAATTTTGGTGACATTGCCACTGACGTTGATGTAATAAAATGTTTCTCAAAAGTATAGACCACTTTTCTAACAGCTCCATTTATATCATAATATATTGTACCCAGTCTGAAAAATACTGTATATATTTCATTGTAAAATTCATTTTGCGTTATTTATTATATATATAAGTTTCAATACTACAGTTTCTTTTTTTAAACTATATATATTTAGAAGTAAAGTTGGGCATACCTGTAAGTCAATGAGGATTCAGATTTTGTTGAAATATTTATGGCCACTAGTTGTATCGATGATTGTAGATTTAAGGATCAGACTGCAGATTCAGAAAAGATTGAATGTCATCGTCACTGTCTACAAAAGCATCTTAATTCAGCTCAAGCATACTAACAATAACTGACTTGTTCCAAGGATACTATTCTCATATAACACTGTATAGCCAACATGAATGATTTACTTTGTTTATTCATCTTTAGTCTAGCGCTTTACCAGACAAGAAAATTTTAGATCCATCCATACTTACAGAACTTGAAAACGACTCATTAATTGTGGTTTTAATAATAGAATTTTTCTGTGAAAGGGCAGAAAACATCATTGAAGAAGGTAAAAAATGTTGGTTAACTCTCCTTTTCTCCTTTTCCTAGAATGTTTTCAAAACCCTCTTCATTAGTGTCATTAAAAATTCAGGATTGTTTGGAAAAGGGTTAACTTACACAATGTTTTCTACCATTTCAAAGACAAAAATCATCTTTTAAGCTTTTATATCTTCAAGTGCACTGCCAAATAATCACGTTCATTTACACAACGTATATAAAGTTTTGTTATGCGCATTTTCTATGAAGTCACTTCCTTCTGTTGTTTTGATTTCATAATAATTAAATCTATAGAATGGATCCTATAGACAAGGATGGGGAAAAAAAAATCACTACTACTAAGGCTATCGTTGAGTGTCCGTATTCCGTGAGGGTCCTTGAACCGGTGATTTTTGTTTGCATCTCGTAAAGCACGTAGTTTGATGACGTCATGCGTTATTTCTGCTCGTAACCTTTACCAATATCCGAACGTTTTATCACCCTTGAATTTAAGCCAAATGCGAGACAAAAACATGTAAAAAGAATTCAATTTTCTTGATCAAAAGAAATTGATATCATTTTTCTTATATTTAAATAGCGTTCCTTCTCAAAAATTGCAAGGGCCTAGGACTTATTGCTGTAAATACCACCTAGCTACCGGAATTAGGTCACGCCATGTTTCTTCAAGAAGGCCGATGGCACGTTTTTGTGGTATTTGTCGAAGACAATACCACTATGAGTTCAAGATTGAATTTTGAAGACCATGTATTGTGTTTTGTCCAAAGCCGAAGGAAATAAACCCAAATAAACGCAATTTTTCTCAAACAAATGAGTTTTTCGGTAGCACTCATATATGTAATTGGAAATGGCACGTTAAAATACACTGGATGAGGCCATCGATAAAGGAAATACTAATTTTTTATTAAAAATAGCTTCACTCATAGCCTTCTATTGGCGCAGTGATACTGAATTTGTCTACTGATCGCTTGGTCCTGGGCTTTTTCGTTCCAAAACCAGTTCGTCCCATGGCTTGTTCATCCCATGTTTGCGCGCTACTCCATTTGATTCGAAATGAATATCTATGTATCGAAATAATTGATTGTAATGTTGGGAATTAAACGTTAACCACCAAAGATATTTTAAAACCATGTTTTTTAGGTACCAATGTAAGGTTGCCCAACTGTAATGGGATCGTGAAACATCGGCCAATGTCAGTCAATATCGGTATTTTACGTATAACAATCAGACTGCATCGGTAAGCTACGGCAGGGATCGTATATACGATCCCTGGCTACGGAGAACTGTCGGGCATTCACGTCAACTGCCGGACATTGCATGATTAAACTATTTATCGCCTTCTTTTAAATATAAAATGATACTTTATTAATGATATAAGATTTTTATAGTTGTGTTGTCGATTAATGTGACTGATAAAAAATAAATACGAAAAATTATGAATTTTTCGGACACTTCCGGTGATGTTGTCATGCAATTTCGCGACGCTGAAAGCCGATTCTCGCGGAACAGTAAAGAAAAGCTGCCAGGTATTGCCACAAGACGAATTTAGACTGCCATAACTATGCTTGTGGATCCTTTACCTGAGGCTTGTGTTCATGTTGAAGATGCGATGACAAGTGATAGTTGGAAGGTTGGCCGACGGATGTTGAATTCGATGTTCTTTCGAAAAACCTGAGACTGAGAGCGTGTCAGTCGTGTCTTCCTTGGCCCATTTCCTTCACTTACGACAGCGTTGTGGGAGAAATATAGAAAGGACTCAGTGGATATTTATATGTTAAATGTGAATTACGTGATTTTATCATTAAGTGGCCTGCGGTAAGACTCACCACGTCAAATCAAGAGAATCCCATATTTTGTTGCTAGTAGGCCTACTAAACTGAGTTCAGGCAGAGACATACAATACACATCAATGTCTCTGGTTCAAATTATTAATTCCACCCAATGGCTTCCTTGACAAATACCACATCAGCATTTTCAATGCTTTGATTTCTTTATGCACATTGAACATGGAAATTAATGTCCAAGTTGTAATATTTTCATGACACTGATTGGAAATTATTTTTTTATGAAGGCAAGTAGTTTCTAGTTCATGTTCTTGTCTTGGTTCTTAGTTTCATCCTGTTGTTTCTTATCATCATGGAAAAAGGACACTCGAGGCTATCCTCTTCACCTCAATTATCGTACATGTAAGGAGACTGGAGTTCAATGTATTTCAGAATCCAGCTTTTTATATGATGTCATATATTTTATAAATTGGACAGACCTTGATTTATCTGTGAAAGAAATTTGGTCTAATTCTGTTGTTCACATCAACAGCATTTTTCCAGAAATGTTGCCATGTTGACCTTTGTAAAATTTTGGACTACTTCTTACATTATCGTGCATGTAATCAAAGGTTACACTAGTTAGCAAAAAAGCTGCAAAATCAATTATTTGTAACGTAATATTTATTGAGGTTCACTTATTCATGGTTCATACAAAATACTGATAGAAAAATTTAAGGGTTTTTTAAGGATTTTTTAAGGACTCAAACTTGAAATTTAAGGCTGACAAAACACTATAAATATATGCACAAATATTGGTTTCGTACAGTTTATAACAGTGTAACTATCTATAACAATGGCAATACCAAATATCTTCATTACCCATTGCTTTAATGAACCCACCATCTTGCGGATGTCTTCTTCAACCTTTTTAAGTTCCTCTTCCTTCTCTTTTGAATGTTTTCTCAAACAATTTCACTAACAAGTGTTATTTGACCCTTTTTTTCTGCACAGTTTTGATACATCATCATTGGACTTAAATGAACAGTGTTGGGTGACAGTGTGTAAAGTCCACAAAATTCCAGCTTTCACTGTGTCATTCCGTTAAACAAACAAGTCTAATGTTGCAGTGTTTGCTTGTGTGGGAATGTTACCCGACTGGGTATCATCTGTTGGTAAGGGGATAGTTAATTCGGCAGCAGTACTATGAACAGGGTCTACACTTGTCTTTGGTGCACTTTTAAAAGCTGCTGCAATAGGTGTCGTCATAGTAGCGGCAGTACATTGGATGTGCTTCTTACTTTTCATATGCGAGTTCAGGGCATGCTCTCCTAAGTCTATTATCTTATTTGAAAGACAACAAATTACGCTGTGTTTGTCGGACTTCAATTCTCTGACCCACGATTTGTATTACTGGTCTGTCAGCCACTTTTTATTGAAAACACACTTTCCCATGGTTGAAGATTTTTCCCTCGCAGACGATCGCCGATTACGTATTCAAAAGAGCTGATTCATGCCCTCAACGTTTTTGAAACGCTTATTAATCATGAATAGTAAAGCGTCTACTTTCTTTGATCATGTATAAAACTACGTCTTTAGTTCCGCTCGTCGCGGAAAAACGCCGATTTCAACTTTTATCCCATTTGTCTTGAAGCGTCTAAATATCCATTTTCTTCTCGTTTTCAAAAAAAAGTTAAATTCAAATGATAGTTTTGTTGGAGAACTCGTCGTGATTCAGTTTTAATGCATCCGATTTTTCGCGAAGACGACATAGAAAAGGATCCGTATTTTATACCGTATCATTGTATGGTATCCCGCTTTCCTTTTTCAGGTATTTCTGCTACCATTAGGACGGGTAGAAGTGTATTCCATGTCATAATAAACTGGTACCCATTATCTTTGTGTACTTGAAAGGCCTAATATTTAAGACCGGCCAGCAATAAAACTACAGCTCACTCGGGAAACTATTTTAAAGGGTTTTTTAAGGACTTTATGTAGTTTTTAAGGGTTTTATAAGGCAGTTAATCATTTTTAAGGGTTTTATAAGGCAGAGATCAAATTCAAGGGTTTTTCAAGACCTGTGCGAACCATGTTATTCTAACTAAAAATAAAAACCCTTGATTTTGCAGAATACCCTTATTCATTCATTAATTACATTTCAGATAGAAAAAAAGATAAAAGTTAGTGCTTGAAAACAATTTTCCTTCTTTGCAGCTGTTTTGCTCATAAGTTTAAAATTTGCATTGTCATGTAAGTCACAAGACCTGCTCAGACACTGTAACCAAAACATTCGGCAAAAAATCACCAGTGTTAATACCTGTATGGAACACATTTCATTGCGCGATAATTGAGGTATGCACGATAATTGAGATTTGGCAATACATGTTTTTCTGAAAGTCATAACATAAGCTAGAGCAAAGTTGGGTAATGCCGACCCCCTGGTAATACCGACCCCCCTATTAATTTCCACACTTTGGAACCTTCTGGGGAAATGTACGAATTGTTACATCACCATGTTACATAATCACGTAATTTTAAACAACCCTTTACACCACTTACGTTACCAAATGGAGAAAAAAACATGAATACATAATGAGCTCCTCAATATTATCCTGTATCTTAAGGTAGGTAAAATATTTTTCAATCAGAATTTTCAACAAAAGTATGTTTTTTGTAAGTTTCAGTTGTTCAAAGTTTATAGAAAACGATGGTATGACTATGTATCAGGATTAAACTAGAATATGATATAAGCAAACAGTTCATATTTCACAAGTGGGGTCGACATTAGCAGAACTTTATATGATGTTGGGGTAATATCGACCCCCTCCCTCCAAATTGTTTGTAGGGTCTTCTCAACCAGTAAGACCATGTAAGGTATGTTTAGATTGAGAAAAAGTATCACTTACATGTCAACTGATCTACTACTACTCTTTCCAGTCCAAAAAAATCACTTCACCACAACTGAAAATTCTCGTGTTAAAATTTGAATACAAATTTTCGGTACCAACATTGCCCACCATTAAAGTGTCCTTAAAGACCTATTCCGCTTACTTTTGAACTTTTCATAAAATCTAAACTATCTTTAAAGTAACTGTATACTGAGGTGGACTGATAATTCGTCTTTTTCAACAATATTATAGGGGTCGATTTTATCCGCCGAGAAGGGGGGTCGATATTACACTCCGGGGGTCGATATTAACAGAAGTCACTAGTAGTTTTTAACTGTTCTCCACTACATTTCTAACGACAGTTACAAAGTATTTGATCGGATGAAAAGAACCAATAAATATTTGTCTCGTGCATGATTAATGACGTTTTCAGTACAACTTTCTCAAGGTCAAGGAAAACCTGAATAGGCGTTAAGGGGTTGATATTACCCGACTTTGCTCTACATTGAATTTGCTGTCTCCAAATGCTTTCAATCAGGTCATGTCTAATATTTTATTGTTTGGTAATGAGACAAACCAAAAAGGATAAAATTTCAGATAAAAGCAATGTGTGGAAATATCTAACAGAGTTCCCGATCACGCAAAATTATACGTGAAACGCGTATAAATGAAATAGAAAACGTACAAAATAACAAACCTATACGTGAAATCACGCACAAAAAATACCGTCAAAGATCAAAAAAAAAAACATTAGGAAATGCTTGCATATAACGGCTTGCATACAAGCGATTTTCGGAAAATGTAAATCATTAGAAAAATTTGGGATTTCCAGCTTTCTATTTTAAGAACATTTACATGGTCGGCGCACTCGGTCTTTATTGTTGTATTTAATAACTGCAGACTGGGACTCGTTCGTTTCCAAAAATTATCCGTAATTCAGCTCTCCTTTCTTTAATGCAGTCTATGAAAAAGGCATTTTGTCGACGTCAAAGTCTTTCGTCTGTAAAGTAACATTCGGAATAGCTCAGAAATGCTGTACTTTAGAAGCTTTCGGATTTCAAAATTCGAGTTCCTGTAAGCAAGCAAGGTACACTAGTCATAGAACAATTCATAATCTTCAAAAAAAAAAAAGAGTTCATATTGAGTACAGTGGTCACCAGCCAGACTTCGACAATGACTGTTGTACAAAAGGCATGTGAAAAAATGAGCATAAAGACAGCTAGTTAACACTTTGCCAAACATTCTTTTACTGTTAATTACATGTAAAAATGTATACTGGTGTAATCGAATTTCGCCAATGCAAGGGAAACTGCTCTTGCGGATTGCACAAAACAATAATTTTCTTTATGGTTAAATATCTATGCACTTTTATTCAAATACTTTTGTAAAAATAATTTTTACCACTTAAACATCTAAATTTATCTGTCAAAACATCGTTAGAAGTGAGAAGGTGCAAAGTCGCCATCTATAAAAAGAGTAAGCCAATTTCGACAACTCTGGTTTTCCAAAAATTAGAGGCCCCAGAGAGGGTAAAATGAAATAAAAATTTCACAGCATCATTTCAGCAATATTCATTGCCTCCCTTGGATATTAACTCTACATTTACTTCCTTCGAGAAAACCTGAAGAACATAAAACAAAACGCAGCTCTCAGAAAACAAAATCGACAGTTATGTGATTTTTCGTGTAATTATTTCTGCTGTGGCACTGAAATTATTACAATCTAAATCAGGATGACAGTGTTGGGGATAAACAGGCTGTAAATCCAAAAAAAGATAACCTTTTGTAGCTCACAGAAAAAAGGTATTTTCTTGTCTTTGTAGTGATTTTTGTACCTGATTCAATTTATTTTCTTAGGAAAAAATTAATAAGGACCCCTCTGTCATTCCTTTGGATATATTTCCCTTTAGGTGCCCCATACGAAATTTCGGCTATTAAAGTTCAAAAGATAACCTGTCAAACTGAAAATAGACGAAACAAAAAAGTTGTAAGCTGAAAGAATCTTTTAAAATCTGCATATAAAGGAGACACCTGAAAAATGATAATAAAATGGCGGGGAAAAGCATGTGAGAGGTCGCTTATGAACTTTTTTCCTATTGATAGGTATTTTTCTGTCATTAGATTCAAATGATAGTTCAAAACACCTTTGCTGCTAAGATATCAATCATTTCCGTGAATGGATGATGTCACAGATTCAAAAATATTGCCCGAGAACATAGTTGGCGAAATTCGATTACTAGCGAAATTCGCTTACCCTCCTATACATTCATTTAGTAGATCTATATGGTTTTTCACCTGAAAGAAAATGAGGCATTTAAGCAAACAATTTGGAGTTGTGGGCATACCAGTTTTTCTGAATTTGTACCCCCATTTTTTTTCTCATACCCCCAATTTTCAATTGTAGGGGGTACAAAAAAACCCCAAATAAAATTTTCAGTGGGAACACTGATCTAAACAAAATTTCAAATTAACAAAATTTGACCTAGCCAAACAGCTCTAGAAAAACCTTGCAGAATGTTCAGTCTAATCCTATAGATTAGAGAGCCCCAAAAACAACCCTTTCATCGGTATTCTAGCCCCTAAGTCCTAAGAAGCGATGATGTGATGACGAGGAACGTAATAAGCAGACGACATCTTCTCACCTGGGAAACGTGTTTTTCTTCTGCATTCTCTCTATCCGAAGTTCCGGGAGAAGGTCCCACATTCGAAGTGATAAATCGACTCGGATTCTGGTGATAAAGAAAAGACGATACAATTGCATGACTGGCAACAATTAACATGATGCATCTTCACGATACTGGCATTTTCTAAAGATTAACTATCTCTTTTCGAAGTCAATAAACGCAATGTTTACAAAGTTACTTCCATCGAACGTGTGCGTCTGCAATAGTTTTAAAGCATCGCCCCCTACCGGAAAAGGGAAATTACTCTCGTTAGAACTCTCTGTAGCGCTATAGGCATTCGTTGAATTATTTGCAACAGGCTAAGCAAAGATGATTGATTCGCGAAATTGTAAAAGCGTTTAGATTTAAAACTGAGATAATTAGTGTAAATAAACGAATATCAAAGTCAACAATAGTTTTATCTGTAGTTTTTAACCAACTTCATAAAGATGAAGAGAAAACTTTCACATAATTAGCAAACAACAACTGATACTGAATCTGGGTCTAGATAAAATATCTAGCTTTCGATCGTTCAGATGCACATAAGCTATTTTATCCGAAAGTTTAAAATGTAAATGTGCGATTGACAATGAAAACAAAAGCAAACATAGACTCTATAATTTGATAAAAGTATTGGTTAATCCTTTTATTTTATTGAGATTAGATCTACTTGAAAGTAGGCTAAGTCTGGCCAAACCTAGCAATTCAAGCATATTGATCATTCCTTTTTCTTAATGTGGATAACGGGAAAATGTTTTGTGGCAAACTTTGCCATCTATAATGTAATAATCATGCATATATTACATTTAAGATAGCGATGTTTGTGATGTTGTTGGGTTTATAACATTAATAATGATGTAGAGTTCCACTAAACTTAAGCTTGATTATAGAATTTAAACTTATTCAATAACAATAATGATATTCGAGATGTACAGGATGTAAAAGAACTGTTTTACGGTACACAATGATCTACATAATGAATGGCTGAAGGAGTGACAAGGGTCTATGTCCAATGAGGGTTAATATAGAAGTCTAGCTAGGTTTCGTTGTAAGCTTGGTGTATCTATTTTTAGATTCATTCGTAATGTTACAAAGTTCGTCACATAACAATAGCCTGTGGTGTAAATTAAAGATTCACAATTCTCACAAAGCCTTTGAGGGCCACAGAGGTATCAAATCTGAAGAGCGTAGCAAGGCATTATATAGGACCGCCTGTGAATGAATAGACAGAACTATAGATATCAGCCATACTCTATGAAAAGTGGGTTTAAATATGTGACGACTTGCTTGGTATTTATAATGCTTCACAGAGATTGCTTTAAACCCCCTTTTGCCGAAGCATAAATCATATCATTTAGTAACTGTTCTGAGAGACTAAGACGTTTCAATTTCAAGGTGGGTAATAGAACAAATCTAGAAATATCAGCCAGCAGAGATAACAGATTAGAGTAAATGGTGCCGGAATAAAAGGGTACTGAACGTCGATAATCATGACCATGGCAGTTAGTTAATCCTTTAAGTGATCGAAATTGCAGAAAAAGCAAAGTTGGGGGCATTTTTTTAACTATATTAATGGCGTTAAAAACAGAATATATATATGGGCTATATACTGGGGTATGTGTGTGTGTGTGTGGGGGGGGGGGGGGGGGGTTAGTGGGGGCGAGGGGGTAAAGAGGTTTAGGTGTCACCACAACGGCGCCTTGTTAAAGGAGCCAGGGCCCTCTTTTGCAGGAGTTGGGCTAATACCACTTCGGGTAACCAGTCCTTCACCAGGTAGAAAAATACATCTCCCGATGTGAAAATTTAATTCTAATTCTTGTGAAATAATGCTTTCCTATTTCTCACCCCACTACAAAGATATGCCGGGGCAATACAGGCGTATGCCTAAATACGCCTCTATCTATATACTCAGATATCGTTACTTCAAGTTCAGCTTGATCAGATCGTCTCTTTATAAATCGGACTTCATAATTCGAAGATCAGACAGCACATTGTGCAGTCTGATTTGGACCTAAATATATTTCCAAAAATGTGTTATAGCTGCAAACGTCCTAGGTACCATTTACATGTATTTGACAGATTAGCTGCTAAACCGAAACATTTAGATTTTTTGGTCAAAACTTTGGAGAGCAATATTTCAAGTTAGTCTTTGATTTGTTTCCATGGATATTGATTAACTCTTTCCATACCATAGACGACACCAGAAGCTTTTGTGGACAGTGTAGATCAAGATCAGACTGCACAGAACGTGCAGGCTGATCTTTGATCTGCACTGTCCACTGCTACATTTTAGATTTTGACCGAACTGTCTCTTGATCTTGCAGAGGAAATGTATTCTTAGCCTTTGAGAAAATGCAATTTATTTATTCAGAAGTGAAATAGTTAAGTCCTCATGACAAAAGATACCATCTGCTAACATCTCAGAATTCAGTTGAAAGGGCATTAAACAAGCTTTTGACCCATTTTTTTTTTTTTTTTTTTTGAGGGGGGGTGGGGTTGAGAAAGACGATATTGTCCAAGGAAAGAATCATCGAGGACGTGTCTGTTTTCGGTTATTTTGGGAAAAACAAACACAAATAAATGTTCAAAACAAAATGCCTCTGGTGGGACTCTAAACATGACCTTCCAAACCGTAGTAGGCGGCTGCACCAGCTATGCAGGCTACCGATTTATTCATGAATTAACACTTTACCAAACGACAAAATCTTAGCCTCCTCCAAATTCAAAAGATGTGCAGACGACAATTTTAATGTGGCTCAACTGATGCAATTTGTTTTGATATAGTAGAAAACATTGTCGGAAAAGGAGAAAATGCTGGTTACCAGCATTTTCTCGTTTTCCCATAATGTTCTCATAAGGCTTCACTCCTAAGGTCGTTAAAAGTCGGCATTGTGCGGTAAAGGGTTAACCCTTAGGCTGCTGAGCGCGACCCCCGACCTTTTGCGGACAGTGTTGATCAAGATCAGACTGCACAGAACGTGCAGTCTGATCTTTGATCTACACTGTCCAATAAGGACATACCGGTATTTTCCCCAAAAAAATACCTTAGAAATAGCATTTTTTTTTTACGATCGGCTTAAAACTTTCATTTCACTTATTTAGCGGGATAAGGGTTAAGAACGTATTTATTCCTTGTTACGCTATATACCGTTAAATACCGTTAATAACGCAATAGGAAAATTTTCCAGTGAAAAGTTTAAAAAAAACAAAAATCTGATGAAATTCCTTGCATTTTCGACTTTTATTTCTATATACGCTTTAGTTCACGAATCATCTTTGCATGTGTATGAAAAAGAGCAGTTTTTGCCATGATACCCTTAAAATAATACGGAATTAAATCTAGTTTAATATTTCTTTAAATGCTCTGTTAAGTATTGTATGGAGCATAAACTTAAGGGAACACAATGCGTAGCCTTAAATGTATTCATATATGGCCTGCAACACGCGAAAAGGGGCATTCGGACTTCTGCGTAAAGTGTCGTCTCGGATCAGCCTGCGCAGTCCGCGCAGGCTGACCTGGACCGAAACTTTTCGCTATTGGTCAATTTTCTGTTTGTCGAAGGACCATTCTACCCCATGATTAAGTTGATTATTCAAAAAAGTGGCTTTTATGGATTCATAATTATGTGATGACTTGGGCTGGTATCATGTATCACGGAGATGCATTAAGCCCCCTTTTGCCGGAGCATGGCACAAATGATTTAGCCAATACGAAGTTGCAGTACTTTCAAATTTAGAAAATTCTGGATATTAAGACTGAGAAAGTTCTTCAAATGGTTAGTGAATACGGACCCTGGTCACTCTGCACCGTCCGCACAGGCTGACCTGCGGTGCAAAAAAATTGCGATTGGTTAATTTTCTGCATGGCAAAAGACCATTCTACTCCATGTTTCAAACATTTTTTTTTTTTTCACGTATATACAAAATTGATGCGACAACTTGCTTGGTTTAATGCATTAAGAAAAGGCATCGCCGCTCAAATAAATTTATACTGAAAATATGGACTAACATTAATCCTACTATGCATATTTACTGTTTCTTCATATAGGTCAGAAGTTGACTTAAAACTGGAATACATGTATTTCATATTTTAACAAAACATTTGGGCCATGCTTTGTAAAAAGGGGGCTTATTGTATCAGCAAAAAGTGAGGACCCAGGTCAGCCTGTGCAGTCCGCGCAGGCTGACCCGAGTCGAAGCTTTTTGCTTTTGGTCAATTCTCTGCATGTCAAAGGACCATTCTGCCTCATAATTCAGTCGGTTGTGAGACAAAATGGCTTTTAAAGATCTATAGTTATGTGATATGAAGGAGATGTATGAAACCCATTTTTGCCAGAACTATGGCTCATATATTAACAAAACATATTAACATTTCCCTTAACTCTTTACCAAACGACAAAATTTTAGACTTGTCCAAATTGAAGGCATTTGCAGACGACAAAAAAAAACTTGACTCAAAAATTGAAATTTGACTTTAGAAAAGTAGAAAACATTGTGGGAAAAGGAGAAAATGCTGGTTACCAGCATTTTCGCCTTTTCCCACCATGTTTTCAGAAGGCTTCTTTCTCTGGGTCGTAAAAACCAGGGATTGTTTGTTAAGGGTTAACTCTTTCACTACTAAATAAATAACCTATACTTTTCTAATGGCTGCAAATACAGTTCCACTGCAAGATAAACGGACAGTTCAGTTATAACATAGAGTAAAAGAGTGGACAGTGTAGATCAGAGATCAGACTGCACGTTCTGTGCAGTCTGACCTTGATCTACTCTGTCCACAAAAGCTTCTTGCGTCGTCAACAGTAAGGAAAGAGTTAAAAAAAAAAACAACCACATGAAACTAAATATAACGAAACTACCATTGTGATTATCCTCTCATCAATTTATCCATTATCATCCAGTATAATATTTGGGTGTCTATGATCGCAGTGACTATTGAAAAATGTCCTGGGACCTAAAATTTCACGCGTTTTTATATTGCATCTCGGACCATCATCGCCATTTTTATATCTGTCAAACCCTTGTCTATCTCAACCATTCATAAATAATACTATGATATAGGCTTGCATGTCGTATTTCACAACATCTACACACGTAAGTTGAAACGGCGCTTAAACAACTGATAAAGCCGTCCCTATGATGGCATATCATAATTGCAGCAACTGGAGAAATTGTTCATCCTAAATACTATCTTCGTTTGGTTTGTAATGTTTGCATATTCTCTCGTTATATAGAGAAGAGCGAAAATAACCCTGCCCGAGGAAAAGGTCAAGCCCTTCATAATTCACTATTCTTTCATGTTGATTGGCCCAATTTCAAATAGTAGAATATAACAATTTTTCATCTGACATGCCCGCTCTCTCTCTCTCTTTCTTTTTTTCTCTCTCTCGCTCTGTCTGTCTGTCTCTCTCTCTCGCGCGCGCTCGCTCGCTCGCTCACGCTCTCTCTCTCGCTCTGTCTGTCTGTCTATCTCTCCTTACCCCCCCTCTTTCTCCATAGACAAAGACAATTTTGAAAGAACTTTTACACTAATTCAGTATTTTTTTCATCAAATCGATAAATTGCAACCCTTAGGCTGCCAAGCTCGACTCAAAGACCTTTTACAGACAGAGTGGATCAAGATCAGACTACATAAAAACGTGCAGTCTGATCTTGGATCTACAATTTTCGATAAGTAGATACCCCCCCCCCCCCAAAAAAAAAAAAATTGAAATATTATAGCAACATAATTATAAGTTTTCAAAAGGCGTCTTCCTCAGGGTCGTTAAAACTCGGCATTGTGTGGTAGGGAGTTATATCTTCACTAAACGGCATTTCATCATAACGTACAAACTCGCCGAATTTCACAACAGCAAATTATTTCACCTGTCCGTATAGTATTATGACCCATACATCTCACGTCAAACGCTGAACCACGGTGACTCAGGATTAGCATAAGTAGGTCTACATTTTGTAAGATTAAATCTGTATCTTTTTCCTCGCAATATTTTCTAGTCTACCATTTCAGTCAAATTTAATTGGTCGTCTTCAAATGCTTTCAACTTGGGCAATCCTGAAATTTTGTCGTCTGGTTTAGTTTTAACTTATGACATGTACGACTTATGTTACGAGCAATGTCTCCTTTTACCACGATGTGTAACGAGCAATTTCTCCTTTTGCAAAGATGTATGATTGATTGATTGTATGGTGTTTAACGCTGTTTCAATATTATTTCAGTTATATCGCGGCTGCCAGTGCACCTATCCACGCTTTCCTAGAGCTTCTGTTACCAGTACTCTGCAAAATATTGTTTCCAAGCCACTGGCTGCTTTCCCACATAACCATCGTCGAGACAATGATCAGCGGTGAGAGAGGAATGAATCCTGTCGCAATAACTATCATCAATCCTCGGAAAGAAATTGGCCGAGCCGGTGATCGAACCAGTGACCTCCTATTCTCAAGTCCTGTACGCTACCGACTGAGCTACCGGGACTCAGCTGCCACGTTGTGTATTAAATTAGTCTGCTGCAAGATGCAAAACATCACCTGATGGAGGTGATGAGACATCCAGATTTACGTCTGCTTTTTACCCAAACAGACCGGGATTACCCAAGTTTACCTTTTCCCTACAGGAGGCGGTACACAAATATTTGAGTCATGCTCTGGCAAAAGGGGGGTTTAACCCTTTACGACACAATCCCGACCTTTACCGACCCTGAAAAAAGCTTTTGAAAACATTGTGGAGAAAGGAGAAAATGCTGGTAACCAGCATTTTCTCCTTTCCCCACAATGTTTTCTACCCTATGAGAGACAAATATTATGTTTTGGGTAACATTTAATTCGTCGTCTGCAAATGCTTTCAATTTTGGCAGGCTCAAAATTTTGTCGTTTGGTAAAGATATAATGCATCTCCGTGATGCAGGATACAAAGCAAGTCAATACATACATGTACTTATGGATCCAGAAAATCCATTTTGTATAACAACTAACTGAAACATAAGGTACACTGGTCCTCTGATATGTAGAAAATTTACAAAAAGCAAAATGTATCGACTCAGGTCAACCTGCGCGGACAGCGCAGGCTGACCTGAGTCGATAGTTTTTGCAAATATACAGTACATTAAACCGCGTTTTTACAGAGCGGCACGGCTCATTTACGTCAGTTTGCGGTATTGATACAAGTCATTAGGTCACCTGGAGCATCAAATATCTGGGTCACTGATACAATCGCTCTCATGTAATGACGTCAATGTGAAATGACGTCAGTAGGAAGAAAATTACCCTGTAACTGACACTTTCACCGGAAAATTGAAATTGTTTTTTTTTCTGCATCAGTTGTTGGAAATTACTGAACGCTTGACTGACAATTTTAAGCTGTTCAAGTACAGTTTGGATCGAAAAACGCTTAATAGCTAGCATAACGATTAATTTTCTACATAAAGCTACAGATTTCTTAAAGTTTTTACGCTCGTTTAGACATTTATTTTCGTCATGAAACAGCCGGTCTTTGAAAACGAGGCTACAGGAGAGATTGCTCGGGGCTTTCTCATTTGAATTTAATTATTACGACCCCTCATTCACCAGCATTTTCTCCTTTTCCCACAATATTTTCAAAAGCTTTCTTTCTCAGGGTCGTTAAAAGTCGAGACTGTGTGATAAAAGGGTTAAAAAAGTAGGTGAAAGTAACAAAAAAATTTTCGGGAGCCTGATTCTAGATTTAGAAAGTAACACAACTTCTGATTGGCTAAACCAAATTGTTTAACCAATCAAAAATTGTTTCTTTCAAATTTAGAAAATTATTGAGAATAAGACCAAGAATATTCTTATGAATAGTAGGTGAATACGGATCCCGTGGCCTGCATTTATTTCATCTAATAATGATCAATTATTCACTCATAAATAAAAAACAGAAGTGGGCCGGAGGCACAAATTTCTCTTTTACATGAAGGAAATGAACGTTCTACTCCTATATGTTTGTCTAATCAGGTTAAATTCTTTGAACTAAGTGACTGTTAACAAGACAGAAGTCAACCAATATTTGAACAATTTCGCAATTACTTTACAACTTTTGACACTAATGATTGTAATGCATTCGACAAACCATGGGTGATCCGTTGATCAACGGAATCGGCCCAGTTTTGACGAGTGGATTGTAAAAAGAGAGATGCTGACCAAGGCGCGTGGCCAATAGCCTGGGTCGCAATTTGATAATATGTTTTTTTTTTAATTTTATATTATTCTGACGTTAACTGGTCAAAAATGTCAGCCCCCCCCCCCTTTAATCCTATAAGCTTGACAGCAAAAGGGGATAGGGTGAATATCGAAGATTAGACAGCACGTTCTGTTCAATCTGATCTTCGATTGATTGTATGATGTTTATCGCCGTTTTCAATATTATATTATATTATATTATATTATATTATATTACATTATATTATATCGCGGCGGCCAGTGCACCTATCCATGCTTTCCTGGAGTTTCTTTTACCGGTACTCTGCACAATATTCTTTCCAAGCCACTGGCTGCTTTCCCACATAACAATCGTCGAAACAATGGTCAGCGGTGAGAAAAGAATGAATCCTGTCGCAATGACCATCATCAGTCCTCGGAAAGAAATTGGCCGAGCCAGGGATCGGACCAGCGACCTCCAGTTCTCAAGTTCTGTACGCTACCGACTGAGCTATCGGGGCTCGGCGCAATCTGATCTTCACCCATGCCGTCAGGAACAGCTCCTTTTTTTCGCTTATTTCGCTGAAAGAGTTAAAAGAAAAGTCAATATAGCTGACCAAGACGAAGGTGAGAAGTCAGTCAGGTGTTCATACCACTGATAAATGAACACAAACATACAGAAACTCAGTTGACCAGTTTTTCAGTGATCGGTTGGTCATTTTACCCATTAACCCTTTACCACACAGTCCCGTGTTTGAACGACCTTGAAGAAAACGATTTTTGAAAACATTGTGGGAAAAGGGGAAAATGCTGGTAACTGGTGGGCCACAATCTTTTCCACCCGTTCACACACAAATTTCAATTTAAGTCACATTCAAGTTGTTGTCTGAAAATTAATTCAATGAGGAAAAGTCCAAAATTTTGACGTTTGATGAATACATTCCCAGGTGTTATCTTTTCACAGGGAAAAATGAAAGGGACATAACTCCTGTAATGGTCAGCCTTAACTCTTCACCACACGGCAACATTTTGGACTTGACTAAATTGAAACCACCGGCAGATGGCAAATTCAATGTGACTCAGTTAATTTCTGTCTTTGATAGGGTAGAAGACATTGTGAGAAAAGGAGAAAATGCTGGTTACCACAATGTTTTCAAAAGCTTTCTCTTTCAGGGTCGTTCAAACATTTACCTTTAGAATGCAAAATAGAAAGAATGAGTTTTTCCAGTTTCATAAATATTAAAGCATCCCTTCTCCAGGGATTCTTTTGCCAGAATATTATGATTAATAACCAAGTGCTAAGGTCCAAGTTAAGTGCTCGTATTGTGGAGTCTGATCTTGATCTACACTGGCCGCAAAGACACATATAGCTGTGAAAGGTGCTTCAAGGATTAATAGTATTCTTTGTCTCTTTATGAAAAATTTTCTTAGTTTCGAAGCAACACAACCTCTGATTGGTTGAAGCAAATGGTTAAGCCAATCAGAAATTGTGTTACTTTCTAGGTACACAATGGGACATGAATGCAATTTGGAATGGTTGATGAATACGGGCACTGAGTTCAATCCTGCGCTTCGGCGTTGTGTTGGAGAACACTGTTTCACCCTTCACAAAACTATCCCGACTTTTAACGACCCTGTGAAAAAGGGCTTTTGAAAACATAACCAGTATTTTCTCCTATTCCAAAAATGTTTTCTACCCTTTCAAACACAAATGTCAATTTTTGAGTAACATTTATTTTATCGTCTTCAGATGCTTTCAATCTGGAAATGTCTAAAGAGTTTATCGTCGAAGACCGTGAGGCCTTAATCTTGGTAATCCCTATATGCAAAGGATTTCAAATGCCAGAAAACGAGGGATAAGGGTCAAATGCTGTAGAAATATTTATCTTATATTTATATATACTTGTATACTGAAGGTAAATAATATTATTCAGTACAAGGTCTATTTGATAAACTAATTCACACGGTATCGACTCGATGTTTGATAACCGTTTTACTTTCCGGTCGCCGGTGCACACCGGATGTCCTTCATTTCTTGATTCCTAAACAGATGACAAAAGTTTAGTGTCGTACAATTTTAGAACATTTGCAGACGACAATTTAGGCGTGGTTGAAACGATAGGATTTGTCTTAAGAGGGTAGAACAGATCGTGGGAATAGAAAAAAAAAATCTGTTTACTATACCTACTAACATTTTCTCCTTTTCCCCTAGATCTAAACCAAGGCTTTTTACCTCAGAGTCGACTTGACTATTTGGTAGAGATTTAATAAAATCTTATTAGCGAATTTAGATCCTTCTGCAATGCTTATAAGATCCATTAAAACATTGTTACAAATGAATATAAGCTAATATCTTAACTTTGTAATCCTACCGTCAAAGATAACCGGAGTCGGAGCGTAAAAGTGCTACGCCTATTTTTCATGGCTTTTAGGGATTACTTGAAAAAAATAAAAACGAAATAGCCGCAAAGATTTAGAAATATGAGTCTAATTTCAGTCATTCGACAACTATGACGTTTTTGAACACTCCAAACTACCGGGATTTTGCTAGCCCAACCTAATTCACCCAAGAACCATTCTACGGCATGAGCAAAAATCGTCCCGTTATCACACCATTCCGAGTTTTAATGACCCTTAGAAAGAACGCTTTTGAAAGCATTGTGGAAAAAGGAGAAAATGCTGGTAACCAGCATTTTCTCCTTTTCCCACAATGTTTTCTATCCTTTCAGGAGGAAAATTACATCATTTGAATGAAACAGACCTTGTCGTCGTCAAGTTGGACAAGTCTAAAAATGTGCCGTTTGGTAAAGAGTTAAGCTACGGTTTGGGATAGGAGCTGCCATAGATTTTTTTTACTTTTAACAGATCGTGAAACCTCATTTTAAAGGTCCGTTATGTCCATTCGGAACAGTCCGGTGTAAGTTTTGTACGAAAGAAAATTTTTGTGACGTCATACACTAACCACTTGCGCGAACGTTGCACTTATATGACGTCTATTTCAACATGGATCTGCCATGCAGCGGCAGTAATAATGTCAGTAGAAATAGCTATTACCTCTGATGATGTTATTAAACAAAGAGAAAATGTTCCGACTTAATCAGAATTGTTTTGACCTTAGCACTGTATTTGGGGCAATAGCACAATACATGTCGAGAAAACTGGCAAGAATTTTATGTCGGAAACACGAAGAATTAGTTTTGTTAATGACATATCGTGTCTATTTCGCTTTCCTTTGTGTTGGAAACATGTTTGTTTCTCACGTAATGCAAATGTCGAGATTTTGTATCACGTGATCGCGTGCGCCTGTCACTTATTTCATTTCTGCATGGCCGACACTTCTTATAAAATACGCTGGAAGAAAACAAGACTTTTTCGACCAGCCTTCATTTGCGGTTTTCACGGTAATGTCATACAACTTATGTTACATGTATGTTTATATAATGTAAAAGCAAGTTCAAGTCGTTGAATATAAAGTTTCTTTTTTATCTTTGTAACAAATATGGATACTCCATTGACTTTTTTCCCTATAGTTTTACTGTTATTAATCCCTAGGTTTAATTCTGAAAATCTATGGAACAGAAGCCAGTTGCTTGGAAACAAACGCTGTGTGGGGGTTAGCTCTAAAGAATACAGTATTAAGAAACGCACGGATACATGCAGTGGTCGTTGCAATATGAAGTTAACCATGTTGAATGTGGACATAAACCCTTTACCACACAATCCCGAGTTTAAACGCCCCTGAAGAGAGAAGGTTTTTGAAAACATTGTAGGAAAAGGAGAATATGCTATTTATCGACATTTTCTCCCTTTTCCACGATGATTTTCACCCTTAATAAGACATATTTCAGTTTTAGCTACATTTACTTTTTCATTTGCACACACTTTCAATTCGGTCGAGTCTAAAAGTCTCAAACTTTGTCGTTTGGTAATGGGTTAAATTAAAAAAAAGGCTTGCTTATTATCCATTATCTTATTATTTTTTGTTCGCAGTCTTGGGTATCAAAACGTTGTGGCAACATGAGACAAATATTCACGAAATTTCCATCGGTTCGTCCCTGTCAATCCCTCTAAAAACAAGGCTGCCAATTTATTCCCCTCTTCAATTTCGATCTTATTTTAAATTTCAAAACTGGCCATCTGATTGGCTGAGCCGTCCTTTTTTAGCCAATCAGGTGCTAATTTTAGAATTTAGCTCTTTACCGAACGATAGAATTTCAGACTTGTCCAAATTCAATGCATTTGCAGACGACAATATAAATGTGACTCGAAAATTGAAATTTGTTTTAGGAAGGGTAGAAAACATTGTGGGAAAAGGAGAAAATGCTGGTTACCAGCATTTTCTCCTTTTCCCAAAATGTTTTCAAAAGACTTACATTTCAGGGTCGTTAAAGACTTGGGATTGTGTGGTAAACATGTTTTCAAAAGACTTACATCTCACGGTCGTTAAAGACTCGGGATTGTGTGGCAAAGGGTTAAAATCTGACCAGAAGAAAGACTGATTGGTGATTACGGACTTGGGGTTATCCCTAATGGCTCCAAGGTCAGTTTGTGTAAATTTTGTTCCTGTAAATGTTCTGTGTAAGTCCACATTTGCAATTTTACCCGGACTGGAGTTCATCTGTTTGTTTTTCTCCAGTCTTTTCAATTCGTCACACTTTCTTAGCATTTATGGGGCGCTGCATTCCCATGAAATCTCAGTAAACGGATGAGCGTTAGCCATTAAAATGAGTGACGATCTTCGGGCCGTTTGGTTCTAGATTTGAATTCCCGACATTCGGCTCTCGCAGCTGCAATTTCGTTTGCTCTCAAGTACTCAGCAATGTAAAAAACAACACCTCCTTGACACCAAGAGTATACTGGATTGAGTGGCTGATAGGATCAGCTACTTGACATAGGTTGTGGGACATGGTGATATTAGAATGAGAAAATTGTGTTCAATATCATCCATATTGAGGTTCTGCCGGTAAAAAAGTAGGCCTACTATTTGTGCGAGTATCTCCGAGTCTGTTTGTCTGCCTCCCCATCTCTGTCTGTCTGTCTGTCACTCTCTCCATCTCTGTCTCAAAATACATACATATGAGCCGAGCCATGCTCATTGAAAAGGGGGCTTAATGTATCTCTGAGTTGCATCGTGCCAAGGAAGCCATCATGCACATGAATCTGGATCTATAAAAATCCATTTATTCTAGGAATTGACAGTCTGGAGGTAGAATGGTCCGTAGACATGCAGAAAAAATTACAAACCGCAAAAAGTTTCCGCCCGTTTACGTTTTGCATTTGCATCAACCCCACCCCCCCCCCCCCCACTTCTTTCGCAGAGCGTGGCTCGTATATACATCAACTTTTTCTTCTTAATAGGTTGAATGCTCGTAATTCTAGGTTGGGTAAATATGTAAATATTGCAATTTTTTATTGCGGCCCATATCGAACACTGAGTAAAAACATTTATCTGTCTATAATCTGTCATAGGTGAATGGTTCCATTTGTATGTAAATCAATCTTGTAACCTATTGCTGTCTATTTTTAGACATACACTTTTCTTGTACTGGGGACCGACATTTTTTTCTGGTATGCAACAGAAAAATGGTGGCAATTGTGTATTAAAAGTAAGCTTAAAATTCAAACAGGCATATCTGTTCCACAGCTCCAGATAGAGGGAGTGATTTTGATTTCAAAATTGAAAATATTAATTGTTCTCCACTAAACCCTATGTTATGGGTACTCATTAGAATCGTCTCATCGAGACGATTCTAATGAGTACCCACAACATAGGGTTTTGAAGAGAAATAATGGATTTAGAATACCATCACTCCCTCTTATCTGGAGCTCTGTAAAATTCTATCTGTCTGTCAACGTCTCTGTCCTACTTACACTTTCATGCTGGAGTCTCAAACCCCACAGGTACTTGCTTTGTTTTTTTTTTGGGGGGGGGGGGAAACAAAATTTCGCTCTATTTCGCATAATATATTGTACATGATGTTATAAAGGGCGAAGTCTATCAAAAAAAAAAAACCCAAAGTGCATGCCACCCCTTTCTCTGTGTTCCTTGCCCCCTCCGCCCCCCTTCCCCCCCTTAAAAATTGAGAAGGTCTAAAACCGGGAAAATATTGATTTCAGGGAAGATACACATGTATGCTGAAATCGGCGTTAGCTATCAGAGACGTACAGGAAGAGAGGCCTAATAGGCCTATAAAACACCGTTTCAGATTGCATTGTTTTATCGCTCGCTTTCAGCATCGTTTCAGTTATAATATGGCCTGCAACACGCGAAAAGGGGCATTCGGACAGCTGCTTAAAGTGTCGTCTCGGATCAGCCTGTGCAGTCCGCGCAGGTTAATCCGAGACGGCACTTTCTGTTTTTGTGTAATTTTCTGTTTTGCAAAAGTCTACTGTAGCACAAAATCTAATGTAGTCGTAAAGTGCCGTCTCGGATTAACCTGCGCGGACTGCGCAGGCTGATCCGAGAGGACACTTTACGCAAATGTCCGAATGCCCCTTTTCGCGTGTTGCAAGCCAATTATCATGTCGACAGCCGAGTTGTTTATGTGTGTCCTAGATTTCATGAGTACTAGACTTGGACTCTGAAGTGTCTTACCAATGGAAACTCCAGCGACACGCCCAAAGCCTCGAGTGGGGATCGAGCCGGAGTCCTCTGAATTTTGAGCGTCACTAGTGAAACATGCAGAATCTTACGATAACAGGCGTTAAATCTAGATTTATTCAGAGAAACATGAAATTCATAAATACCTGAAAAGCCATCCTGTTTTATACTGGAAAATAACGTCACGCAATATCCTTCGTTTCAGGTGAATAAATGTTTTTCAACCTCGTTGTAACACAACATAAGGGTAAATACTTTCCTCGACACAGCCGGCTTGTTTTTATGTATAAATGTACTTTGCACCTGGTCACACTTTTTATGTCATTTTGCAAACGTAAACTACGCAAAAAAAAAATATAAACAAGTTTACTCAATACTTCCCCCCCCCCCCCCACACACACACACTCACCCGCAGACGATTTTTAAATCGCTCCTTGCAGCAGGCCGACAAAACGAGAAAATGCTCGAAACGAGCATTTCTCCTTTTGCCACCATGTTTTTTCGCATGTATTTATGTATTGAACCTGAATCATGTTGATTTCCCATATTCTACAAATAGATTGTCGAAGTCGTCTGATGGCTGCATATAATTTGTTTCCTGAGTTAACGAGTTTTAAAAAAAAAGAATACTCAACCATCTAGAGCTACAAATCTCTTAGATTTTGACACACTCTAAATCTTCTTTTTTGCTTATGAACAAACAAAAAAAAATACCGCAGAAATAAGCTTACAAATAAATAACTCATTATCAGCATATAAAAGTTGTTCTAATCGAACGTAAATCCGACACGTAAATCAAGCTTTAGTAATTTATTTTTAATGCCAATCGTATAGTTTTTATTATAGATATGTATTGCGGTCATTCACGCTATTGAAATGTTTACAAAAAGACTTTTTTTTCGACGGATTTTGCCAATAGGGAAATATGAACCCTATTCTCTATGTACGAGTGTGACGCGGGACGATATCACTACCAGCTGTATTACCAAATTTTCCAATATTTCGTTCTAGTACATTAAAACCCCTTTACCAGCCGATATATTTTTTAGACATACGAATTCAAAGTATTTGTAGACGACAATTTCCATATGGCTCAAGTGGTACAATTTTTCTTTGGTAGGGTAGAAGACATTTTGGGAAAAGGAGAAAATGCTGGTTACCAGCATTTTCTCCTTTTCCCACAATGTTTTCAAAAGGCTTCTTCTGCAGGGTTGTGTAAACTCGGGATTGTGTGGTAAAGAGTTAAAACATCTTTTGTCAGCAGACATAATTTTTAGATTTACGAATTCAAAGCATTTGCAAACGAAAAATTAAATGAGGCTCAAACGATGCAATTTCTCTTTCACGGGGAAGAAAACATTTAGGAAATTAGACGAAATGTTTGTAACCAACATTTTCTCCTTTTCTCACAATTTTTTCAATACAGCTTTTCCTCAGGGTACAATAAAACACGAGATAGTGCAGTACAGGGTTAACGCCTCACTCTTAATCGTTTTAACTCTTTACCAAACGGCAATATGTTAGACTAGTCCAAATGAAAGCATTTACAGACGACAAAATAAAGGTGACTTATAAATTGAAATTTGTTATGGGAGGGGTAGAAAATATTGTGGAAAAAAGGAGAAAATGCTGGTTACCAGCATTTTCTGCTTTTCCCAACAATCTTTTCAATAGTTTTTCCCCCTCAAGTTCGATAAAACTCAGGGTTTTGTGGTAAAGTGTTAAAATGATTTGTTGGAAGTTTTTGAAATGATTGTGGTAAAAATCAGGAGCAGTTGTGAGTGAAAAAAAATGTTGAAAAAAACGAGGGTTTGTTCCCTTCAGGTTTCTTTTTTTTTAATATAAGGTTTCAAAAGCCAGCACAAGATGCATTTAAGGACAATACAGATCAAGATCAGACAACACAGAACATGCAGTCTGATCATTGACGTAGTGTCCCATATTCTGGGAGATATTCAAGTCAAAGTAACCGTGAAATCGATACACCTTTTTTTTCCCTACTGATTAATATTTACCAAAAGACAAAATTTTAGACTCGTCCTGATCGAAAGCATTTACAGACGAGAAAACAAATGTGACTGTATTTTCTCATTTTCCCGAAATGTTTTTAGAAATTCTGTTTCTCAAACGGTCATTAAAAGTCAGGACTGTGTGTTAAATGAGTTAAATTGTGTGTTTCATTTATCTATCTATCTAAAAGTTAGGTGCCAATTGTAACGGTGTTCGGTAGGTCTTAAATTTGTTTGTCCATGAAGCCTTATGAAAACTTTGTGACAGATTGAGAAAATTCCAAAAAGGAGCAATGTATCCCTTTTTCGCTTTCTTTGACCAACATGACAACATTATTTCTTCACCCTTAGGTTGCTTAGCGCGACTCAATGACCTTTTGCGGACAGTGCAGATCAAGATCAGACTGCACAGAACGTGCAGTCTGATCTTGGACCTACACTGTCCGATACGGTATTTTTCCCGTTTGAAATTAATTTTGAAAAAGCAGTATTTGGGTTTTTACTATTGAGTGGAATTTTTTATTTCATTGATTTAGCAGCTTAAGGGTTAGCCTGTATCCTGCAAAATAAATGAAATGAAACTTTCAAACTGATAGTAAAAACCAAAATTTCACTATTTCAAAAGCATTTTTGGAGAACAGATATCTCCTCATCGGACAGTGTAGATCCAAGATCAGACTGCACGTTCTGTGCAGTCTGATCTTGATCTACACTGTCCGCAAAAGGTCCTTGAGTCGCGCTCAACAGCCTAAACTAGCCTTTTCAAAATTCCAAAGCGTTTTACTGTGCTAATACGATCTGAGCCGTGCCGTGGCTAAAAGGGGCTCAATGCATCTCCGTGATCAATTATACCAAGCAAGTTATTTGATAATAATGGACCCATATATCCAACCGACTGAATCATGAGGAAGGGTGGTCCTTTAAAATGAAGAAAATTGACCAATAGCAAAAAGTTTCGGCCCAGGTCAGCCTGCGCGGAAAGCGCAGGGTGAACTGAATCGATACTTTTCGCACACAGAACACGGCTCATACATTTTTCTTAAGTATCCTTCAGTTATTTAAAGAGATTTTTTTTTTCGGGATTTTCTCTTTCGTCGAAAAATCATAGTTATTCCGAGTTCCAAGAAAAAAGGTATGTGTATTTTGCGATGCGCATAAGTAAGGTAGATAACCGCGGTACATAAAGTAACAAATAATTTCTGAGTTACTTACCTTGCAAAGATTTGCCCCCCCCCTCCGTCTGAAGCTCAAAGGTTAATAAAAGAGCGCAAACAAGGATATGTCTTTAAAAAACAGAAAGGCGGCGTAAGAGGCACTAAATGTGAATATTGAAAATCTCTTATGGTTCAGTATGAAGAAAAATAAATGAAAAGAAACCACGCCAGCAACCACTTCTGTCTCCTCATTGTTTTCCACATCGTTGAAAAAATTAAACTTTCGGTTATATATATTTTCAGTGTCAGATCTTAATCCAAATCATTGTTAGAAAAGGAGCAGTTGTTGCTAAGATTTATGTGTCAGAAAAAAAGAAAATGTACACATATGGTAATGGCTTATGTGGCAACGCTTAAAGATATTAAAATAACAGTTTGTATAAGAAAAGGATTATCTCCTATCATATTCATTTGCTATTCCATACGCTGGAGCATCGATTAGAGATAGCAGTGCTTGTAGGTCTGCAGGGGCCCGGAGAATAGACATATCCATATTTTTGACCAATCACAAAACACTGCTTATTCATTCTATATCAATACCAAGAAGTAGGTTAAAAGCCAACGCATTCAGTTACGCCGAAAAAAACATCTCCAAAGTACCATTTCAGTGTAGAAGTAAGACCCAAATAGCTTCAGTGAAGATTTCTGTTTTTAGAATGACCTACCAAGACTTACCAAGGCAGGCAATGTAGATCATAAATCATTCTGCACGTTCAGTGCAGTCCGATCTTGGAGTGATCTGGATGAAAAAGCATTTATAGTTGTGAAGGGCGCATTGGGGGTCAAGGCGATGGACACGTGGATTCACCCTGAGAAATAGATGGATAGATAGATAGATAGACAGATAGACAGATAGACAGATAGATAGATAGATAGATAGATAGATAATGATGAAAATAATAATAATAATAATGATAAGAAGAAGAAGGAGAGGAATACCTACCTTGCAATAAGATCTGTACATCACTTAAAGCACTAAGATAAGATATTCCTCTTTTCACAGAATGTTTCATTAATCCAATTTACTATCATTAATCCAATTTACTATCATTTTTCAAAAGTTATCTTTTGAAAATTTTTAACTTCACTTTTTCGTTTCTGTACTTTAACACAACCTATAAACGATAACCTCTTCATTTTAATGTAGATGTATTGTTGCAAATAACTAAATCAACAAGTATAGAAAGAAAGAGAGAAAGAAAGAAAGAAAGAAAAAAAGAAAGCTAAGATTGCTTTACTTCTTCCAACAGAATATTTTGGTGTATCAGTCGTAACTTTTTAACTTTTTTTCTTTAATGATTCTTTGAGTCATTCTCTGCGAAAATTGGGTTTAATACACCTCCGTGATGTAATATACCGAGTTATCACATAATTCTTGATCTAGATCTATATAATCCATTTTTGTCAAACAACTGATACAACCATGAGATAAACTTGACATTGGACATGCACAAAATTTAAAAATAGCAAAAAGTATCGACTCAAGTCAGCCTGCGCGGACTGCTCAAGCTTACCTAGGTCGATACCTTTTGCGATTGCTTTAAGCCCCTTTTCACCGAGCATGAGTTGTGACCAGTGCTGCAAGTATTATATTTAACCGCGGAAGAATCAAAGTGGCAATATAAGGGTTCTCTTATGTGTATTCATGGGTCAACTATTTATTTTTTTCAAGCCAATCCCGTGTTCTAACGACTACAATGAAGAACGCTTTTACAGAAAACGTTTGGGAGAAGGAGAAAATGCTGGTAACCACCAGCATTTTCTCACAACGTTTTCTACCATTTCATGTGAACAACATTTAGCCTAACCGTCCTCTGCAAATTCATCGGCAATGGACAAGTCTAAAAAATTTTGGCGTTAGGTGAAAGGTTAATGTGAAAGAGAAGTGTTTTGCTGTCCGAAACACAAAGTCTAGTTTACTATGATTATAGCAAGTTCCCGCCATGTTTTTACCGAAGTGCAATGTGAAACCTTACGTTGCGACCCTCTAGCTGAGTTGTGATAAATATCTCTCCTCTGTGGTGAATTCTATCGAAAAACAAGAGTACCGTATGCGGTTATCAGAACTGGGCTGCTTTTTCTTTCTCAATGCAAATCGTTTGTAGAAAAATGGGCCAAACCTGTGTCAAAATATTTCAGAGATATGGCCCTTCTGGCAAGGGGTTCTCCCTTAGATTGTTGACAACTTACAGCACCAAAGTATGCAATAAATATCGTCAGTAATGACAGAGATGAGGAAATGTCAATTTTCTTGCATGATGACGCAGACAGGGCTATAATTATACATCATGCTTTCTTCGAAAACGGCCAAGCTTTATAAAGAAGTAAACGGCGCTCTAGCAAAAGGGGTTAGATGCATCTTCGTGATGCAATTTACCAAGCAGGTCATTACATAATAAGGGATCCATACAATCTATTTTGTCTAACAGTTGACTGAAGCATGAGGTAGAATGGTTCCTTGGACATGCATGACATATACAAATAGCAAAAAGTTTCGACCCATGTCAGCCTGCGCGGACTGCGCAGGCTGACATGGGTCAATACTTTTTGCAGATGAAATGGGCCCCCTTTTCTCAGAGCATGGCTGATGTGGTTATTCACTACAGTACTCCTAAAATAGTATCGTCGTAAAGAAAATATCATACGTCTTGTAATATGCATGAATTGCGTAGGAATTTGCATTTTTCAGTTGGCCCTGTGAAATATTGAATCCTCATTCAGATATTCACCAATCTTTCTTATTCTCAAGATTTTTTAAACATCAGAAAGAACGCATCTTCTAATCCGTTAAAGAAATGGTTTTTCCAATCAGACGTCTTCACTTTTTAAATCTAGAATTGAAATCAGAATGCAATTAAGTATAGTAATTGCCTGCAACACGCGAAAAGGGGCATTCGGTCATTTGCGTAAAGTGTCGTCTCGGATCAGCCTGCGCACTCCGCGCAGACTAATCGGAGACGGCACTTTACGACAACATTGGATTTTGTCCCACAGTAGACTTGCGCAAAACAGAAAATTACATAAAAACGGAGTGTCATTTCGGATTGGTCTGCGCGGAGTGCACAGGCTGATCCGCGACGACACTTTACGCAAATGTCCCATTTTCGCTTGTTGCAGGCCAGTTAGATCTAGTGCTAATATCATCAGATAAATGTCGACATTTAATGCACATTCATGAACGAGATGAGTGTTGAATTGTCCATGGCCTTTTTGGAAAACATGCAAGATTCTACATTCCTCCCGGGTATTTCCTAACAATACCGAGGACTCTTTCAAATAATTCCTTATTTTCACGACCATGCCAGCAACAAAGCTCTTGGAAAAAATGTGGGAAAAGGAGGAGATACAGGCATCCAACATCGATTTTTCTAAAATTTCGCGTTAATGCATCGCCGAACGATGGGTCTTTAATTTGGCGGGAACAGGGTCTGTGTTCATCAACCATTCGTAAGAGTATTCTTGGTCTTCTACTGAAGAATTTTCTTAATTTGAAACTTCTGATTGGTTAAACCGTTCGGTTTAGATTAGAAAATTCTTAAGAATTAGAAGAATATTCTTAAGAATGATTGGTAAATACTAACTTAGGATTCAGTATTTGAATATCATTGAGTATCATGAGTACATTTTCCCGAGCGGTTAATAAAAAAAGAAAAGACTGAAAAAATTTTCCTTATTCAATAATCATCTATCCTAAATGTTTCGAATACTTTAGGATTCACGCAAGTGCAACAAGGTTAAACTTTGTTTGACATTAAAAAGAAGGTCATACTGCTCCGTGATGACCTTCCAGTGAAAGCGCAGTGCTATTGTTTTCTTTTTTAAAATATCTCGCATCCATTCTTTTCGACAACAAACTATTATGTCATCTAGCTACGACCAAAACTATCCATGGGAAAAAAGAAATTTGAAAGTAAAAGATCGTTTCCAGGCGTGATACACAAACTTATACTCCTGGTCAAGTTACCTTCAATCCTCCACCAGTCGACCCCGTTTTGTTACGACCGTAAGGAAAAAAAAAACTATGAAAACAATGTGGAAAAAGAGAGAAAAAAGTTAATATCGTCATAGTCACAATTTTTCCACAGCTAAACGCGTATTACCGAAACTTTATCCTTGTAGTGCTGAAAAAAATGAAACGGACATTCTCAGTCAGGACTCGACTCTTTCCTTACTGAAGAAGACACCAGATGCTTTTGTGGACAGTGTAGATAAAGATCAGACTGCACAGAACGCGCAGTCGGATCTCTGATCTACACTGTCCACCAGTCTATTTTAGATTATGACCAAACAGTGTCTTCTTCTTGCAATGGAATTGTATTTTTAGCCATTGAAAAAGTGAAATGTATTTAATTGGTAGTGAAAGAGTTCTTTCACTATCAAATAAATTGTATTTTTTCATTGGCTAAAAAACAGTTCCGTTGAAAAATGGAGAAACAGTTCATTTAAAATGTAGAATAAAGAAGTGGACAGTGTAGATTAGAGATCAGACTGGAGGTTCT
The DNA here is from genome assembly GCA_946811185.2 of Hippopus hippopus. Classification (NCBI taxonomy): domain Eukaryota; kingdom Metazoa; phylum Mollusca; class Bivalvia; order Cardiida; family Cardiidae; genus Hippopus; species Hippopus hippopus. Next base: position 41,468,520 of record OX328100.1, read on the forward strand.
GTGCTGTCTGATCTTGATCTACATCGTCCACAAAAGTTTCTTGTGTCAGCAACCGTAAGCAGAGTTAATTAAGGCGCAGTTATTGAACTTTCAAATATGTTTTTGTCAGAAATTCTGGCAAAAAAAAGCGGGTAATGTAGATCCAAGATCAGACTGCACTTACAGTCTGATCTTGGATCTACATTGACCTCATATGAAATTAACTCTGGGTTTAGTGCTTCATGGATTAATTCTAATGATTATTAAACTTTTATAAGGAATTTTTCAAAACTTTTGGCTACAATTTTGTTTCTGCATTTTCAGCCCGAATGAGTAGAGTGCCGAATAAACACAACATACAATATAAGAATTAAGTTAAGAATTAGACCCAAATAATTGCATTTTCAAGATTGCTTGAATCCCACAATGTTTTCAAAAGCCTAGTTTTTCAGGCTCATTAAAAAGTTATTGTTTGGCAAAGTTTAATTGTTCAAGTTGCTAGACAGACAGACAGACCAGAGAGAGAGAGAGAGAAAGAGAGAGAGGCAGGTTAATATTCTAACAAGCACTTTCTAACAAGCACTTAATCACATCAAAATAACTCTTAGAATGCCAAATTGATTTAACACACATTTCCAGTCATGAAACAGGACCCTAAAAAATGCAATTTCAATCTTGCTTTTAACCAGAATGTGTCAACATAGAAGACAATGCAGGTCAAAGATCAGACTGCAAAGAATGTGCAGTCTGATCTTTGATCTATATTGGCTGTAAAGGCAACTAGATCTAATATTATGAAAGGCACTTAAAAAAGTTTAACACTATTTGATATTAATCACATATATATAGGCACAACCCACTTAAAGCATATCCTGCAAAATGTTTACAGTTCACGTCAGTTCTCTGTATTTACCAGTGATAATCCTACCATGTATACCTTTTCTGCATGATAGTCAAGTAAATGTACATTTGCGAACAATGTAGAACAAGATCAGACTTCACAGAGCACACAGTCTTATCTTGGTCTTTATTGTCCTATAGTCTTTGAGATATTGTTGTTGAGAAAATCTTTTAAAAATTCAGTTTCTGGCTTTCTCTAGTTATTGTGACAAAACCATTTCATTTGCCAAATATGTGAAGGGTAACATACAATTTAGGATATTACATATTTACATATTATTTACATATTTTGATACATGCTATAATATGAACAGTATGCATGTTTAACCCTTTACCACACAATCCCGAGTTTTAACAACCCTAGGGCAAAAAACTTTTAGAAACATTTTTGGAAAAGGAGAAAATGCTGGTGACCAGCATTTTCTCCTTTTCCAAGAATGTTTTCTATCCTTACAAATGAAAAGAAATTTTTATTTTTGAGTTACGATCATTTTGTTGTCCATAATTGCCATAAATTTGGCAAGTCTCAAATTTTGTGGGTTGGGAAAGGATTGACTATTAACCAGATGAAAAAATTTTGAACTCAAATGATACTATAACCCTTTACCACACAATGCCGACTTTTAACGACTCTGGGAAAGAAGCCGTTTGCATTTTCTCCTTTTCCCACAATGTTTTCTACCCTATCATAGCAAAATTGCATTATTTGAGTAACACTGAAATTGTCGTCCGCAAATGCTTTTAATTTAGACAAGGCTAAAATTTTGTCGTCTGGTAAAGAGATAAAAAGCCCTCGCCTTCAGGGTCCTTTACTCTTTACCAAATAACAAAATTTTAGCCTTGTCCAAATAAAAAGCATTGGCAGATGTCAGAATCAGTGTGAAGCAAATGATTGGATCTGTCTTTGAAAGAATAGAAAAAATTCTGGAAAAGAAAAGAAAATGCTGGTTAATTGCATTTTCTTCATTTTCCCACCTTTTCAAAAACCGTCTTCTTCAGATTCGTTAAAACTCAAGATTGCTTGGTACAGGGTCAGTCTTTAAATGGCAACAGGCATTTTCCTTTTTCCACAATATTTTCTATCTTACTACAGAACTTAACTCTTTACCAAACGGCAAAATTTGAGACTTGTCCAAATTGAAAGCAATTGCAGACGACAAAATAAACGTGACTCAAAAATTGAAAATTGACTTTAGCAGAATACAAAACATTGTGGGAAAAGGAGAAAATGCTGGTTATCAGCATTTTCTCCTTTTCCCACAATGTTTTCAGAAGGTTTCTTCCCCTGGGTTGTAAAAACCAGGGATTGTTTGGTAAAGGGTTAAGCTCATTTCTATCAATTTAGAATGTTATTTGCAGATGTTTTGAATTTGGTAGAGTCTAAAAATTGTCATGTGGAAAACTTACCTCAAAATTTTAACTCTTTACCAAATGACAAAATTTTAGGCTGGTCCAAACTGAAAGCATTTGCAGACGACAAAATGAAAGTTACTGAAAATTTGAAATTTGTTTTGGAAAGGGTGGAAAACATTGTGGGAAAAGGAGAAAATGCTGGTTACCAGCATTTTCTCCTTTTCCCACAATGTTTTCAAAAGGCTTCTTTCTCAGGGTCGTTCAAAGTTGGGATTGTGTGGTAAAGGGTTAAACCTGTCCATACTGATAGAATTCACAGATGACAAGTTAAACGTGGCAACAATTAGAATTGTTGTTGTACGAATAGCAACCATTGTGAAACATTGAGAAAATATTGTTTAACAGCAATTTCTCCTTCTTCCACAATGTTTTCAAAAGCCTTCTCCCTCAGGTCCCTCAGGTTTGTGATATTTTTTGGTAAAGGCTGAAGTCATTATGTCTTACACACATTTTATGTCTTTTGAAAACATCATGCTAAAAGAAGAAATTGCTTATCCCAAGCAGTTTCTCCTTTAATAACAATTTTATTTTGTGAAGCTTAAACATTAACTGTTTAACCCACAATCCTGAGTTTTATGATCTTGAAAGAGAGGGCTTCTGAAAAAATTGTGGGATGGGAGAACATGCTGGCTACCAGCATTACATGTATCGTTTTTCTACGATGTTTTCCACCTCTAGAAAATCATCAAGAATTGATGTTGATGCTGATTCTGATGAGAAAAAATTAAAAGAATGACTTAATGGACTGATTATAAATCTTTAATCTATGGACAGACACATTTTTTATTGAGAAATTTTGCTCCATATCATATTTTGAGTCTTGTAGCGCTGTTGGTAATGTGCATGGCTTAAAACTAAGGGTCGCAAGTTCAAATGGCCAACTGGGCCAGTTTCTTTCCAAGGAGTGATGAAAGTCAGTGAAAGAATAGGATTCATTCCTCTCTCACGGCTGATCATTGTTTTGATGATGATTATGTGGGAAAGCAGCCAGTGGCTTGGGAAGAATACTCAGTGAAGAACTAGTTAAAAAAAAAAAAAATAGGTGCTCTGGTTGCCCCATTATCTGAAATAATGTTGAAAACAATGTTAAACACCAGCACAAATAAGTTCTCCATGTTATGAAAGTTCTCCATGTTTTACGTTGATAGTTTGAAAATCCTCTGCCACAATGTTTCAGAATGAGGTTTTTAGTCTAGTGGCTTTACCAAACAACAAAATTTTAAACTTATCCAAGTTGAAAGCATTTTACAGACAAAAGACATGTGACTGAACATTGAAATTGCTTTCAGGAAGGGGAGAAAACATAGTGGGAAAAGGAGAAAATGCTGGTTACCAGCATTTTCTCCTTTTCCTACTATGTTTCCAAAAGTCTTTTTCTATAGGGTCGTTAAAATCTGGGATTAACCCTTTACCACACAATGACGACTTTTGACAACCCTTAGAAAACCCTTAGAAAACATTGTGGGAAAAGGAGAAAATGCTGGTAACCAGCATTTTCTCCTTTTCCCACAATGTTTTCTACCCTTCCCATAGCAAATTTTTCCTTTTCAGTCACATTTGTCGTCTGCAAATGCTCTCAATTTGGACCAGTCCAAAAATTTGTCGTTTGGTAAAGAGTTAAGTAGTAAGTAGGTACAGGCCAGTGCAGACTTGACAAAAAATTGTTATCTTGTTGCAGCTGAATGACACAATTTTTTTAATTCAAATTTTTGCAATAAAATTATTTCAGGACAGTTGATATGAAAAACTTAAAAGAGAATCCTGATGCAATGATCAAAGAAAAGAAATTGACTGACGTTGATAGTAATATGAAAGCAGTTTATAAAGATATAAAAAGAAATCTGTTAAGATTTTATGCTTCTATTTTTTGCAAGGCAAGAATTCAAAGCCTTCAAACCTCCGTGGCAAATCAGGCTTGTAATAATTGCCTTAACTCTTCATCAGGTTCCAGAATTTCAGACTCGTCCATATTTCAGGCATTTGCAGATGACAAATTAAATGTGACACAAATGATGGTGTTTGCTTTTCAATGGGTAGAAAGTATTGTGGGAAAAGAAGAAAATACTGGTTGCAAGTCTAAAATTTTGTTGTCTAGAAAAGAAACTGTTATTTCCCTCCACCCACTTCCTTTTTTCTATGTGAATTGCTATGATGTTGATTGAACAAGTCCAGACTAAGCCTCTCTGATAATGCATTAAAAATCTGTATTTAAAAACATGTTAACCCCTTACCACACAATTACAATTTTTAACGACCCATAGGAAGAAGCCTTTTTAACTTTTTACCAAACAATGCCTTGTTTTCATGACCCTGAGGAGGAGGTCTTTTGAAAACCTTGTGGGAAAAGGAGAAAATGCTGGTAACCAGCATTTTATCCATTTCCCACAATGTTTTCTACCCTGTCAAGACTTAACTGCATTTGTACAACTTTTGAATTTGCTGTCTGTGGATGCTTTCACTTTGGACAAGTCTAAAATTTTGTCATTTGGTAAAGAGTTAAAACATAGTGGGAAAAGGAGAAAATGCTGGTAACCAGCATTTTCTCCTTTTTCCACAATGCTTTCTTCCCTTTGAAAGATTGAAATCATCACTTGGGCCACATTCGTCGTCTGCAAATGCTTTCAATTTGGAGAGGTCTAAAATTTTGTTGTTTGGTAATGAGTTAACTCTTTACCAGACCATCAGATTTTGTTCAAGTCCAATCCCAAAGCATTTACAGAGGAGACATTAAACAGGACTCAAATTGTGGCATTTGTCCTTGAAAGGGTAGAACACATTGTAGAAAAAGAAGGAAATGCTTGTAACCAGCATTATTTTCTTTTCCTACAATGTTTTCATCAGGCTTGTGAAAATTTATTAGTTTTAGATATAGAGCTAAATAAGGAGAATGGATTATTTACCAATTAATTTTGATTTGTAAACTTAACTTTATCTTTTATCCCAAAATGCTCTTTCCAAAGCCTTATACGTCAGTCAGCAATATACAAGGCTAGCAATCCAGTAGTGGTGACGTTTGAATATCGATTTGGCAAGACTCTTTTTAGAATTGATGATTGTTACTGTGACAGGATTCAATTTCTCTTTTACTGATCAACATTGTTTTGAATATATTTCATGTTGGAAAAGCAGCCACTGGTTTAAAAGATATTTTGTGCAGAGTGCAATACACTGTGTAAAAGGCATGCATGGGTAGATGCACTGGGCTAGCAATATGACTGAAATATGCTGAAAGTGGTCCATCTTTTAATCTAAACACTGGTTACTACAGTCAATGGTATACCAGTAGTTGGATAATTCTTGTGTCATTCAGAAGATTAAAGACTGGTTAAAATTGAAAGTATTTATAGATGTCTCAATGGATGTTGCTCAAAATGGTGAATTTGCAGGAAAAGGACACAATGCTTGTTACCAGCATTTTTTCTTTTTTCCATAATGTTTCAAAATACATCTCTGTTTAGGTCATTAAGATTATTATACCAATGAATAATTTATCAGACTGTTAAGTCTTTGGCCTCCCAATAAACCCAACAGACCTTTTTCATCCTAGAAATAAGACACATATAAATGAGCCATGCTCTGTGAAAAGGAGGCTTAATGCATATGTGAAAAGTATAGACTCGGGTCAGCCTGCAGTCCATGCAGGCTGATCTGGGTAGATACTTTTTGCTATTGGTTAATTTTCTGCATGTCAAAGGACCAGTCTCTCATGATATAGTCAGTTGTTATACGAAGTGGATTTTATGGATCCATAATCATGGGATGACTTGCTTAGTATAATTCATCATGGGCATGCATTAAGCCTCCTTTTTCATACAGCACAGCTCATTTATGATTTTAACATTGCTTTTATTCAGAATATTTAGGCAAAGCAGAGCAGTAAAACAAAGATCAGACTGAATCTGTATGATCTCGGTCTACACTGGCCACACAGGTAAACAAAGTTGTGAAAGGAACTTTCAGGGTTAAGTCTATATACTTTGATAAATAAGAAGGTCAATATTGACTTTCCAATTCAGCCTGTCTGTGTAAATTTAACACAATTCATTTTAATTTGACCTACAATGACCTTCACCACCTTTCTTCCTGTTTTTCCATATTAATCCTTAAAACACCTTTCAAAACTATTGTTACTTTTGCCATTGTTATTTTTGCTGACAGTATAGATCCAGATCAGAAGGCACAAAACATAGTCTAATCTTTGATCTACACTGTCCATTTTGTATAGACATTCTGAACATAAGCAACTTTAAAATTGCTATTATTTAGTCTTATTTCTAGGCTTAACTCTTTAACACACAACAAAATTTTAGACTTGTATAAACAAGATGTATGTTTGTAAAACAGTCATGCCCCCCTACTGCCACATTGATACAGGAAGTGGCACAGTTCATAAACTGATATCAAAAGAATTGATTCGGAAATATCGATGTCATCTTTTTGATTTATAACCCACTTCAATTGTTAAACGTGATAATCTGTCAACAGTTCGCATAATTATACACACCGCCGTGTGTATACATACAAGATTGTAAACAGTCGCCGATACACAGACTGTGTTATTGATTTTCTTTTCGGCACGCGCGTTCGACTTCCGCTTTTTCCCAGTCGACTTCCATGCTTACTACGTCCCCGATAATACACGAATAAAATGTTGGAGCCACAAGTTGAACCACATATGATGATTTTTGAGACACTTTAATTTTTTTTTAGCAAATGGCTCAAGTGGCGAATGGCAGCGTGGGTCCTGAATCATCTGGTGGTCACTGTGACCTTGACCTTTCACGGATTAACCTTAAAATCGATAGGGATCATTTAAACTCCAAGATGAATATCTGTACAGAATTTGAAGGACCTAGGTCAATTCTGTGTCTAGTCATCATCTGGACAAGGTTTGGTCTATATGTCATTAAGTTGAAGGCCACTGTAACCTTGACCTTTGATGGATTAATCTCAAAATCGATAGGGATCATTTACACTCCGAGATGAATATCTGTACAGAATTTGAAGAACCTATGTCAATTCTGTGTCTAGTTATCATCTGGACAAGGTTTGGTCTATATATCATTAAGTTGAAGGCCACTGTGACCTTGACCTTTGATGGATTAATCTCAAAATCGATAGGGATCATCTGCACTCCGAGACAAATGTCTGTGCCAAATTTGACGAACCTAGGTCAATTCTGTGTCTAGTTATCATCCGGATAAGGTTTGGTCTATATATCAACATGTTGACGGTCACTGTGACCTTGACCTTTGACCTCAAAATCAATAGGGATCATCTACACTCCAAGACGCATGTCTGTGCCAAATTTGACGAACCTAGGTCAATTCTGTGTCTAGTTATCATCCGGACAAGGTTTGGTCAATATATCAACATGTTGATGGTCACTGTGACCTTGACCTTTGACAGATTGACCTCAAAATCAATAGGGATCATCTACACTCCGAGACGCATGTCTGTGCCAAATTTGACGAACCTAGGTCATTTCTGTGTCTAGTTATCATCTGGACAAGGTAAGGTCTACCGACCGACGGACTGACCGACATTAGCAAAGCAATATACCCCTACTTCGTTGCAGGGGGGCATTATAAAAAGCATTTGCAGACAATAAACTAAATGTTACAGAAATTGGGAAATTTTTCTCCAAAATGGTAAAAAAAAAAAATTGTGCATTTTCTACTTTTTCCACAATGTTTTCACAAGCCTTCTGCCTTTGGGTCATTAAAAATCAGGATTGTGTGGTAAATGGTTAAAATGTGTCTTGTGGTAACTCAGTACAATACTTGAAATTGAGTACTGGTAATCTTACACCCATGACCACACAAGTTCATATTTTTGTAACCCTTGTGGTAAAAGGTGACTGAAATATTAGGAAAAAGAAGCAGTTTGTTGTGACAGGAAAAGGCTCCTGTCCATACACAATTTACATCCTTTAAATAAAGGTATTTTTCTTTTTTTCAAATGAACTGTAGCTCAGTCGGTAGTGTACAGGACTTGAGAACAGGAAGTCACTGTTTTGATCCCAGGCTCGGCCATTTTTCTCTCCGAGGGTTGATGATAAGCATAGCAACAGGATTCATTCCACTCTCACTGCTGACTATTGTTTCGACAACAGTTATATGGTGAAGCAGCCAGTGGCTTGGAAAGACTATTGTGAGGAGTACTGGTAAAAGAAACTCTAGGAAAGCATGGATGGGATGCACTGGCTGCCACGATATAACTGAAATAATGTTGAAAACAGCTTTAAACATCATACAATCAATCAGTTATTCTTCAAATGATCTTCCTTTGTGTTACTTGACATAGTTTTTGGAAGATACACTCGTTACTTCATATGCAAGTCTTATACTACCCCTTTAAAAGTGTACTAAACTATCCCTTGTTTATTAATCTGGTAACCACCATTTACAGATGTTAAATATACTTTTTTTTAATGAGTGATTCTTTTGACAATGGTGATACTGTTAGGGGTTTATTTGTGTAGCAAAAAGAAAAAGCAGTGTAATAAAAGTAGAAACTCTTAACCCTTAGGCTGCTAAGCGGGACTCACTGACCTATTGCAGACTGTATCGATCCAGATCAGACTGCACAGAATATGCAGTCTGATCTTGGATCTACACTGTCCGAGAAGGAGATATTGTTCCCCAAAACATAACTATGGAATAGCAATATTTAGGTTTTTACTACAGAATTGAGTTTCATTTTAGTTATTTAGCAGGATAAGGTTTATGAAAGTTAAATTCATTCACATGTATTTCTGGGAAAGTTCATAGGAGATTTTGATCTACATGTATAATTTGATGAAAGAGTTATATTTTGAAAAGTGTCCACCAGGGAAATTAAAACAAAACAAAACACAAAAAATACTTTATTTTACAAATATAATTTGCTTCAGTCTAAACAATACAATTTGCTTTCAAATCTAATTAGTTACCTCCCTATCAATTTGGGGACAACACTTTGAATGTGGCTCTAACCATTTGATTTGTCTTGAGAGCGCAGAAAATATTGTGAGGTAAGGGGGAAATCCTGGCTACCAGTATTTTCTCCCTCTCCAACAATGTTTTCAAAAACTTTATTCTCTAGGGTAACTGAAACTAGAGCTGTCACTGAATGTGACTTAATACCCCCGCCAGCGCTTTGACAGAAACAGGCAATTTAACAAAAAAATTTTATAAGTTCAAGGGGAGATTACCCGTGAATCATAGGGAGTAGATGATTGAAAACTGCGTCTTGCACAACTTCAGTATACGATCAATGTATCAACAAACTTTCAATACAATAGTAGCAAAACTGTAGGAGAAGTTCGCGACACAAAATTACTAGTATTTTGTACACAGACAGACACACGGACAGACACACTGACGGACAGACAAGCTGATTCCAGTATACCCCCCGAAAACATTCGTTTTGCGGGGGTATAACTAAAAATTGTTTGGTAACAAGCTGAAATGCCATTCTAGTGGCACCTACTTTACAGCCAATATATTCTGGTTTCACCTGCAGACAATTGTTTCTTTTTTTAAGGGCAATTGTTCTGAACCCAGATTAGAGGTTAACTTTTGCTGTGTCTGATATGGATATAAGTGTTTGCCATAGTCCAGTTCTAAAACAAAACATTCTGAGACTGTCCATTCTTTCAGAGCACTGCTTGCAACAGTCTACTTTTTACAGACAACATGCATTATTTTGTGCAAATAAGTTGTTCATATATGAACCCAATCAAGACATAACATCATATGCATTCTTTTACGCTTTTTATTTACCAACATTTCTATATGGTGTACAACATGCGAAAATGGGTATTTGGATATTTGCGTAAAGTGTATTCTCGGATCAGCCTGCGCAGGCTAATCCAAGACTGCATTTTTCGTTCTTATATAATTCTGTTTAGTGCAAGTCTACTGTACGACAAAATCAAATGTAGTCGGAAAGTGTTGTCTCAGATCAGCCTGCGCAAATCTGCGCAGGCTGATCAGAGACGACACTTTACGCAAATGTCCAAATGTCCCTTTTTGCGTGTTGCAGGCCATATTCTGTTCTGAATTCCAGGCTAATCATTTGATTTGCTGTGGCTGAAAGTAACAAGCCAAATCTCTTTTTTCCACAATCTTTTCACATGCATTCACATATCAAGCACTGTGGAAACACAATAAACCTGCAGAGCCTTGTAGCTCAGTCGGTAAAGTACAGGGCTTGAAACCTTGGGGTCAATGGTTCAATTCCCAGCTTGGTCAAATACTTTCCAAAGATTGATGATAGTCATTGGGACAGGATTCATTCCTCTTTCAAAGCTGAAGATTGTCTCATCAATGTTTATGTTGGAAAGCAGCCAGTGGCTTGGAAAGAGTATTGTACAAGTGCTAGTAAAAGAAATTCTGGCAACCATAATATAACTGAAATGATATTGAAAATGGCATTAAACAAACATCAAACAAACAAATAAACAATAACTCTCTTTTCATAATGATTTCAACATCTCATCACATGAGATTGGATGATCTAAATCAATTCTGCCAACAGTATATCAGGATGGGGGAGGGTCATCACATTTTTTTCTCCTGTGGCCCTTTGGTAGTTCTGCATTAGGATCAAACATCATATTGTCATAGAATTCTGTGTCCTCTGTAATTCTCAATTCTGAAAGGTTAATTATAAACAAGTTAATCCTTTATCACACAAGTTTTAACGACCATATAAAAGAAGTCTTTTGATAACATTGTGGGAAAAGGAGAAAATGTTAGTAGTATTTTCTCCTTTTCCCACAATTCTCTGTACCCTTTCAAAGACAAAATCCTATTATTTGAACCATATTTGATCTGTTATCTGCAAAATTGCAAATGCTTTCAATTCCAATGAATCTTAACCCTTAATAGGTCCTATGTCCTGGAACCAACTTAAAACAGTGCAGATCAAGATTGTAGATCTACACTGTCTGCAACTTTGTTACATATTCTAATGGAAACAACCTAGAAGTAGCAATACTTTGGGCTGTATTTCCTACTAAAAAAGGTCCAATTCATTAACTCAATGCTTCAGGGGTTAATTTTGTCGTCTGGTCAAGAATTACATGTATATAGTAACCTCAAGTATCTCATAAGTTCTGTACTAACTTTGTTTTGCTCATCAACCACAATGATAAACAAAATCTTACTTTTTCTGGCTGCTGGGTCAGTGATCTCCATGATTTCCATATTTTTCTTATCTCTTTACCAAATGACAAAATTACAGACTGGTGCTAATTACAACCATTTGAAGATGACAAATCAAATGTAGCTCAAAAACTGAATTTGTCCTTGATAAGGTAGAAGACATTGTGGGATAAGGAAAAATCTTGTTACAAATGTTTTCTCATTTTTCTGCATTGTTTTTCAAAGCCTTCTTTGCCGCGGTCATTAAAACGCAGGATTTTGAGGTAGAGAGTTAAAGGCCCAGTAAAGGCCAAAATATCAAAGCCGGTGTCATAATACATTTAAATTTAAATCATACCATTTAAAAGTATGGAAAATATTGTGGAGATGACAGTCTGTTATCGTGTGGTCAGACCATATGTTAGTCGCTGGCAGAAAAAATAATTTTAAAATCAAGCAAAAAGTAAATAAAAGACAGCTACCTGGCAGGTTTTAACCTAGTTTTGAAATTAATTTCTCTGTCAGCAACTAACACTTGGACTGACTGTACAATGACAGATTGTCATTTTCACAATAATTTCCATACTTTTAAATGGCATGATATAAATTCAAATGCATTTAAACATTGGCTTTGTTTACATTTAGGCTTTATTGTTACTGTAAGATGAAATCTGTTTCATTTACCCAATACATGTACTATCCTGTTAATCTCTTCATATTATTGGTCAGCCAATCTTTGCAGAAACACTAGGATCTGAAATTAGCCAGTACAGTAATGCACAGTAATGGGTATAAAGAACTCACTAAAATTTCCTGAGTCTTCGTCTTTCTTTGCCTGAATCACATTTTTCCTCAGTGTTTCTTCTGCCTCAACTGCAACACCTATCAGCTAGTGTTAGAAAACAAAAATGTGCTGGAAAATTTACCATAGCATTGTTACCTATCCTCTAATAATATTTCTCCTAATACAGTCTCTCCATAGATACAGAGCTTCGGGAAAAACAGACATGTGTAATAAAAAGCTTAGATAGGGAAAAGAAGCCAATTTTAAACTTTTCATCTTGTGAGGTGCAAATATTATGCAGTAATGGAACAGCTGCCTTTTTATATCAGTTTTCTATGTTAATACAATTATAATTTAAGATAATTATTTTTTTTCTTCTTCAGCAGACCTTTTTCCGAAAAAAAAAAGCAATGAATGCAAATTGCTTATCACAAGCAATTTCTCCTTTGGTGTAAGTATTTTCAAATCTATTTCTTTATGCATATAGGTTATCCATATTGTAATCCTTTCCTTAATAATTCTGTGTTTTAACCCTTTACCAAACAACAAAATGTTGGACTTGTCCAAATTGAGAGCAATTGCAGAGGACAACTTAACTGTTGCTAAAATGACAATTTCTGTCTGTGATAGAGTAGAAAACATTGTGGGAAAAGGAGAAAATGCTGGTTACCAGCATTTTCTCCTTTTCCCACAATGTTTTTGAAAGCCTTCTCTTTCAGGGTTGTTGAAAGTCGGGATTGTGATAATCAGTATTTCTTTCATTTTTAACAATGTTTTCTCTTTCAGAAACAAATCCCATTATCTGATCTCACTGAATTTGTCGTCTGCAAATGCTTTCAATTATGATGAGTCTCAAACTTTCTGGTTTTGGTAAAGGCCTGAAGAATGTTTCAGATTTCAGTTCTAACTTGGTTTAGGCTGTAAAGAGTAAATAGGTTATACTACGCCACAACTTACCTCAGTGATTTTCTCTGGTTCTTTAACATCAACATGTTTCCGAAATTCTTGATTAATTTTATCTCTCACCACTGCAAAGAAATCCAAATGTCTGCTGCACAAAAATTTATATAAACATACTTCATCTCTGGTCTAAATCCATCCTGTATGGCCCTCTGTAAATAAGCTGTGCTCTGGCAAAAAGAGGCTTAATGCATCTCCGTGATGCATTATACCAAGCAAGTCATCACACAATTAAGGATTCATAAAATCCATTTAGTGTAAAGAATGACTGAATCTGGAGGAAGCGTGGTCCTTGGATATGCAGAAAATATACAAATAGCAAAAATTTTCGAACTATGTCGGCCTGCATGGACTGCGCAGGCTGGCATGCATTGATACTTTTTGCAGATGCATTAAGCCCCCTTTTCAAAGAGCATGGCTCAATATTTTTAAATTATACCAAATTGCACAGGCTGATGTTACTGGGACTGCAACTCTATTTTGGAGACATCAGAGATGTTCAAGGATAGCATCATTCTTTATTAGATGACGAAATTTTAGTATTGTCCAAAGTGAAAGCATTTAACTCTTTACCACACAATCCCGACTTTTAACGACCCTGAGAAAGAAAGCTTTTGAAAACATTGTAGGAAAAGGAGAAAATGCTGGTAACCAGCATTTTCTCCTTTTCCCACAATGTTTTCTACCCTTCCCAAATCAAATTTCAGTTTTTGACTCACATTTCTTCTGTCGTCTGCAACTGCTTTCAATTTGGACCAGTCCAAAATTTTGTTGTTTGGTAAAGAGTTAATGACAACATTGTAGCTCTACTGATGGAATTTATGTTTGAAAGGGTAAAAAACATAAAGGGATATGGAAAATACTGTGGTTACCAGCATTTTCTCCTTTTCCCACAAAATTTTTTAAAAGACTTCTTTCTCAGGCTGGTTAAAAAATAGCATTTTGTTTGACAAAAGCCTACAGATAAACAATTTCCAAGACAGCCATGTCTGCACTGGATCTAGATTGTATCTTGAAATCTAAACAGGTCCAACCATGGGTAAGTGAAGTCAACTGACACAGAAATTCAGCATGTGGTTTTGGAGAAGATGATTTTTTCAGACTTTTCAAGTTTCTCTTAAATTTGTTACTAAGGCAACCACAGTTCTTCATCGATTTTTTTTCTCTGAAGACTTCTGAAAAGTGCCCAAGGTTGGAACATTCTTATTAGATTTCAATCCAGTTGGTTCATGAATAAAGAAGAGATGATTATGCGAGAAAAAGTTCACATGAGGACTGAAACACACACACTGACTCACAACTGATCATAAAATAAGCTTGCAGGACTCTGGGAATAAAGCCAACAAGAGCCCATGGATGCTGATGCCAAGGCTAGACTGCGGTGAATTTTTCAGTAACAATCTTAGCCAAGAAAGGGCCATAACTGTGTCAAAAAATAGGACTACATGCCCTTCTTTGGGTTCTCTTTTTGATAGTTCACAACTAGCTAGTTTGATGGAAATATCTTCATTGATACCATGATATATGAGGATATTAAAGTTTTTGCATGACTATGATGAAGAAGTCAAATACAAAGACAGAGCTACAACAAGACCTTGGGTGTTCTTCACAAACAACCAAGCTAAAAATCACTACACAAACAAAAATGCTTTACAGACCTGCCAATGATGCTGTGTCACCAGCAAATGTATTTTGTCTAGTTCTGTGAAGCTTCTTGAATATAGTGAGCACCTTAAAAAAAACAAACAAGACTGATAGATCCTAACTCTTTACCAAAAGACGAAATTTTGGACTGGACAAAACCCAGAGCATTTGCAGACGACAAATTAAATGTTACTAAAATGTTGATTTTTGTTTTTTATAGGAAAGAAAACGTTGTGGGAAAAGGAGAAAATGCTGGTTACTAGCATTTTCTCCATTTTCCACAGTGTTTTCAAAAGCCTTTCCTTAACCCTTTACCACATAATCCCGAGTTTTAACGACCCAGAGAAAAAAGCCTTTGAAAACATCGTGGGAAAAGGAGAAAATGCTGGTAACCAGCATTTTCTCCTTTTCCAACAATGTTTTCTACCCTTTCAGAGATAAATTCCACAATTTGAGTCACATATGATTTGTTGTCTGCAAAAGCTTTCAAATCGGGCAAGTCCAAAAGTTTGTCGTTTGGTAAAGAGTTAAAGGGTCGTTTAAAGTCTGGATTGTGTGGTAAAGGGTTAATTATACATGTACCATTCACTTTCACATGTAAGAAACTAATGACCAGTAATCTTTATGTATTTCCCTCAGTGTTTCAAAGTCTGTCAAATTTCACTTTATTTTAGATATATAGGTTGTTATAGAAACAACAACTATGTCATTCTGGTAAGGTTAAAATCATAATTGTTCCCTCTGGTCTGTAGAAACTCATTGGTTGATCACTACATGAATGTAGATGCAGTTCTATTAATATAGGTAGCTTTCAAGGGCGTAGCGCTCATAACACACAATATGGAAGAGCGTAATGTAAACAAGAGGGCCAAGATGGCCCTGGATCGCTCACCTGAATTTTTGAGAGGACCATAACCAACTTTTTTTAAAGTATTAAAATTTTGGAAACAAAATCAGTATTTTGCCAAGCAATTATAAAAAGGTCACCTGTAAAAATCATTTCAAAATCTGTCACCACCCCTACAATCATCACCACAGCCATGTTTTTGATGAATCAGAATTCTGCAAATAAATTTTAGGATAGGTCACCCAAAGACCTTATCTTGAACAAGAGCACATGCCCGATAGTGGCTAAAAATATTAAGTTGAACAAGAGCACCTCATGAGAGTGCCAATGATTGGCTGTTGGAACCTTGCTGGATAGTAAAATAAAATTCCAAATCGCAAAAGGGGCATAATTTGGACAAAACAATTTTGGAGTTAACTGCCCTTGTTGTACGGGTTGCTTTTTACTAGTGAACAATTATTCCGAGTTTTAAGTACATGTGTTGAGTGGAAGCCGAGATATAACAAAATGTCGAAGTTTTTGCACAACAATGCAGATGACGCCAACAGGGCTATGTCAATACCTCGATGTTTTCTTTGAAAACAGCTAAGCTAAATAAGGGGTATAATATAAGGATCATTTCTGTGAAATAACTTCAAAATCTGAATAGTGGTTTCAGAGAAGACAAAATTTTTAAGAATTTCTTCATGTCCTCAGAGAGCAAATAGCTTCCACCAACCACAGCCATGTTTCTTGACAGATCAAAATTTCGCGAATAAATTTTCAAAAGGGGCACCTAAGGAACATTTCTGTGAAATTATTTCAAAATCTGACAAGTGGTTTAGGAGAAGAAGAATTTCAAAGAATTTCTTTAAGTCCATACAGTGCAAAGATGCCCATCCCCACCCAGGCCATGTTTTTCGACGGATCAAAATTACACAAACAAACGTTAAAAAGGGTTACCCAAGGAACATATCCGTGAAATTATTTCAAAATCTGACCAGTGGTTTCATCAGAGAAGATTATCAAAGAATTTCTTAGAAAATTCCATTTGGTTGCCATGGCAACCAGAGATTTTGATGAATAAAATTCTGTGAACAATTTTCAAAGGGGACGTCCAAAGGAACATTCCTGCCAAGTTTGGTCCAAATCGGCCAAGCGATTTAGGAGGAGATGTTTAAAGAATTGTTGACACCGCTGGAAGCCAAGGGCCCCCTCTCCACAACGGCCATGTTTTTTAACGGATCAAAATTTCGCGAACACGTTTTGAAAAGGGTCACCCAAGGAACATATCTGTGAAATTATTTCAAAATCTGACCAGCGGTTTCAGAGAAGAAGATTTTTAAAGAATTTCTTGAAAAATTCCATTTGGTTGCCATGGCAACCAGAGTTTTTGATGAAATCAAACTCTGTGAACAATTTTTAAAGAGGACCTCCCAAGGAACATTCAAGCCAAGTTTGGTCCAAATCGGCCAAGCGGTGTACGAGGAGATGTTTAAAGAATTGTTGACACCGCTGGACGCCAAGAGCCCCCCCTCCACCACGGCCATGTTTTTTGACGGATCAAACTTTCGCGAACAATTTTTGAAAAGGGTCACCCAAGGAACATATCTGTGAAATTATTTCAAAATCTGACCAGCGGTTTCACAGGAGAAGATTTTTATATAATTGTTGACACCGATGGACGCCAAGAGCCCCCCCTTCCACCACGGCCATGTTTTTCGATGGATCAAAATTTCGCGAACAGTTTTTGAAAAGGGTCACCAAAGGAACATATCCATGAAATTATTCCAAAATCTGACAAGCGGTTTCAGAGGAGAAGATTTTTAAAGAATTTCTTGAAAAATTCCATTTGGTTGTCATGGCAACCAGAGTTTTCGATGAAATCAAATTCTGTGAACAATTTTTTAAAGAGGACCTCCCAAGGAACATTCCAGCCAAGTTTGGTCCAAATCAGCATAGCGGTTTAGGAGGAGAAGATGTTTAAAGAATTGTTGACACCGCTGGATGCCAAGAGCCCCCCCCCCTCCACTAGGGCCATGTTTTTCGACGGATCAAACTTTCGCGAACAATTTTTGAAAAGGGTCACCCAAGGAACATATCTGTGAAATTATTTCAAAATCTGACCAGCGGTTTCACAGGAGAAGATTTTTATATAATTGTTGACACCGATGGACGCCAAGAGCCCCCAACTCCACCACGGCCATGTTTTTCGACGGATCAAACTTTCGCGAACAATTTTTGAAAAGGGTAACGAAAAGAACATATCTGTGAAATTATTTCAAAATCTGACCAGCGGTTTCACAGGAGAAGATTTTTATATGATTGTTGACACCAATGGACGCCAAGAGCACCCCCCTTCCACAACGGCCATGTTTTTTGACGGATTAAAATTTCGCGAACAATTTTTGAAAAGGGTCACCCAAGGAACATATCTGTGAAATTATTTCAAAATCTGACCAGCGGTTTCAGAGGAGAAGATTTTTAAAGAATTTCTTGAAAAATTCCATTTGGTTGCCATGGCAACCACAGTTTTTGATGAAATCAAATTCTGTGAACAACTTTTAAAGAGGACCCCCCAAGGAACATTCCAGCCAAGTTTGGTCCAAATCGGCCGAGCGGTTTAGGAGGAGAAGATGTTTAAAGAATTGTCGACACCGCTGGACGCCAAGAGCCCCCCCCTCCACCACGGCCATGTTTTTCGACGGATCAAAATTTCGCGAACAATTTTTGAAAAGGGTCACCAAAGGAACATATCCGTGAAATTATTCCAAAATCTGACAAGCGGTTTCAGAGGAGAAGATTTTTAAAGAATTTCCTGAAAAATTCCATTTGGTTGTCATGGCAACCAGAGTTGTCGATGAAATCAAATTCTGTGAACAATTTTTTAAAGGGGACGTCCCAAGGAACATTCCAGCCAAGTTTGGTCCAAATCAGCATAGCGGTTTAGGAGGAGAAGATGTTTAAAGAATTGTTGACACCGCTGGACGCCAAGAGCCCCCCCCCTCCACCACGGCCATGTTTTTCGACGGATCAAACTTTCGCGAACAATTTTTGAAAAGGGTCACCCAAGGAACATATCTGTGAAATTATTTCAAAATCTGACCAGCGGTTTCACAGGAGAAGATTTTTATATAATTGTTGACACCGATGGACGCCAAGAGCCTCCAACTCCACCATGGCCATGTTTTTCGACGGATCAAACTTTCGCGAACAATATTTGAAAAGGGTAACGAAAAGAACATATCTGTGAAATTATTTCAAAATCTGACCAGCGGTTTCACAGGAGAAGATTTTTATATGATTGTTGACACCAATGGACGCCAAGAGCACCCCCCTTCCACAACGGCCATGTTTTTCGACGGATTAAAATTTCGCGAACAATTTTTGAAAAGGGTCACCCAAGGAACATATCTGTGAAATTATTTCAAAATCTGACCAGCGGTTTCAGAGGAGAAGATTTTTATATGATTGTTGACACCAATGGACGCCAAGAGCCGCCCCCCCCTTCCACTACGGCCATGTTTTTCGACGGATCAAAATTTCGTGAACAATTTTTGAAAAGGGTCACCCAAGGAACATATCTGTGAAATTATTTCAAGATCTGACCAGCGGTTTCAGAGGAGAAGATTTTTAAAGAATTTCTTGAAAAATTCCATTTGGCTGCCATGGCAACCAGAGTTTTTGATGAAATCAAATTCTGTGAACAACTTTTAAAGAGGACCCCCCAAGGAACATTCCAGCCAAGTTTGGTCCAAATCGGCCGAGCGGTTTAGGAGGAGAAGATGTTTAAAGAATTGTTGACACCGATGGACGCCAAGAGCCCCCCCCCCTCCACCACGGCCATGTTTTTCGACGGATCAAACTTTCGCGAACAATTTTTGAAAAGGGTCACCCAAGGAACATATCTGTGAAATTATTTCAAAATCTGACTAGCAGTTTCAGAGGAGAAGATTTTTAAAGAATTTCTTGAAAAATTCCACTTGGTTGCCATGGCAACCAGAGTTTTTGATGAAATCAAACTCTGTGAACAACTTTTAAAGAGGACCCCCCCAAGGAACATTCCAGCCAAGTTTGGTCCAAATCGGCCGAGCGGTTTAGGAGGAGAAGATGTTTAAAGAATTGTTGACACCGCTGGACGCCAAGAGGCCCCCCCCCTCCTCCACGGCCATGTTTTTCGACGGATCAAACTTTTGCGAACAATTTTTGAAAAGGGTCACCCAAGGAACATATCTGTGAAATTATTTCAAAATCTGACCAGCGGTTTCAGAGGAGAAGATTTTTATATAATTGTTGACACCGATGGACGCCAAGAGCCCCCCCTTCCACCACGGCCATGTTTTTCGATGGATCAAAATTTCGCGAACAATTTTTGAAAAGGGTCACCAAAGGAACATATCTGTGAAATTATTTCAAAATCTGACCAGCGGTTTCAGAGGAGAAGATTTTTAAAGAATTTCTTGAAAAATTCCATTTGGTTGCCATGGCAACCAGAGTTTTTGATGAATTCAAATTCTGTGAAGTTTTTAAAGAGGACCTCCCAAGGAACATTCCAGCCAAGTTTGGTCCAAATCGGCCAAGCGGTTTAGGAGGAGAAGATGTTTAAAGAATTGTTGACACCGCCGGACGCCAAAAGGACCCCCCTCCACCATGGCCATGTTTTTCGATGGATCAAACTTTCGCGAACAATTTTTGAAAAGTGTCACCAAAGGAACATATCTGTGAAATTATTTCAAAATCTGACCATCGGTTTCACAGGAGAAGATTTTTATATAATTGTTGACACTGATGGACGCTAAGAGTCCCCCCCTTCCACCACGGCCATGTTTTTCGACGGATCAAAATTTCGCGAACAGTTTTTGAAAAGGGTCACCCAAGGAACATGTCTGTGAAATTATTTCAAAATCCGACCAGCGGTTTCACAGGATAAGATTTTTATATAATTGTTGACACCGATGGACGCCAAGAGCCCCCAACTCCACCACGGCCATGTTTTTTGACGGATCAAACTTTCGCGAACAATTTTTGAAAAGGGTCACCAAAAAAACTTATCTGTGAAATTATTTCAAAATCTGACCAGCGGTTTCAGAGGAGAAGATTTTTATATAATTGTTGACACCGATGGACGCCAAGAGCCCCCCCTTCCACCACGGCCATGTTTTTCGACGGATCAAAATTTCGCGAACAATTTTTGAAAAGGGTCACCAAAGGAACATACCTGTGAAATTATTTCAAAATCTGACCAGCGGTTTCAGAGGAGAAGATTTTTAAAGAATTTCTTGAAAAATTCCATTTGGTTGCCATGGCAACCAGAGTTTTTGATGAATTCAAATTCTGTGAACAATTTTTAAAGAGGACCTCCCAAGGAACATTCCAGCCAAGTTTGGTCCAAATCGGCCAAGCAGTTTAGGAGGAGAAGATGTTTAAAGAATTGTTGACACCGCTGGACGCCAAGAGGCCCCCCACCTCCACCACGGCCATGTTTTTCGACGGATCAAACTTTCGCGAACAATTTTTGAAAAGGGTCACCCAAGCAACATATCTGTGAAATTATTTCAAAATCTGACCAGCAGTTTTACAGGAGAAGATTTTTATATAATTGTTGACACTGATGGACGCTAAGAGCCCCCCCCCCCTTTCCACCACGGCCATGTTTTTCGACGGATCAAAATTTCGCGAACAGTTTTTGAAAAGGGTCACCCAAGGAACATATCTGTGAAATTATTTCAAAATCTGATCAGCGGTTTCACAGGAGAAGATTTTTTTATAATTGTTGACACCGATGGACGCCAAGAGCCCCCAACTACCCCACGGCCATGTTTTTCGACGGATCAAACTTTCGCAAACAATTTTTGAAAAGGGTCACCCAAGGAACATATCTGTGAAATTATTTCAAAATCTGACCAGCGGTTTCACAGGAGAAGATTTTTATATAATTGTTGACACCAATGGACGCCAAGAGCCCCCCCCCCCTTCCACCACGGCCATGTTTTTCGACGGATCAAAATTTCGCGAACAATTTTTGAAAAGGGTCACCCAATGAACATATCTGTGAAATTATTTCAAAATCTGACCAGCGGTTTCACAGGAGAAGATGTTTAAAGAATTTCTTGAAAAATTCCATTTGGTTGCCATGGCAACCAGAGTTTTTGATGAAATCAAAATCTGTGAACAGCTTTTAAAGAGGACCTCCCAAGGAACATTCTGGCCAAGTTTGGTCCAAATTGGCCAAGCGGTTTAGGAGGAGAAGATGTTTAAAGAATTGTTGACACCGCTGGACGCCAAGAGGCCCCCCCCCCTCCACCACGGCCATGTTTTTCGACGGATCAAAATTTCACGAACACTTTTTGAAAAGGGTCACCCAAGGAACATATCTGTGAAATTATTTCAAAATCTGACCAGCGGTTTCAGAGGAGAAGATTTTTATATGATTGTTGACACCAATGGACGCCAAGAGCCCCTCTCCCTTTCCACTACGGCCATGTTTTTCGACGGATCAAAATTTCGTGAACACTTTTTGAAAAGGGTCACCCAAGGAACATATCTGTGAAATTATTTCAAAATCTGACCAGCGGTTTCAGAGGAGAAGATTTTTAAAGAATTTCTTGAAAAATTCCATTTGGTTGCCATGGCAACCAGAGTTTTTGATGAATTCAAATTCTGTGAACAATTTTTAAAGAGGACCTCCCAAGGAACATTCCAGCCAAGTTTGGTCCAAATCGGCCAAGCGGTTTAGGAGGAGAAGATGTTTAAAGAATTGTTGACACCGCTGGACGCCAAGAGGACCCACCTCCCCCCCCCCCCCCACCACGGCCATGTTTTTCGACGGATCAAACTTTCGCGAACAATTTTTGAAAAGGGTCACCCAAGGAACATATCTGTGAAATTATTTCAAAATCTGACCAGCGGTTTCACAGGAGAAGATTTTTATATAATTGTTGACACCAATGGACGCCAAGAGCCCCCCCCCTTCCACCACGGCCATGTTTTTCGACGGATCAAAATTTCGCAAACAATTTTTGAAAAGGGTCACCCAATGAACATATCTGTGAAATTATTTCAAAATCTGACCAGCGGTTTCACAGGAGAAGATGTTTAAAGAATTTCTTGAAAAATTCCATTTGGTTGCCATGGCAACCAGAGTTTTTGATGAAATCAAAATCTGTGAACAGCTTTTAAAGAGGACCTCCCAAGGAACATTCTGGCCAAGTTTGGTCCAAATTGGCCAAGCGGTTTAGGAGGAGAAGATGTTTAAAGAATTGTTGACACCGCTGGACGCCAAGAGGCCCCCCCCCTCCACCACGGCCATGTTTTTCGACGGATCAAAATTTCGCGAACAATATTTGAAAAGGGTCACCAAAGGAACATATCCGTGAAATTATTCCAAAATCTGACCAGCGGTTTCAGAGGAGAAGATTTTTAAAGAATTTCTTGAAAAATTCCATTTGGTTGCCATGGCAACCAGAGTTTTTGATGAAATCAAATTCCGTGAACAGTTTTTAAAGAGGACCTCCCAAGGAACATTCCAGCCAAGTTTCGTCCAAATCGGCCGAGCGGTTTCACAGGAGAAGATGTTTAAAGAATTGTTGACACTACTGGACGCCAAGAGCCCCCCCCCCCCGCCATGTTTTTTGACGGATCAAAATTTCGCGAACAATTTTGAAAAGGGTCACCCAAGGAACATATCTGTGGAATTATTTCAAAATCTGACCAGCGGTTTCACAGGAGAAAATTTCTATATAATTGTTGACACCGATGGACGCTAAGAGCCCCCCCCCCCCCCCCTTTCCACCACGGCCATGTTTTTCGACGGATCAAAATTTGGCGAACACTTTTTGAAAAGGGTCACCCAAGGAACATATCTATGATATTATTTCAAAATCTGACCAGCGGTGTCAGAGGAGAAGATTTTCAAAGAATTTCTTGAAAAATTCCATTTGGTTGCCATTGCAACCAGAGTTTTTGATGAATTCAAATTCTGTGAACAGTTTTTAAAGAGGACCTCCCAAGGAACATTCCAGCCAAGTTTGGTCGAAATTGGCCAAGCGGTGTAGGAGGAGAAGATGTTTAAAGAATTGTTGACACCGCTGGACACCAAGAGCCCCCCCTCTACCATGGCCATGTTTTTCGATGGATCAAAATTTCGCGAACAATTTTTGAAAAGGGTCACCCAAGGAACGTATCTGTGAAATTATTTCAAAATCTGACCAGCTGTTTCAGAGGAGAAGATTTTTATATAATTGTTGACACCGATGGACGCCAAGAGCCCCCCCCTTCCACCACGGCCGTGTTTTTCGATGGATCGAAATTTCGTGAACAATTTTTGAAAAGGGTCACCCAAGGAACATATCTGTGAAATTATTTCAAAATCTGACCAGCGGTTTCAGAGGAGAAGATTTTTAAAGAATTTCTTGAAAAATTCCATTTGGTTGCCATGGCAACCAGAGTTTTTGATGAATTCAAATTCTGTGAACAATTTGTAAAGAGGACCTCCCAAGGAACATTCCAGCCAAGTTTGGTCCAAATCGGCCAAGCGGTTTAGGAGGAGAAGATGTTTAAAGAATTGTTGACACCGCACGACGGACGACGCACACAGCGTGCCCCTAAAAGCTCCCCTTGAGCACGCTGTGCTCAGGTGAGCTAAAAATGGGAAGCACGAGGCGTTTTGTCACTTTAGAGAATAATTGTCATTCACATTAATAAATCGCTATCGAGTATTCTAGTTTTTTAACAACCTTGGGAAAGAGGACCTTTGAACACAATGCTGGAAAAGAGAAACATGCTAGTAACCAGCATTTCTCCTTTTCCCAAAGTGTTTTCTATCCTTTCGGTGACAAATATTATTATTTTAGCCACATTTGTCCTCTGCAGATGCTGTCAATATTTAATTTTGTTAAATAGAAGCCTTAATTCGAAGTGCATAATAATTCTATAAACCTGGTTATGCCCCTGGGTTTATAGCACAACATCATTTTTTTTTATCGAACTAATCGTGCAACAAACTGCATTCATATAAAGTGCATGTAATCCCCTACAAAATATAGCAATGGATCTGATCATTCCTTTTCCCAGAAACAGTCACTAGATGACACGTAAGTTTGCTTTGACAGTAATACACCAAACCATTGTGAAAATGCATGTACTCTAGAAATACCTATCCTGACTATATTACATGGCTTTCCAAAGACAGAAATTGAGTTTCAGATTCATTATTTCTCTACTGCACTTATCAGTCATGTACTGATAAAGATGTTATTGCTCCATGCATTGTGATATGTAGAGAAAAAAATAAATAAAAAAGTATGAAACAAGAAATGCAAAATATGAATTTAATGATGCATTTTCTTCTTTCCTACATATTTGTCTAGCAAGCTGGGGTTAAAAATATAGAGTAGCTTTTATTACAGTCATATCCGAAAACCTTCAAAATTGTAAATGATTGATTCAAAAAAGATTTCCAAATACATATTTTGGTACTTGTTAAGGTATAGCGAGAATTCTCTCCGTCAATTATATTTAAGTAAAGAGAGTTTTCAAGCATTATCCTCACCTTCAACCGTGAAGCTGATCCTGACATTATCTACTGTAACACCGTCTTGCAACTTCCGGCGATCGCTGATCCTGATGTTTACAAATTCTATGGTAACGGATTCCAAAGTTTTTCTCAATTTCTTGACTAATACACCTATTATTCTATGGTTATAATCGCGGTTTGTTTAAGGAATCTTGATATTTAAGTGAACGATATTTGTGTTGTATAAATCTAATCAATAAGTGTGTTGAAATTTGAATCAAGTGTTTCTGTCGAATGGAATTGGAGTGTAATAGTGTTCGGATAATATATTTTCGGACATAGTATTGTGTTACAGAAGTAAATCATGAAACTTCTTTCTTAGCAAGCTGCCCTTGCATAGAATATGTTTTTTGCATTTTGTCCCAGTTTGGGTAATGCTGTTGGCATGATGGTTAATATTTTGATGGATGACCACTGTCTTCTGCATGTTACATTTGATAGCAGAAAAATTAAGGCAACATTTGACTGGGATTTCCCATTTATGTAATCTTTGCAATTTTAGTATGTGTCACAGCCATGTACTGCAGTATGAGGTTATCTCTTCACAGATCCTGTGACCCAAATGTAATGAGCCTGATTGCCCCCTGCAAATAGTGGTAATGCTCTGCAAATTTTGCTGTCAGTCTCTGTCAAGCCCCACTTGTAAACATTTAACAGTGACCTGTGTGTTTGGAGCTTGAAGATTTTGTAATATTAAAATCTATGTAGTCATTGCTGTAGCCTTTTTTTTCATTCTGCTGTTGTTCATTTCAGGTTTTTGAACTTGATCTTTACAAATTCTGAATAAATAAGCAATGTATCTTTCTAAACACCAACTGCCTTCAATGAGTGGTTCTTTTATTGTTTAGTTTTACAGAGCTACTATGATAAAGTGATACCATGTAAGCTGTAGGACAGAAAAGCATTCCAAACGGTAACAATGCCAATCACTAAGATCCCGATTGTGCATAAGTTTGGGATTATATCCCATACTCAGAGACTAGAGCTTCAGGAACGTCTACTGAAACAGTCCTACATACAAACTTTGAAAAGCCAGAAAGCTTTGTCTCCAACAAGGTAATTTTTACTCTTTTGGAAGCATTTAATTCCTTACCAGATGACAGAATTTTAGACTGGTTCATTTTGAAACCATTTGTAGTTAACAAATAAAGAAATGTTCCAAATGATAGATTGTATCTTTGAAAGGATAGGAAACATTGTGGGAAAAAGGAGAAAATGTTGGTTTCAAGCATTATAATATCTCCTTTCTTCACAATATTTTCAAATGCCTTCTTTCTCAGGGTTTTTACAACTTTTGGTTATTTGGTATAGGGTTAAGACATAATATCTTGTAGATGTCTTTTCCATCTGAAAGCAGACGTCTTTATATAGTACTGTAGTACAGGTAAAAATGACACTAAACAATTTCTTCTTTCACATGTTTTGTAACAATTATTCTACATTCCACCTGTATTTAACCCTTTAAGAAAATTCTAGACTAGACCGAATTGAAAGAATGAAAATATCATTATAACTTAAAAGTTGATTTTTGTATTTGGAATGGTAGAAACATTGTGAAAAAAGGAGAAAACGATAGTTACCAGCATTTTCTCCTTTTCCCACAATGTTTAGCACTATTTGAGATACAAAAATCAACTTTTTAGAGATCTAAATTTGTTACAATTTCATCATGTTTTTCATTATTCATATATAATTTTTTTTTTTTTCAGAAATCCACTAGAAGTCAGTGAAGAGTTTGTTCAAAAGTACAATGAAGCCAAAGATCTTACGGAAAGAGAAAATCTTGAACAAACTGGACAAAAGATGTTGGAGAGAGCAAAGGTAACAACTGTCAAACCTTTTTTTCTTTTATACCATATGACACCTCTACAGAAAAAAAAAAAAAGACATTCAAAAACAATTCAGGATTTTGTCCAATATTATGAAGTTTTACATTTACTGCATCTGTTTGTCTTCCCCGTTTTTTACTTGCCTGTTGGGGTAATGCATTAATTGGCTTCCATATACATGTATTGAAATACATGTATTATTTTTAAATGTTTGAATATTTCCATATCTATAGGTCTGCTTACAACAGCTGAGGACTCATTACTCCCATTCCATCCATTTTATCATCTTTTGAAACAAATTTACAGCAGGCAGTTGCCTTAATGTTTTAACCTTTTACCAAACAATCCTGTCTCTTAATCACCCTGAGAAAGAATGCTTTTGAAACTATTGTGGCAAAAGGAGAAAAATGCTGGTAACCAGCATTTTCTCTTTTTCCCACAATGTTTTATAGTCTATATGTAGAAGACATATCAAATCATTTTGACTACATTGAATTTTAGTCATCTGCCAATGCTTTCAGTATAGATATGTCCCTAATTTTACAGTCTGGTGAAGAGTTAATGACTAAAAATAACACTGGTCTGTGTCACAAGCAATTTCTCCTTTTCTGACATTTTTTTTCATAAGTTGTCTGCTGTAAGATGAAAATGTTGTCTGGCAAAGAGTTATTTCACTTTATTTCAGAGGAGAGCAGGTGTGAAAGATGGTGGGGAAGGAAAATATGTAAACTTACCTATGGCATGGACAGAGCTTGCCCAGCTAGCTCAGTGTAGAGGAAAGATACAGGAAGGTCAGTGAAATACCTAGTCAAGACATGCAGTGTCTTTCATAGACAAGTGAATCATATTGGTCTTAGATGTGTAATGTCATATGTTAACCTTTAATCTACACTTACTGAAACAAACTGCAACAATCAGTTTTGAAACACCCTTATTATAGAAGGGTAATTAACCCTTAGCAGGGTTCTCAATTGACCCGGGACCCCGGGTTTTGACGCTTGGAAATCCGAAATGACCCGTTTTTGACGCTCGGAAATATCTGCCTAAGCGTCAGTCTGATGCATGAGATTACCAGCTAAAGGGTCATATAAATTAAGTTGCATGCATCCAGCAGGAATAGAGACTGTAATAAACACGATCAGTATCAAATATGTAAAGACGCATGCAGCTCTGTTTATCAAATTATCACAGCAAATCAAGCTGGCGAGTGGCGAGTCATTTTTGAAAACATGATAAAGGTATTAATCAAATTATCTAGTGTAAAATGACAGGTTTTCAAGTTACCTGCTAGCCTAATTAACAAATTCATGTCAAATCATGTAGTGATACTTGTAAAAAATTTAACTGATATGAAAAAAAGATCGCTGGAAAAAAACGTGAAAACCCATGACACAACAAAAGTCAGTTTGACATCGTCCGATCAGAGGCACTTAAAACTATCTTTTCATCTTTGGTGACAAATTTAAACAGTGAGTTTAAACTTATTTCTTTATGAAACAATAAGTGAAAGCTAAAATCTCTGTTTAAAAATTAGGAAAAACTTTGTTTGTTTTTGAAAAGAAAATATACAACAACCTATAGATTAGAGGGGGGGGGGGGGAGGAAATGGAGTTTAGGCCTTCTTGTCTTAAAGTATTAGCACTGGAACAAGTGCAAAAGAAAAAGTAATTGGACAAAAAAAAGAAGACCAAAAACTGAAGAAATAACACTATACTGGAAGTGACCTTTACTTTCTCCCTTTTCAACAATGTTCTAGGCTAAGAAAGACAAATCAAGCCATTCCAGCCACATTTGAATTGTCCTCTGCAAATGTCTAAAATATAATCTAGTTAGAAAAATTTTGTTGTTTGGTATACAGTTGAAAAAGTTGTTTTTGTCCATTTATTCATCAAGATGAATTGCATGCTAGGGCTGCAAATTAAAATTCTATCCACTTCATTCCAACAAGTCTCTACATAAGATAAGGTATTTTTTCATCTAATTTCTGTCCATAAACAAAGAACAGAAATGAAAAGTTGTCATTATTTCATCCTTATCCCTCCATGATAATTTTGACCCTTGGACATTTCTCTTTGACTCTTGAAAATTCCATTTTGACTCTTGAAAATTTGGGCCCAAGAGTCAATGACTCTTGAGATTCTGGACCTAGTGAGAACCCTGCCTTAGGCTGCTAAGCGCGACTCACTGACCTTTTGCAGACAGTGTAGATCAAGATCAGACTGCACAGAACGTGCAGTCTGATCTTGATCTACACTGTCAAACAAGGAGATATCTATCCCCCTAAAATGGCTTGGAATAAAAAAAAGTTGGGTTTTTACTGTCAGCTTGAAAGTTTTATTTGAATTTTTTTAGCAGGATAAGGGTTAACATGCATCTGGTATAGTTCATATAGTGAAAGTACATGGAAGCATTGTGTCTAAACAGTAAATGGCTTGTTATGGACAATACCTCCATCTGACACAGTGTTTCAAAAGTGGTTTTCTGCCTGACAAGACAAAAACATCTGTAGGAAGTAATGTTGTAACTTGTTTGTAAAAAATTGCATACATGTATATCAAATGAATAGAAAAATTGTAAATACATGTATTCAACAGTTACTGTAACATCAGCTTAGCCAAGATGTCTCACTGAAGGGTGGAAATTGTAGATCTAAAATCAGATTGCTCAGAAAGTGCAATCTGATCTTGGATCTAAAGCATTTGCCAAGGTAACATAACTTGTCCGCAGCATTTAAAGGGGTAACAGATAAAGAGCCAAATAAATCCAACACAGTCTAGACGTAAAACCCTAATAAGTGCCATATCAAGATCGCTTTTGCCTATCATGTCTCAACCATGCTGACAGTGTAGATAAAAAATCAGACTGTGCAAAATGATCTACACTGGCTGCAATTGCAATAAAAGTAGTAAAAGGCCATCCAACCCTTTCCCACACAATCCCAACTATTAACGACCCTGAGGAAGAAGCCTATTGAAAACATTGTGGGAAAAAAAGAAAATGCTGGTAACCAGCATTTTCTCCTTTTCCCACAATGTTTTGTTACCTTTCATAAAAAAATTCAGACATTGGAGCCCCATTTAATTTGTCGCCTGCAACTGCTTTCAGTTTGGATGAATATAAGATTTTGTTGTTTTGATTTTGGTAAAGAGTTAAAGGTTAAAAAAGAAGAAGCTAGAGGAAAAAAAGTTGTTTGGGAGTTAACTTGATATGACATACAACTCTATTTGCACAAAGACAGGGTTGATATTGCTCAACAGGGAGGATAGAATGAAGTTCAACAGTCATTAAAAGAGAGTCATGGTCTTCCCAGGAAATGAAATAAATCAAGTGGGAATTACCATTTCAGAATGTTTAGATGTACTGATTGTCTCCCTTGATCAGTCACCGCTAGAGAAGTACCATATTCCTGCACTATTTTTTCTTGCCGAGACCATGTTGTACTGGCTGAGGACAGATGCTGTTCACCAGCCCTATTTAAGGACAGGAGAAATTAAGTTATTGAAGGTATAGCTATGTTTGTTCATAGAGTGAAGTGATTTTGTTCTTGGCACAAAGAGGCATAAACTAACTTAACTTAGTATGGCACTGCAATATGAATTAAAGATATTCTCAATCATTCTTACCATTTTACTGTGGTAAAAGGATGGAAAGTATCACTTCTTTAATCAAAAGGCCAACATTATTTCCCCTCTGTTTTCTCATTTGACCTTTA
Source organism: Hippopus hippopus (assembly GCA_946811185.2). Lineage (NCBI taxonomy): Eukaryota > Metazoa > Mollusca > Bivalvia > Cardiida > Cardiidae > Hippopus > Hippopus hippopus. The sequence goes on from OX328100.1 coordinate 41,499,272, forward strand.
CTTTATACAATGGGGAAAAATCCTCTTTCTTTTTATGCAGTTCTAGAATGAACACTCAATTTTGAGCCAAGATAAGAAGGGATTGTCTCTTTACTGAGATCTTGATCAACACTGTTTGCTGGTAAGGATTTAGTTACCATTTTTACTTATATTTCAGATGGGCCAGCTAGTGTTTGCAAGGCTCTTTTATCATCACATGGCGGGACAGTTGGCAGGACAGAAAGAGTTCAAAAACAGATTATTCACATATCTAGATGGTAACTTGTTTATCTCTTTCTCATGTAAAAACTGACATGTAAAAGATGTTTTTTGAAACTACTGGCTGTTGTCCCATATGAAAAGAATTGCTCCCAGGCACTTTGTTTTTCAATATAAACAAGTTTTCTTACTTTCTTTGTGTTCTGTTACAGTTTATGTGTAAAAAATAAAAGATATAAAGGGAAAATATTTTTGAATGCTTGCATTTTGAAATGAGCCTCGTGTCAGATATTCTTTAATATAAAAAATGAGCCATGTTCTGGCAAAAGGGGGCTTAATGCATCTCTGAGTTGCATGATACCAACCAAGCCATCACATAATTATAGATCCATAGTAGCCATTTTTTTTAACAACCGACTTAATTTTTAGGTAGACTGGTTGTTGGACATACAGAAAACTGACTAATGGCGAAAAGTTTTGGCCAAGGTCAGCCTGCATGGACTGTGTAGGCTGACCAGGGTCGATATTTTTCGCAGATGCATTAAGCCCCCTTTTCACAGAGCATGGCACAAATGTTTTGTTTTATTTGCACATTAGGGATGTTACTTTGGAAAAGTCTCTTTTTTTGATACAGTGAACTCTTTACCAGGCAGGCAAAATTCTGGAGTTATCCACTTCATGTGTTTATTACCCTGAGAAAGATGGCTTATGAAAGCAAAGTGAATACTGGAGAAAATTCAGATATCAAGCATATCTCTTTACTCACCATTTTTTTTTTTCTTCTATGGCCATGCCAATTTAATCCTTTAATCCTTTACCACACAATCCCAAGCCTTTGTCAAACAATGCTGTTTTTTAACCAGTCCAGAAGTCTTTTGAAACCATTGTGGGAAAAGTAGAAAATACTGGTAACCAGCATTTTCGTCTTTTCCTACAAAGTCAAGGACAAGTTCCATCATTGAGTCACCTTTAATTTGTCACCTGCAAGTAGTTTGAATTTTGATAAGTCTCAAATTTCGTTGTGTGGGAAAGAGTTATCAAATGTTTAATTTGTCAAGAGCTAACGTTTTGAACATGAGCTGTGCTCTGTAGAAAAGGGATTTAATGAATTTGCAAAAAGTTTTGACCTAGGTCAGCCTTGGCAGTCTGTTAAGGCTGACCTGAGTCGAAACTTTTTGCTGTTGGTCAATTTTCTGCAGGTTGTTGGATGAAATGGACTTTATGAATCAACAATCAGATGATGACGTGTTTTGTATAATGGATCACAGAGATGCATTGAACCTTATTTTGCCAGAGCATGGCTCAAATGTTAAACCGATAGTCTTAAATTTTACTGTTTGTGAATCACAGTATTGTAAATTTCTGTAGTTGATTTTGAAGCTCTAAAATAATCAGTTTATTTAAACACTATAGGTTTACAAGAATGTCAGGAAGCCTACAGCCCCTATCCAAATGCCCTTCTCTCCCTACGTTTTATCATCACTGTCGGGAAAATCATCATGTCTGATACACAGTTGGAACCTGGAGAAATCAAAGAGGGAGACAACATTCGAAAGTCTGCTCTGAGTCGCCCTAGTGCTGTAAGTTTAGGGATTTTTTCTGACATGCTGTTAACCTTTAACTGTAAAAATACACCTTTTTTTTACAACCCTGCAGTATACAGTTCTTCTGAATATTAGTCTGTAACAAAAACCAATATAAATTTATTGCTAATTGAAGGATTTTCTGATCAGAACATTTCAGTAAAGAGTGGACAGTGTAGAGTGTCAAAGACAACTACCGTATATCATTTAAGGATTATGACCCCTAACTCATCAGTAAATATCGTGTAACATCGACATTTTCGTAAAGGCTATTCAGCCAATCTCTGCAGCTTCTGTCTTTCATTTAATATGAGAGTTTGGGGCCGTAGAGTCACAAACTCATCAGTAAATATTGTCTAACTTCGATGTTTTCGTGAAGGCTATTCGGCCAATCTTGGCAGCTTCCGTCTTTTAACACAAGACCTTAATTCAAATTTTCAACTGCAAACGCTTTAGAACTACATGATTTTTTGGGAATGGAAAATTGTTACACATCTTGTGTGTTTACAGAAAAGCAATGAGACCTCCAAACTGACAGATACAACCAAAGAACTTTCAAACAAGCACACCTCTGACAGTGTAGCCATCAGCAGCAGTGTCCATGATCTCAGTCCCACGCTTTGGCACGCCCTCGATGTTTGGAGATGTACCAATCATCTCAGTGGGGGGCTCTCTGAAGCCCTGAAAGCCCTCGCACATTGTGGGATGGGACTGGTCAATGAGAGCTGGTAAGAATACTTGGGCTGATAGTGAAGTATTTTGAAGCTCATTTTTTGTTACAAACTTGCTCAAGTACAATGTTCAACTTTTTATGTCCTTCTTGACAGCTTTGGAAAACGAGACTGTCCAATTAAGTTTTTAAACTACCATACACACATATAAAACTGATATTTGAAATTCATTGATTCCTTTATAGCCTCCTGATCTTACCTCTTAATAAGCAAATCAGCATATACAATAAAACTAAATGTCAGAATATGCAAATTCAAAGCAGTTGCAGATGACAAATAAAATGGAGCTAGATTGATGAGATTTGTCTCTGAAAGGTCAGAAAAGAAGAAAATGCTGGTTTCTTGTATTTTCTCCTTTTACCTACAGTCTGTTCAAAATCTCTTCTTCTTCAGGGTTGCTAAAACACTTGGTTATTTGGTAGAGGGTTGACCACTTTTTCTTTGTTATGATTAATCTATGATTTAAAAATTTTGAAATGTTAACCCTTCACCACACAAACCTGAGTTTAAATGATCTTTATCTAACATTGTGGGAAAAACCAGCATTTTCTCCTTTTCCCTCAAATTTCTACCCTTCCTAAAAGGAATTTCAGTTTTTGAGACACATTATTTTAGTCGTCTGCAAATGCTTTCAGTTTGGCATGGTCCAAAATTTTGTCATGTGGTATAGAGTTAAAACAATTATCAAATTCAGAAGGTGTGTGCAGTTTCATTTTCAAAATTATATTTTCAATGTAAACAGTGCCATATGCTGACATCAAATGTCTTTTAAATCTTAACCCTTTACCAAACAATGCTGGGTTTCATCGACTCTTTGGACAGAGGCCTTTTGAAAACATTGTGGAAAAAGGAGAAAATGCTGGTAACCAGCATTTTCTCCTTTTCCAACAATGTTTTCTATCTTCATCAAGGACAAATTCCTGCATTTTAGCCATTTTTAATTTGTCGTCTGCAAATGCTTTCAATTTGGACCAGTTTAAAATTTTGTTGTATGGTAAAGAGTTAACCAAATGACAAGATTTTAGACTTGTCCAAATAGAAAGGATTTGCAGACTGGAAGTTAACTGGCACTCAAAACTGATAGATTGGAAAACATTATGGGAAAAGGAGAAAATGCTGGTAAAGGGTTGATAAACTTATTATCTACTTTTACAAATTCGCTGCAGAAGACTTTAGGGGCATCCATGTAAAATAGGAATATAAGGTTTAATACAGGTGAAAACTTGATGGCAAAAAGAGAACTTGCTTATCCTGAGGAAATTCTCCTTTTGCCACAATATTCTAAGAAGTGATCTCTTGCAAGACCACAGAAGTATTCAGCAGAAGTTAATCATTTAACTCTTTACCAAACAACAAAACTTTAGACTTATCCAAATATTAAGCAAATTAAATGTGGCTAAAATAATATCATTTGTTTTTGAAAAGGCAGAAAAGAATGTGGAAAACTGGTTACCAGCATTTTCCTTTTTCCACAATGTTTTCAAAAGTCTCCTCCTTTAGGGTTGCTAAAACTCGTGATTGTATGATAAAGGGTTAAAGTACTGATAAAAATACTGTGCAAATGACATTTCTCAGGGTAGACAGTATGATAGCCTTACAAATATTAGCTGAAGCTGCAAAGTCCAGTCTATCTGCCATGAGGACTTTACACAACATGGCACGTGGATTCAGAATTAAAGAACCAGGTCAGACTCCACCAGGCAGTAGTAGATCAGAAAGCTCAGGTAGGTGTTCTTTAAAGTGTGTAGAATACCAAACTTTTGATCCTCTTGCAGACTTAGGAGATAGAGATCAGACCGTGTAATATATGCAGTTATAATTTGGACCTTACATTGTTCGATATATGTATTTTGTAAGAAAGTCTTGCAGAATAGCTATCAAATCTTAATCACAGGGTTCTCCTGACTGAAAATGTTCATTTAATTTTTTTCAGCAGTCTAATGATTTGACTTTCGTATAAAAGTTGTGTTCAAAAAACTCTTCTGGAACATGAACACTTGTTCCTTTTCCTACTTCTTTTTTCACACAATTGAAAAAAAAAATGTTCCAATGTGTATTTGTGCACAAATATTTAAATGCATGCATTTGTAGACCAAACTTAAAACATATACAATGTAGTTGTATAGTACATGTATTTTTTTTTTCTTTTAAATAACATCTATGAAAGTACTACCCAACTACAAAATTTCAGATTTGACCAAAGTGAAAGCATTTTGAGTCGACAGATTAAACGTGTCTCAAATGATAGGGTTTTACATTGATAATGTAGAAAAGGTTGTGGGAAAATGAAGCTTTTGAAAACAGTAGAAAATGGAAAAAATGCTGGTTACCAGCATTTTTTTCCTTTTTCCACTCTGTTTTCAAAAGCTTCATACATAAGGATCATAAAAACATAGGATTGTGTGGTAAGTGGTTAAATCTGAAACCTGCATGATGTTGTTTTGTTTTTTGATGAAAGAAGTTACTGTAGTGCACTGAAGATCCCTGAATCGTTAAGTATATACATGTAAAGTTGTCAAATTTTTTTATGGCAAATCTTTATACATTATTTTTTCACAATCATATATTCATTTTTTTCCCATTTATAGAGCAGAAACTGAAACAAGAATTTGGTAGGTGATTTTGTAAGTTTGTGGGTAGGGCCTTACTAACAGGGAACTTTGTGAATTACATCAGTACATGTATATCATACTAACAAAATGTTCTTGTATATTCTTTAAACCATCTGGTACCCATGTTGTATAAATATGAGCCATGCTCTGTGAAAAGGGGGCTTAATGCATCTGCGAAAAGTATCGACCCAGGTCAGCCTGCGCAGTCCGCACAGGCCGCACAGGCTGACATGGGCCAAAACTTTTCGCTATTTGTCAATTTTCTGTATGTACAAGGACCAGTCTACCTTGTGATTAAGTCATTTTTTACAAAAAGTGGACATTATGGATCCATAAGTATGTGATGACTTGCTTGGTATCATGAATCACAGAGATGCATTAGGCCCCCTTTTGCCAGAGCATGGCTCAATTATCGTTTTGATCTCTGTAATGTTTTTTCTACAGAACTTTGTGAAATACTTAACCCTTTACAAACAATCCTCTATCGTCACAACCTCGGAGAAATGGAATATTTGAAAGGATTGTGGGAAAAGAAGAAAATGCCAGTAACCAGCATTTTTTTCCTTTTTCTGACAATTTTTTCTACCCTTTGAAATACAAATCTTGTTGTTTGAACTATGATTAATATGTCAACTGTAAATGCTGTCGATTTGAGCGAGTGCAAAATTGTGCCTGGTATAGGGTGAAGGGCAGCATTTAGCAACCATTCTGCATCCAATTCTTATTTTAACCCCAAATGTGCCTTTCACGACTAAAGTTGCCTTTGCAGCCAATGTAGATCAAGATCAGACTGCACAAAATGTGCAGCCTGATCTTTAATCTACACTGTCTACTTTGCTGAAACACTATAGACAAAAGAAACCATGAAATTGCAATTATTTGGGTTGTATTACTAGGATGAAAATGTCTGATAGGTTTATTTGGCACTCTAAGGTTTAAATACATGTACCAAGACTAGACACTCTGTCATAGCCAGTCAGATTGCTGGTCTTAGAATTAGAATAAGGCCAATATGTAGAATTATTGGTGATCATGGCTCAAGTATTTATATTCCAAAACTAGACACTCTGTTCAGCCAATCAGATTCTCAGATTGTTATTCTTAGAAATAAGAACAAGGCCAATATCTTGAATTGTTGTTGATAGTGACCCCAGCCTGTTTTACTAACAAAATGTTCATGTATATCTAGATCTATCTACCTTATGTCCATGTAGTATATGATTCAATTTTTGTTTCCCTGTGATGTGGTCTCATTTTCCTACAAACTCTAGCTCCTGTGTTATCATATAGTAGACCTCTATATCTTGTTTATTTCACTCTTGGCCTTTTATCAAATGAGAAAATGTTTGACTTTTTCAAATCCAAATCAATTTCAGATGACATGTTCAATGAGGCGTAAATGGTGATAATTGTCTATGAAAGGGTAGAAAACATTGTGGGAAAAGGAGAAAATGCTGGTTACCAGCATTTTCTCCTTTTCCCACAATGTTTTCCTTCTTCTTCGAGGTCATTAAAACTCAGAATTGTATGGTAAAGGGTTAACCAGATGACAAAATTTTAACTCTTTTAAAATTGAAAAATGCCTCTTTTATCCATTTATGTGTTAACCTGTAAACAACTGAAGAAATAAATTGAGCGTGATTAAACCTTTACCAGGCCAAAAATTTTTAGACTTGTCTGTATTAATAGTGCTTGAAGGCAAATAAAGTGGGCTGGAATGGAAGGATTTGTCACTTAAATGGTAGGAAAAATTGTAGGAAGAGGAGAAAATTTTCTACTTTTCCCACAGTTGCTTTAAATGCCTTCTCTGTGAGGATGATTAAAACCTGGATTGGTGTTATAAAGGGTTAAAAGATGCCAAATCTCACAAATTTATGAACATGTTAGACCCGAGAGTAGCCTGCACTTCTGTGTAGTCTGATCTTGATCTACATTGTCCATTAAGTGATTATTTTTGGTCAGACTCATGGCATTTGTGTAGGATATAAAGGTCTTGTCTGTCCACACATGCTTTTATATTTTGTTTAACCCTTTTCCACACAGTCTCGAGTTTTAACAACCCTGAAAATAAAAGGCTGTTGAAAACATTGTGGGAAAAGGAGAAAATGCCTGTAACTAGCATTTTCTCCTTTTCTCTCAATGTTTTCTATCTAATCAAAGATAGAAATCATCATCAATAAGCTACATTTGATTTGTCGTGTACAAATGCTTTCAATTTGAACATGTCTAGAATTTTGTCGTTCAGTAAAGACTTAAGCATCATATAGTAGTAGTGAGTCAAAATTACTTGTACTCTGTCAGTCAGATTAAAAATTGCACCATCTCAGGATTTCATTTATGTCACTTTGAGTTTTATATTGAAACTTTAAAGATCTCTTTTAAAACCGAAGAGCCTTAGTTAAGATTTAATATTTTAAAGATTCATGATTTTTTTTTTTTACCTATTATTACCTTAACTCCATACCATATAACAAAATTATAGACTTCCAGATTGAAAGCACTTACAAAGGAGAAATTAATTATAATTGGAATTTGCCTTTGAAAGGATTAAAATCATTTAAGAAAAAGAATGATGGGAAAAAAAACCTGTGGAAAAAGAGTAAAATGTTGGTTACCAGCATTTTCTCTTGTTTCCCAGTACCAGTAGTTTTTCTATAGACCTGTCTCCAAAGGGTAATTAACAAGGAATTGCTTAATAAAGAGTGAAGTATAAATGAGATATACAAAATTCATCTCAATTACAGGACAATATTTCATTCTGTATATATGTAGGCACTGAAAAAAGTGCAGTAACACGATCTGACTTTTATGCTACTTTGTTATTTTAGTTGAAGAAGATTTATCATCATTTGACGATGAGCCAGAACCTCCCAAGGTTAAAAAAGTGTTAAGATTTGGTAGGCAGTTTGCGGTACAGTTGAAGTCAACTTAGAAATAATTAGTAGAGATTTTTTTTTGTATGTAGAGTTGTTGTACGTCCCATACCTGTAACAGTCCTAGGTACAAGCCCATGTTTTTGTCCTGAAATTTCACCCTTAACCCAAAAATCCTGGGTTTTAAAGACCCTGTAGAAGATGGTTTTGGAAAACATTGTTGGTAAGGGAGAAAATGCTGGTCACCAGCATTTTCTGCTTTTCCCACAATCTTTTTTACCCTACCAGAGAATTTCATCTCATCATGATCAAATTTTGAATTTTTCATCTGCAGATGTTTGAATTTGGAAGAATTATTGTTTGGTGAAGGATTAAGGTACAAAGGTAATTTTGAAATTATTATGTCAATGGCATGATGACAGTTCTAATCATGGTTTGAGCCTATAATGTGCAATGGTAAGAGGTTATGAGTAAATTGTGGTACCTGTAACCTTTTTAGCGATGAACTTTGATTTAATTGTTCATGCAGACCATGTAGATTAAGATCAGAGGACTCAAAATGTTCAGTCTAATCTTGGAAGTGCACAGTCATGTGTTAGATTTTCTGTAAAGCGCAGCTTTGAAATTGCAATACATGTATTTGCATATTAACTACTGTATATGCAGATCTATACACGTGTCGAAAAATTTGCCATTTACCGATTAAGGGCTTTTTGTGTATGAAAATGTTTGCGAATTTAAGACAATCGTTATTTGTTGGTATACTTGTAGTAAAATGTGCAGACAGAAAAGTTTGCGAATATTTCAAAGCGAAATCGCAAAAATTTCCATGTCACAAAAATTTCCAATAATACAGAACTGATTTTTAATTCATTTGGCACTACAAGGGATAACTCTTTCCAAATTGAAAGCATTTGCAGACTACAAATTGAATGCGGCTTGAGTAATGATATAGGTCCTCAAAAGGCTTAAAAGCATTATGGGAAAAGGAGAAAATGCTGGTGACCAGCATTTTCCCCTTTTACCACCATGTATTTAGAAGCTCTCCTCTTCAGGGTCTTTAGAAAAACAGGCTTGTTTGGTAAACGGTATAAATACATAAAAAAACTTGAACTTGACAGCTTGACTTTTTGGTCATTTCTTGAATTTTTGAAGAACATGGGCTTGTGCATAGGACTGTGTAGATTGTATGTTAGGAAAGACTTTGTTTCTGCACTTTCACCTGAAAACATTCTTGACAAATGATATTGATCCAGATCAATGATATAGAATTTCTGCACTGTTTCCCAATATTTTCTTTTTAAGGTTAAGTAAGAAAAAACTGCATAAAAAAGGTGAAAACTTTTGAGCAGAATATCTTTTAAAAAATGTTGAACAGAGCAGATCCATGATCAAACTGCCCTTTTTTTTTTCAGTCTAATCTTGAGCTACACAGTTAACAAAATTTTTCGACCCTTTACTAGATCTAGAAGATTCTGTGTTATTACAGCTGTCAGGAATTGATCATTTAAATTTCAAAAATGATTTTGGAAAAGGAGAGAATCCTTGAAATCAGCATTTTCTCATTTTCCAACAATTTTTTCCACCTGTTAAAAACAAATCTCATTACTTCAGCAACTTTGAATATGTCATCTGCAGATGCTTTCAATTTGGTTGAGTCTAAGATGTAGTTGTCAGTTATAGAGTTGTCCTGGGCATCCTGAGCGCTATTAAAATACAAAATTTAACCCTTATCCTGCTAAATAAGTAAAATAACACTTTCAAGCTGATAGTATAAGCTTGAGTGCATGTATTTATTTTTAGGAGAAAAACATCTCCATAATGGACATTGTAGATCCAAGATCAGACTTCAAATTTTGTGCAGTCTGATCTTGATCTACACTATCCACAAAAGGTACGTGAGTCACGCTTAGCAGCGTCAGGGTTACGACCAGAGAAGTCTATCTGAGAGGAATAGATGTTTCAAGGATTTAGAGAGTGATCATTGCATTGCACAGTACAATCACCATCATTGTAGTCATTTATTTCATTGCACTGTTTTAGTCATAAAAGGCAAAGTTTGTTAGAAATGTGATGGATGTTAGTCAAAATAACATCATAGTATTGTATGTTTTGTCATTTTTTCCCTCAGTTTCAAAATCTGTTGTATCTGTGTGTTATATATTGTGTTTCTTAACTCTTTCCCACGCAATCTTTTATTAAAGTTACCTGGAGAAAGAGGGCTTTTAAAAACATTGTGGGAAAAGGAGAAAATGCTGGTTACCAACATTTTCTCTTTTTCCCACAATGTTTTCTACTCTTTAAAAGACAAATTCTATGGTTTGAGTTGTTTGCTAGTGCCTTTGATTTGGACAAGTCTTAAAGATTCTTGTCTGGTAAAGATTTGATACAAATTGAGTTCAAATACATAAATACATATGCAAACATTGTGAGAGAAGGAGCAATTGCTTATCAAGATAAGTTTGCCCTTTTGCCAGAATGTTTTCACATGTTCTCTGTTTGAATATTAAAAAAAAATACACTTATAGGAGGTTAGAAGTGCAGGAAGTAAGGAAGCAGGAAAGTCTCCTTTGCAGCAATTTCATGGCTGTGTCTGCCATGTTATCTTTCAAAAATCTAGATTGTGTAGATCTAGATCTGGCAGGGGGCCAGGATATGTGGTCGGTAGTGTACAGGAATTTAGACCAGGGTGTCGGTGGTTTGAATCCCCCAGCACGGTAAATTTCTTTCCAAGGACTGGTGATATCCATTGCAATGGGATTCATTCCCCTCTTACCGTTGATCATTGTTTCAATGATTTTTTTTGTGGGAAAGCAGTCAGAGACTGAACAATAGAATATTGGGGTAAAAAACTCCAGGAAAGTATAGATAGGCACATTTGCTGCCAGGTTGCTACTGAAATAATGTTGAAAATGGCTTTAAACACCATACAAACAACGAACAAATCAACAAGACCTAGGATTAGACTGCACGTTTTCTGCATGTGATCTTTATCTCTCAGTATTGTAAAGGTTTGAAACTGTATTGGACTTTAGATCTTGTTTATGTTTACAGAATGCACTTGTATTGCAAGTACAGTTTAACCTGTCCACCTGTATTGAGCAATCTGCTGTATTAAGATACCACTTTTTTATTCTTCATTCATTCTCACATACTAGTAACTCTTTACTCAATGACAACATTTTAAAGATGAGACCAGTTAAAAGTCATCACAGATAACCCATTTAATGGGTCTCAGATTATGGGACTAGCCTTTAAAAGGGTTAATCATCCTAGGAAAAGAATAAATGCTGATGACCAGCATTTTCTTATTTTCCCAAAAGTTGTTTAAAAGCCTACATCCGTAGGGTCATTAATACATGGGATCGTTTGGTAAAGGGTGAACAGAACTGAACCTGCTAAACATATCATTTTCTTACCTTTTTTTTTTTGTTGGTCTCCTAATACAGGTTTGACCCAAGTTTAGGATGATTTTGTTCTACATGTACGTCTAATGTTGGATGGTTTGGTGATGGGGTTGTGCAATTTGTGTTATTACCGAGAAGTCTAATTTATTCTTAGATCTATATTTTTCATGGTGATGTTGGTTTTGGCAAGTCTAGATCTCTCTGTTCCCCAGTGAGAAAAGATGGTATAAATACACTTAAACCTGTGTTACACAATGTTGATTTTACGCATAGTCTCTCTCTTGCACAAGTGACTGTCAGGAGTGGCATTCACTAAGAATTTAACTCTACCAACCCCAAGTTTAAACAACCCTGCTGAAAGATAAGGCATGTAAAGACATCAAGGAATAAAGGAGAACATGCTGTAACTAGGATTTTGTCCTTTTCCCACAACATTTTCTTCCCTGTCAAAGACAGAAATCATCATTTGAGCTACATTTAATTTGTTGTCTACAAATACTTTGAATTTGGACAAGTTTAACCTTTTGTCATTTGGTAAAGAGTTAAATGTTCTATTAAGTCATTATGTTTATTTACACAAAGTGTCTCTTTTGCACAGGTGGCTGTCCTATACAGGGTAGCAATTACTAAAAATCTTAATGCTAAAAGACATCTCAGCAAGTTGTATGCAAGTTCAAACATTATATCCCTCCTTTAAGTTTATCATATTTCAGATTTTACCAGGTATATCATTTTTTTTCTTCAAAGTGACATGCTTTTTTTCAAAGTTCTTCTTTGGAATGTTGTTTATATTCCCATTTTTCAGCACATATACTCACTAGTTCTGCAAGATCTCTTCGTTGGCTTTTTTTAATCTTTGAAAATCTTTAAAAAAAAAATTTGTTGGTCCAAATGCAAAGCATTTGCAGACAACAAACTGAAGGCAGCTCTAATAGGGGAAATTGTCTTGGAAAGGATAGAAAACATTGTGGGAAAAGGAGAAAATGCTGTCTGCCTCAAGGTAGTTTAAAGTTGGGATTGTCTGGTAACAGGTGATGTCATGATGATTTAAAAGTTGGCTGCCATGAATTTGCTTCAGGGGGTAGAATGTTAACATAAGCATTGACTAGCTATCCTAATCATGGTCTGCTAATGATTTTTGGAAGCTATCTTGTTATTTCTCATGTTATCATTACCTGTCATTTTTGACAAAGTTTCCTCAAAATGATAGAAAAGGAAAAAAAGAATGGACTGAACCCAGGCCAGCATTACCATGATGTATAAAACAAAGTTTCCAAACCCTGTATTTTAGAGTCCTACAGTTTTTCTAGTGAGGAATCAATTTCGAGAAAGGGCCGTGAGTCACATGCCAGTATGGCCAGCTCTAAACCCACGCTAAGCGACATTTATGAAAGGAGTGAAGAGGGAGACTCGGAGAAGAGACCAGACACTTCCAATAAAACCATTGCGGGAACAGGTAGGCATGATTGTATAGTAATTATAACCTAGATCTAATAAACATATTTTGCATTAACTTTATACCACACTATCCTCAGTTTTATAGACTCTAAAGAAGAAGCCTTTTGAAAACAATGTGGAAGAAGGAGAGAATACTGGTAACCAGCATTTTCTCCTTTTCCCACAATGTTTTCTACCTTTTCAAAGACAAACTCCATCTTTTGTGCCACATTTAAATTGTCTTCTACCAATGCTTTCAATTTGGACAAGTCTACATTTTTTCATGTGGCAAAGAGTTAACTCTATACCAGACAAGTAAATTTTAGACTCATCCAGATATCTTAGACTCATCTAAATTGAAAGTGTTTACACATGATACATTAAGATGTGTCTCAAATGATAGATTTTGTATACAATAGGGTAGAAAACATTGTTAGAAAAGGAGAAAATGTTATAGATACTGGTGACCAGCATTTTGTCCTTTTTTTCTCCCATAATATATCCTACCCTTTCAATTGTATCATTAGACTCCAATTGACACTGTTGTCCACAAGTCCTGTTAATATAAACAAGTCTGAACTTTTGCTGTGTGGTAAAAAGTTTACATTTAAGAACTTTAGGATACTTCTCGTCTCATTGCTTTTTGCAGATGACATTTTACTTTTAATTATGGACAACTTTTTTAAACATTGTGATGTCAAGAGAAATTTTTTTGTAACTTGCAGTTTCTACTTTTTCAACAAAAATTTCACATACAATGTACATTATAATAACTTTGAACAGGTTGTTGAAAAAAGTAGGAAAGTCAGGTAAACTTTGTGTAAAATTTGGTTATGTTTTACAACCTTAGTTTGCATTTCAAAATTATAGTTGCTTTGGGGCCAGTGTATATCAAGATCAGATTGCATCTTTTGTACAGTCTAATCTTGAATCTACACTGTCCCTCATACTGGTTACCTTTGGTTTTGATTTATTGAGATTTTGATTATTTCTTGTTTTAACAGATTCAAAAGAGCCAAACAACTTCATTAGTCCTGGGATGGAGTCCTCCTCCATGTCTATAGATGCTGCTGGTAACACAAAACCCAGTACTTCCGAGGCAACAACCAGTGGAAAACAGAGGTAACTGGATCATACATCATTGTTGCCTTCATCTCTGCCTTTATCCTAGTACCTTACAGTACAAGTTCTCAAATTTTTGGAATTTTTTCCAGTATTTTGCAAAACATTCTTTCCAAGCAATATGAACATTGGCAAAACAATGTTTAGCAATAAGAGAGTAACGAATCCTCTGGCAGTGACAAATATTGATTCTCAAAACCATTTACCATGCAATCTAGGAATTTAGAGTTTTGAAAGCATAGTGGGAACAGGAGAAAATGCTGGTAACAAGCATTTTCTCCTTTTCCCACAATGTTTTCTAACATTTCAGAAACAAATCATTTGAGCGAATTTTAATTTGTTGTCTGCATATACATTCAATTTGTTTGAGTCTAAAGTTTTGTTGTTTGGTATTGAATTAAAGAACTTGACCAAGCTGGGATTCAAACTCATAGTCCCTGGATTTCTAGCCCTGTCTGCTACCAAGGTATCTAGCTCAGCTGATAAGAATTGAAAAGAAATACTTGTTTGTTTAAAAATAATATTTACACTGAAGTCAAGTCCTTTTGTAGCTCAGATGCAGTGTTATTATGTAAGAAAATTATGGTTTTCGCATGAAGTGTTTCTGTAACAGGGAGAAACCCACACCGAGAGAGCCCAGTGGAAAGAGAGAGGTGTCCTTTGATGCTGAGGCTGCTACTACTACAGAAAAAGTGACTGAACCAATCAGAAGGGGCACACCGAAGTCTACAGGGTAAGTGTATCACAGACTTCAAGGAAAAATGATCTTCTTGTGCCTTTTGTCGTGCCTTAGTCTCAGAAACGACTTGGAAATAAATGATTTTTTTTTTCTTAGTTTAAAAATTGCAGAGAGTAGGAAAAATGATAATTCTCTACCAGGCAACAAAGTTTTTGGCTTGATCATGCTGAAATCATTTGCAGAGTACAAATTAAATTTGGCTCAAACAATGGGATTTGTATTTGGAAGGGTAGAAAACATTACAAAGAAAAGGGACATTGCTAGTTACCAGCATTTTCTCCTTTTCCCATAGTGTTTTCAGATGCCAATTATGCAAGAATCGTGTACCACAATCCCTGCTTTTAACGAATCTGAAGAAGAAGCCGTTTGAAAACATTATGGGAAAAGGAGAAAATGCTGGTAATCAGCATTTCCTCATTTTTCCACAATGTTTTCTACCATTTCAAAGAAAATTGAATCATTTGAGCCCTGCTGAAACTGTTGCCTGCAAATGCTTTTAATTTGAATAAGTTTGCATTTTTATGTGTGGTAAAGATTTAATACAAATGAACTTAGGTAACTGATAACGTAAATTAACCATGGCAGAAGAAGAAATTTGTGATTTAACCCTTTGCTACAAAATCCTTGGTTTAAACCACCCTGACTGAGAAGGCCATTTAAAACATTGTGGGAAAAGGAGAAAATGCCAGTAACCAGCATTTTCTCCTTTAACCACAATGTTTTCTACCCTTTCACAGATAAATCCCATACTTTGATTTAATTTGTACAGCCAGAGACTTCCAACCCAAGGGTCAAGGGCTACTGGGGACAGTTTGTTACCCCCTGGGACTGGGTTTCAAGCAGAAGTGGGCTCTGATTTGCCCAGTGGGAGAGCATCTGATGCTAGTACAGTGCAGACATACACTAACACTGTGGTGAGTGAAGTTTTTGATCTGCATTTCTTTCTTCAATTTCAAGATTTAGGCAGTTTAACCTTTTAATGCACAATCTTGACTTTTGATGATCCTAAGGAAGAAGACCCTTGAAAACCATGTGGGAAAAGGAGAAATGCTGATAACCAGCATTTTCTTCTTTTACCACAATATTTTCTACTCTCTTTAAAAAAAATCTGATTTTTGAGTCACATTTACCTTGCTGTCTGGAAACACTTTCATCTTGGACAAGTCTAAAACTATGTTATTAAATAAAGAGTTGAAGTTACGAAGAAGAAATTACAAGATGTAGGTAGTTTGAACTTACAGAATTTTGTCAGAGGATATGAAAGAGAATATTGCTTTGTTTATATCAAAATAAGAAATTGCTGAAAAAAAAAATAAAGGAAAAATTTCTTGTATCCAGCAGTTTCTCCTTTTCCAAGAATCATTTTTTACCCCTTCCAGTGACAGATCCAATTATTTTAGCCACATGTCATGTTATCTACAAGTCTTTAATACTGCCAAGTTTAACCCTTTGCCACACAATCACGACTTTTAACGACCCTGCAAGAGGATGCTTTTGAAAAAATTGTTGGAAAAGGATAAAATGCTGGTAATCAGTATTTTCTCCTTTTTCGACAATCTTTTCTATCCTATCAAAGACAAAAATCATCAATTTAGTAACATTTAATTTGTCCTCTGCAAATGCTTTGAATTTGGTCCAGTCCAAAAATTTATCATTTGGTTAAGGGTTGAAGTTTGTTCTTCAAGAGCTCATTACTGAGTTCACAAACATTTCAGAATCCAACTGTCCCTGGTATAAATGGTTGGCATTGGGAGGTTGCTATTACATACACTGACATTCTAGCAGATATTTGTCTCCATGGTGGCACAGCAGAGATCCAGAAGATGGCCCTGATGGGAACCAATAAAGACACAGCAGATCCATTTAAGAGAGGGCAGGGTACCATCCCTCTAGCCAGTGCTGGACTGCTGGATCTCGCTTTCTTTAAAGCAACCAATGAAACTGTGGATGGAGGTATCTGTATATTTAACTTTTTATCAAACAACACAATTTTGGACTAGTCCAAATTTAAAGTATTTGCAGACTACAGATTAAATGTAGCTAAAATGATGGAAATTACGTAGGAAAAGGAGAAAATAGTGGTTAACAGAATCTTCTCTTTTTCTCACAACGCTTTCAAAAACCTTCTTCCACAGGGTTGTTGAAACCGGGGATTGTCTGGTAAAGGGTTAACTCTTCACTGCCTTTGGACAATTTTTTTTGTCTGTCTAGCAGACAGCTTTTGAAAATGTAAAGTCTATAAATGAGACACCACAGAAAACTGAGCAACTTTTTCTGTTTTGCTGTTGCCCTAGGTTTTTGTTTGTACTTCTTTTATTAATCCATACTTCGTGTTTAATTATTCATATTTTACAAAGATGTTTTTAAGTTGATGCTGCAGAGTTACTACGTATTTCTCAGCTTACTTTGTTCACTGAATCTCTAATTACAACATAAATTTATATGCAGGTCCAAATGACTGGAGTTGGCGTATTAGGTTTGGTGCTGTACAATCCATGGTGAAAGTTTGTCGATGTCTTGTGAATGATAAAAACAGGGAAGGTATCAGAACAGCTGCTTGGAATGTTCTTTTACGAGCACACTCAATGGAGAAAGATGATAGGGTGCTGGAGGCTTTGAAAGTGGGCCAGGTAAACAGTCATGCACTTGTATTTTCATTTTCATACATAGGGTGGATAGAATATGCATAGAACATGCATAATTGAGCCATGGGAAAAGGGGGTTTAATGCATCTCTGTGATACATGATACTAAGCAAGTCATTACATAATTATGGATTCATAAAATTCATTATATATATAAATAGACTGTATCATAAGGTACACTTGTCCTTGGACATGCAGAATTTTGATTTTATTCTTGTAAAATGGTTAGTTAAAGTAACTGTTGCAATTACTTTCTCATTTTGGGTAGGCCAGCTTTCCTGTTTCAAGATAGGCAATTAAATATAAGTAGAAAGTTTTGATTGTACAGCCTTAAAGGTTAGCAACTTAACCTATAAAATGCCAACAGACATTTTTAGTCTAGAAATTACAATTATATAATTCCAATTTCAAGGTTGCACTTGTCTGGAGTGTCTGAGCAAAGTGGACAGTGTTGATCAAAAACCAAATGAAAAATTTGTGTGGTCTGATCTTAATCTACATGTAAATAGGCCAAAAAGGCAACCTCAGTTGTAAAAGCCCTTGAAGGGTTGACTTAACAAAGATATAAATTCCTTACTTTCAGGGGATATTTTTTACTGTAAGTCAGGTCGCACAGGTTTTGGTGTTGTGGACATGTCATTGTTTTTGTTGTTTACAGTGTTGTTTGTTTTGGACAAATCAAAAGCTTTGCAATGAAAACAGGCTTAAAGTTGGCACAGCATTTCAGCAAATAATTATGTCTCCCCCCATCAGGGTCGGAATTATGTCTCCCCCCGTCAAGGTTGGGAGACATATTGTTTTTCCCCGTGCGTCCGTCTGTTCGTCCGTCTTTCTGTCTGTCTGTCTATCTGTCTGTCCGTCACAAATCGTGTCTGCTCTATAACTCGAAAAAATTTTAAGATATTTTGATAAAACTTCATACATTTGTAAAGCATCATGAGACAAAGTGTCATGCACAAGAACCATAACTCTGGCTTGTATATTTTTCAAGTTATTTCCCTTTGATTATTTTCCTTACCAGATCGTGTCCGCTGTATAACTCAAAAACATTTTAACATATTTTGATAAAACTTCACACATTTGTAAAGCACCATAAGACAAACTGTCATGCACAAGAACCATAACTCTGGCTTGTATATTTTTCGAGTTATTTCCCTTTGATTATATTCCTTCCCAAATCAAGTCCGCACTATAACTTGAAAACCTTTTAAGATATTTTGATAAAACTTCACATATTTGTAAAGCACCATGAGACAAAGTGACATGCACAAGAACCATAACTCTGGCTTGTATATTTTTCGAGTTATTTCCCTTTGATTATTTTCCTTCGTAAATTGTGTCTGCTCTATAACTCGAAAACCTTTGAAGATATTTTGATAAAACTTAATACATTTGTAAAGCACTATGAGACGAAGTGTCAATCAAAAGAACCATAACTCTGGCTTGTATATTTTTCGAGTTATTTCCCTTTGATTATTTTCCGTACTCATTTTACGTACAATTTTGTGTCCGCTCTATAACTTGAAAACCGTTAGAGAAAAATGACCATTATTTCAGTTACAAATTGCCTTGGTGACATATCATTCCTTCTGACACCAAAAAGGGGGGAGACATCTGTTTTTTTGTAGAAAAACAAGTTCTAGTTTATTACCATATCTTCAGCTTTCAGACATTTTTAAGTTAAGGCATTTACTGTATAACAGTGCAGAAACAAACTAGCAAATGGTCAGTAAAAAGAGTAATGGAAGAGAAACACTTGACAAACAGAATATTGCCCGTGATAAGCAATTTTTTCATGTCATGATTTTTAGAGCTATTAGGTAAAAGTGTGTATGCATGTGAATATGACCTGTCATGTCAAGTGTAATATGCCAAAAACTTATGGATAACTTGAACATAAAAAAATCATTTTCATGAGAACTCTAACTGTATCTGCATAATTACTTAGCTTTCAGGCTGTCATACTTGTGATCAAAATGTCTTTTAGATATATGAAAATAGCTTAACCCTTTACCAAACAATCCCGTGTTTTAACAACCCTGAGAAAGGAGCCTTTAGAAAACATTGTAGAAAAAGGAGAAAATGCTGGTAACCAGCATTTTCTCCTTTTTCCACAATGTTTTCTTCCCTTTTAAAAAGAAAATCATCCTTTTGAGCTACATTTAATTTGTCGTCTGTAAATGCTTTCAGTTTGGTTGAGTCTGAAATTTTGTCGTTTGGTAAAGAGCTAATACTAACAGCACTATAATGCAGTGATCATTCAAAAAAGTTTTAAAGGTGACTTGTCAAAATATCAAATTTAGGTTACACAGAAAAAACTAAAACTTTTCTGTTGTATTTATTGAAGTCCACCTTGAGATGCACGAAAGCTTTTACCTCTTTGTTAGACAGCAAATTTTTAAGGCATGTCCAAATTGAAAGCATTTGCAGACGACAAATGAAATATGGTGCAAACAATTGGATTTCTCTTTGAAAGGGTTTTCAGGCGACAAATGAAATATGGCGCAAACAATTGATTTCTCTGTGAAAGAAAAGAAAACTTTGTAGCAAAAAGAGAAAATGCAGGTTACTAGCATGTTTGCTATTCTCACAATATTTTCAAAATTTTTCTTCCCTGTGGTTTGTCAAACATAGAATTGTTTGGTAAAGGGTTAACCAGTCTGACTTTTCAAAGAGAATGTTTCAGCCCCAACTCTTATCTACTTCTAACATATTGCTGAATTTCATTGCATATAATAGCTATTGCTGAACTCTTTACCAAACTTTAAAATTTTAGACCAATCCATATTGAAAGCATTTGCAGACAACAGAACAAATGTGACTCAAAAATTAGATTTTTCTATGGAAGGGGAGAAAACTATTGGAAAATGAAAAGTGCTGGTTATTAGAATTGTTTCCATTTCCACCATGTTTTCAAAGGCTGTCTTTTGAAGGGTTTGTAAAACTAATGATTGTTTGGTAAATGGTTAACTCTTTACCATATGACCAAAATTTAGATTTGTCCAAATTGAAAGCATTTGCAGACAACAATTTAAATGGGGTTTAAATGATGGGGTTTGTCTCTTATAGGGTAGAAAACATTGTGGAAAAAAGGAGAAAATGCTGGTTACCGGCATTTTCTCCTTTTCCCACAATGTTTTCAAAAGGCTTCTTCTTCAGGATCGTTAAAACTCGTGATTGTGTGGTAATGGGTTAAAAGGAGGTAAGAGTATGTTAGAAACAGCCTTTCTTAGCCTTTTATAGTTGGTTATGTACACAGCTTGAAACCATGGGGTCACTGTTTAGATTCCTAGATCAGCAAGTTTCTTTATGAGGATTACCAATTGTTATTTTGGCAGGTTTTGTTCCTTTCTCACTGCTAAACAGTCTTGAAAATGTCTTTGAAAGGAAGAGGTTCAAAGTAATGGTTGAAGCAACTTTAGGACTTCATGGAGTGTTGCACTGGTCGTGGCCATGTAACTAAAATACATATAATGTTATGGCTTTAAACACCACACACACAAAAAAAAAACAAACAAACAAACAAATTCTTATCTTGTTTTATACCCTTTTAGGTCCATACGGACACAGAGAAGCTACTAAACAAACAGTTATCCATATCTCCATCCACCATTGGTTCAAAGATTGCTGGTGGGCTCTCCATCATATACCTACCCCCACTGCCACCCCCTGTAGAACCCTACGTCCCATCCAGAAAGAAAGAGCCCACACTGTCACCAGAAAAAATCCAGTCTCTGTCACAGGAATCTGTCCCACAGCCTAAACAGGACATCAGTAAGGCCAGGACATCTTTAAAGTAAGGGTTTTTTTTTTTTTTTCTTGCTGTTTTCAGTAAACATTTATTTTCTGATGAGCTCAAATTACTGGCTTTTTACAGCAAATGTTTACCTTTTACCAAATAATCCTGTATTTTAACAACCAACAAGGAAGAAGTCTTTTGAAAACAATCTGGGAAAAGGAGAAGCTGCTTGAAACCAGCATGTTCTCCTTTTCTCACAATATTTTCTACTGTATAAGAACACTTCACCTGCTCTCTTTCAATTTCAAATTTGTTGTCAACAGAACCTTTAAATTTGAAAAAGTCTAAAATCTGTCGTTTTGTAAATGTTTAAGGCTGTTTTCAAGGTAGATTTATCTCCTGATGAGCTCATATGGCTTTCTTTTCTTAGCACACATTAAGTTTTTCAGCTCATCTCAGTGTATGGTGCTCAAAACAAGTGATCATAATTGCAAGCAATCTTTTTTCCTTATATCAGTCTGTCCAAACATAACCTTTGCCTTTGACACCCTCAATCATCCTTAAATTTCATGTGCAGCCTCCCTAGGTTTTGACTTAATTTTCTAGTTACTATAATTATATTGATTGACTATGTTGAATCATCTAGTAGTTTTTTATCAAAGTTGTCCAAATCATGTCCATGGGGTTAAAAATGGACCCTACCTTAGGAATTTCATATAACTTAGAATACAATTTAAAAAAACCCAAACCTTGTCTAGAAGATAATTTTTATAAAAAATTTGTAAATTATGAAGTTATTGCACAAGTAACAACATGGTGGCTGATAGTAATTGTTGTTCAGAAAGATAATCTGCCTAACTCTTTACCACCCAACAAAATACTAGACATATCCAACTTGAAAGCATTCGGAGATGACATATTATATGTGGCTCAAATGATGAGACTTTTTTTGAAAGGGTAGAAAACATTGTGGGAAAAGGAGAAAATGCTGGTTACCAGCATTTTCTAATTTTGCCACAAGGTTTTCAAAGGCTTTCTTTTTGAGGGTTGTTAAAAGTCAGGATTGTGTTGTAAAGGTTCAAGACAGTGTGAAATTTAGTTCTTTTTTTTTGTCTACAGGGAAGAAATTATGCTGGCTACAGCTTTATATGAACCACCAGTATCCTATACCTCTAGAACCAGTTTTGATCTCAGGAGAATAGTAGAGGACCAAGTAAGAATGTCTTTGTTTAATGTAAACTTCTTTTTTCTTTACAATCTTAATCATTCTTCATGGTGCTTCTCTGGATACAAAACCAGTTTTTTTTTTGTAATTATTTTGATGAACAAATAGATGAATAGATTGTTGGGCGTGTGGACAGATAGATGGATGGACAGATATACTTCAGCCATGCTCTGTGAAAAGGGGTTTAATGCATCTGCCAAAAGTGTCGACTTCGCATTCCTTCCAGGCTGGGTCAGAACTTTTTGCTTTTTGTAAATTTTCTACATGTCTAAGGACCAGTCTACCTCATGAATCAGTCGATTTTTGGACAAAAAGGATTTAATAGATCCATAATTATATGATGAATTGCTTTAGTATCATCCATTACAGAGATACATTAAACACTCTTTTACAAGAGCATGACTCATGACTTTGTGTAAAAGGATAGTACTTAACTCTTTACCAAACGACAAAATTCTAGACTTGTCCAAATTGAAAGCACTTGCAGACGACAAAATAAATGGGACTAAAAAATTGAAAATTGTTTTGGGAAGGGTAGAAAACATTGTGGGAAAAGGAGAAAATGCTGGATACCAGCATTTTCTCCTTTTCCCACAATGTTTTTAAAAGGCTTCTTTCTCAGGGTCGTGAAAACCCGGGATTGTGTGGGAAAGGGTTAACTCTTTACCTAACAACAAATTTTTAGACTGGTCCGAATTGAAAGCATTTGCAGACAACAAAATAAATGTGACTGAAAAATTGAAATTTGTTTTGGGAAGGGTAGAAAACATTGTGGGAAAAGGAGAAAATGCTGGTTATCAGCATTTTCTCCTTTTCCTACAATGTTTTCAAAAGGCTTCTTTTTTAAGGTCATTACAAGTCGGGATTGTGTGGTAAAGAGTTAAAAAAGTATATAGTATATATATATGGGAGAAAAAATTAAGATGAAAATAGCTCATACTTAAAATGCTATTGCCCTAACAACATCCCATTATTTAAGCTGTTACCTCCCATAACAAATTTATAGTAGAAAACAATAAAAATATCCTTGAAAGATTATAAATATGAATCAAAATATAAGTCTATTCATGAGGTAGCAATATGGACAAAGGTTAGTTTAAACATATTTATTTTACATCGATTGAGAAACAAGTTCTTACAACTTATACTAATCTCTCTCGATTTTGCTTCCTGGGAACTACACCAGTACTCGCGCCGAATGTGTGGGCCTATGAAAATTCCCAAAGTTGACACCCGCTCCTGGGTATCGAACTCAGTGTCCGTGTGGTGTCCGTGGACAAAGGTTAACAAATTTGCTAGAAGAAATTTCTCTTTTTACCACCATGTGATCAAAAATGATCATTCAAGACATCATTTTGAATACATTGATGCAAAAGGACAAGTTATTTACAACTTACTCATGAGCAGTTTCTCTTTTTTCAACAATGTTAAAATGAGCTCAACAATTTGAGCGTGTTTCATTTTTATTACTCACATGTTATGAAGACGTTCTTAGAGTTGTCTGTGTAAAGTATTTAAGAAGGTTCTAGGTTGAAAATACAATCTATTTCGGTAGGTAACGGTAAATTTGTGTTTTTCTTGTAGTGGAGAAAAGATCTTCAGAAACAGATGGAAGATGAAGAAAAAGAGAGGCAGAAAGCTTTGAAAGAAAGACAAAAAGAAGAGGAAGACTTTCAGAGACAGATGGCCCAGAAGAAAGCACAAAAATTTTCAAAACCAGCAAAAGAAACCAGTTCTTCTGTTATTGAAGCTAAATAACCACTTTCCTTTCCAACTGAAGTATCACTCATGTCGATTATTTTAACTCTTTGTCAGATGACAAAATTTTAGACTTGTCTTATTTTGAAGCATTTACAGACGACAAGTTGCAACACAAATGATAGGATAGAAAATATTTTGTGAGGAGAAAAGACAGGTTACGAATATTTTCTCCATTTCCCACAATGCTTTCAAAAGCCTGCTCCCTCAGAAAATACAGGAATATTTTGTGATTGTTAACTCATAACCTCCCTGAACAAATTAGTGGCAAATTATGTTCTTAGCTACTTTTGGGTTTTTTTAACTGTTTACCAAAACAGCTTAATACTTAATACTTAACAATCCTGAGGCTTTTGAAAACATTGTGGGCAAAGGTGAAACACTTGTTTTCAAAGACAGAAATAATCTTTTAAGCTACATTTGACTTGTTGTCTGCAATGTTTTTCAATTTGACCCATTTTTAAATTTTGTGGTTTGGTACAGAATGAACATGAGGAAATGTTGGGTAAAGACTCACAATCATAGTGACAACATTTGGGAAAGCTGAAGGGATATGAATGGAAAGAAACTCTTTTAGTACAAAAACATAATTTTGTATGTATGCTAAATACATTGACTGATAATATTGTGCAGTAAAAGGATGATTAATTGTTACCACATCAGATGACTTCTCTTGTACAAGGATGTTTTTTATCTTTTACCATACAATCCTGAGTTTTAACAACTCTGAGGAAAGAGGCTTTTGAAAACATTATGGAGAAAGGGAAAAAATGCTGGTAATCAGCACTGTTTCCATTTCCCAGTCTTTTTTATCCATCCAAAGAAGAATCAAATCAGTAGAGCTAGGGTTAACATGCAGTTTGGAAATGCTTTCAAGTTAGACAACTCTTAAATTTTTTCATTCTGTAAAGAGTAAAAGTTGTCTATTACAAATTTGTATCAGGAGGTTACAGTAGAGTCTTCACATTAATCTTTAACCATGTGACAAACAATCCCTGGTTTTTACGACCCAGAGGAAGAAACCTTCTAAAAACACTGTGGGAAAAGGAGAAAATGCTGATAACCAGCATTTTCTCCTTTTCCCACAATGTTTTCTACTCTTCCGAAGTCAAGTTTCAATTTTTGAGCCTTCTTTAATTTGTCGTCTGCAAATTCTTTCAATTTGGGCCAGTCTAAAATTTTGTTGTTTGGTAAAAAGTTAACCATGTGACAAAAAGCCAGAATTGTCCACATTAAAAGCATATACAGATGACAAATAAAAATTGCCTCAAATGATGATTTTTGTCTTTGATAGGGTAGAAAGCATTGTGGGAGAAGGAGAAAATGTTGGTTAACAGCATTTTCTCCTGTACCCACAATGTTTTCAAAAGCCTTCTTTTTGTCCAGGGTTGTTAAAACTCTGGATTGTGTAGCGAAGAGTTATAAAAAATATTCCGGGATGATGGTATGAGCAAATTCCCTTTTCCCTGACTTTTTGGTATAAAAAATTGACTTACTCATTCTTTTTTTGTGTGTGTATCAAAGATGATCATATTTAGAAAATTTTTCATTGCTTGATGAAACAAAGCCTTTTATTGTGTGTGTTTTTTTCAGCAGTAAGATTGAATTGCTAGGTCAGGATTTTTAAATTTTTTTGTTAAAATACTGCAGCTAGAAAAGATTATTCTTTGTTAAGTAAGACTTGTCTGTGATAATTGTTTAGTGAATTAAATTGAGAAATGAAAGTGTTAATTATTCATTGCTAGTATTTCCATATTTAGCTCAGTCTGAAGATATTGTAGTATTGTCGTATCCCTGTTGCTACAAAAACTTGGACATTTTCTAATATCTCTGTTATTACTGACGATATCTACAACAAACTCGGGCTAGCTGTTAACTATCAAGGGGGACAAATATCAGAAGGGCAGGTAAGCTTCAGAATACTTTTACACAGTTATGTCCCTTTTTAACTAAGAAGTTACACAGTAATGATGTCCCTTTTTCACTAAAAAGGTAAGTTGACCCAATGGTTGGCACATGCATGTGGTGCTCTGGTTGAATGTTTAACTATCAAACGACAAAATTTTAGACTGGTCCAAACTGAAAGCACTTGCAGACGACAAAATAAAAGTGAATGAAAATATGAAATTTGTTTTGTGAAAGATAGAAAACATTGTGGTAAAAGGAGAAAATGCTGGTTACCAGCATTTTCTCCTTTTCCCACAATGTTTTCAAAAGGCTTCATTCTCAGGGTCGTTAAAAGTCGGGATTGTGTGGTAAAGAGTTAACTCTTTATCAAAGGGCAAAATTGTATTTGCAGGTGACGGATTTAATTTTATCCATATGATGTGTCTTGCCTTTGGAAGGGTAGAAAATATAGTGAGAAGAGGAGAAAATGCTGCTTACCAACATTTTCTGCTTTTCTCACAATTTTTTCAAAAGACTTTTTTCTGAGGGTTGTTAAAACTAGGATGGTAAAGGGTTAAGTGCATTCATATTTTTGCGTAAGGTTATGAATACCTTTCAAAAGTAAACATTATTTGTGGATTTTCATGAAACTGGTTGTGAAATATAAAACATAACAGCGCTGCCACTGAGCATTGCAGGAACAGAATTAAATCGGCCTGTATGACATATTTCTCCCTGCAAGTATGGGGAAGTAACTCAAAATGAATCACTCCTAACTCTCTTGTTCTTTAACCAAATAATCCAGAGTTGTAACGACCCTGGGGAATAAGCATTTTGAAAACATTCTGGGAAAAGGAGAAAATGCTGGTACCAAGTATTTTCTCCTTTCCCACAATGTTTTCTAACATTTCAAAAACAAATATCATTTGAGTCTCATGTAATATTTTGTCTGCATGTGCTTTCATGGATGTGTCTAAAATTTTGTAGTCTGGTAAAGGGATAAACTGCTGAATGAATAAAATGTCCAGCAGAATGTAAAACTACAACTATTGCAATTTCAAAGTTCCTTTTGCTAGATATCACACTCTGACATAAAAGATCAGATTAAAATCATTATTTTCGAGATGAAAAATTAGATGTGGCTCAAAATCATGTTTCTGTCATTAAAAGAGTCGAAAACATTGGAGGAAAAGGAGAAAATGCTGGTTTCTAACATTTTCTCCCACCTTTTTTGAAGGCTGCTTTCGTTGAGTCTTTGAAACATCGATTGTTTAGTATAGGGTTACGGGTTGATTTCTCAATCTTCTTGATTGATTTGGTTGTAGGTAACAACAATTCAATAGAATTTTAGCCATTTCACAGAGACAGTACACCTATTCATACCTCCATATTCCTGCACTAAAAGTAGGTCTGTAGAAAAGTTCTCGCAACAAAGACAAATCAGCCTCTGCGGTTCAAACATTCAAGTTTAAAAATATACCTAAATTCATCACCTATTGAGGACAAATTAGTTTGTCTTGCAGCAGAGCTCTTTAAAAAAATTGTGGCAGAAGGAAAAGTTACTTGAAAAAACAAAATCCAAACAGTTGCCTTCAGCAGCAGGTGACATGTGAAAAAACACAGGGCAATTGGTTACTTTTAAAAGAGTGCTTTGGTTGAGAAATAAAAAAAAATATGGATGGATAAGATTGCAGACATTGAATACTGCAGCAAACCGAAATATAGAAGCCATGCTCTGTCAACAAGGGGCCTAATGTATCTGCAAAAAGTAACAACTTGTGTCAGCTGTGTAGTCCGTGCAGGCTGACATGAGTCAAAACTTTTTGCTATTTGCAAATTTCATAAATATCCAAGGACCATTCTACCTCAAGATTATATCAATTGTCAGACTGAATGAATGTTATGGATCCCTAAATATGCGATGGCTTGCTTAGTACATGTATAATGCAGCACAGAGAAGCATAAAACCCCCTAGTGCCACAGTGCCTCTCATTATTTCCTTAGCATATGACAAAATGTTTAAGTCATACATATTGAAAGTTTATCAAAAACAGGTGCAGACCACAAAATGCTGATGAAATATGGCTGAGATTTTGAGATTTATCTTAGAAGGGTAGAAAACATTGTGTGAAAAGGAGAAAATGCTGGTTGTCAGCATTTTCTCCTTTTCCCACAATGTTTTCAAAACCCTTTTTCCTGAGGATCCTCAAACATGGGATAAAGGGTAAAGGGTTAGCTTATTACATCCTGAAACAATTTTGCTGCAAATTACTTTGGACAAGCCTTTGGAATAAATTGACATGAATAATAAGGTTTACTACCTGAATTCATGTGAAAACATTGTAACAAAAAAGGTGTACTGCAAGAAAGAAAGTAGTCTGCATGAGATACATGTACAGAACTTCTGGAAAATCCTACTTGCCACTTGTTGGACTTGCAGGTTGATTGTTTAATTTGAACTCTTACATCCTGAAGGTAAGCAAGTATCCTCATGATGAAATTTTACCACCGTGGCCTCATGTTTACCAACACTCACAGAATCTCAAAACTATTCTTGTAACCAAACATACCTAGTATTCAATTATGAGTTTTCCTGTATTGATAATAACATTGAAATTTTCTGTTCTTAATAGCCAGTGCCTTTCCACAAAGTTCTACAATTGTCATCCTCTCCTACACCAGAAACTGCAGTTTAAGTCTTTACCAAACATCAAAATTTACATTTGACCAAATTCGAAGCATGTGAAGATTATAAAATAAATGTAGCTCAAATGATGCTTTGTGAATTTGATAGGTAGAAAACCTTGTTGGAAAAGGAGAAAATGCTGGTTACCAGCATTTTCTCCTTTTTCCACAAGGTTTTCAAAAGCTTTCTCTTTAGGGTTGTTTAAACTTGGAATTGTGTGGTAAAAGGTTAATATTCATCTTACTATGAAATGAACCTTCTAGGCAAATTCTACAACTCACTTGCAAAATGGAAGTAAACTGTATTCCACTACATGATCAAACCCGCTGAAATTCAGTTAACAAGTTCAAGCACAATTTATTTCAAGCTTCTCTCAAGCTATTTTGTTGGTGTTTATTGTTCCATAAGCTTTATAAAATATAGCCACACTAAAACACATATGGACCTCTCCACAACATGCTCATGGATAATATGCCTCCAACAAGACACCTTTGTTATAAAATATCCTACACATTTCAATGCTTATTGTACTTCCAATTTATATTTTTCTATGGGTCTGTGTTTATGCTTTTATAACATTATTTCAATTATGTTTACATCTATCTTAATCTACAAATTAATGCTTTACAAAACAAACCTATAAAGACCCTTATGAAAAAGCCTTTTGGTAACACTGTGGGAAAAGCAGAATGTTTTGGTAACCAGCATTTTGTTCTTTCCATGATATTTTCTTCCCTCTCCAAATGCTTTCAACTCGTAAAAGTCTCACATTTTTTAAAAGATAAAAAAGGGTTCTTCATTTGCTAGATACACTCAGTCAAAGACTTGTATTGAATTTTAGCATGCATGGTTGAATCTGCTTTTGTTTATCGTTGCCAACGGTTGCCCATATGGGCAACACCCACTGAAGGCTAATGTTATGTTACAAGGGATAGTGCAAGATACAGGATGAAACCCATCCTAAGTTACGCCTGGTTCATTTAACATGCTCAGTGTATAGCACAGTCACATGGGACCTTGGTTTAGTGTCTCATCCGAAAAACTATTAGCCAGTCACGGGGCTCAAACCCACACCTTCAAGTGACCAAAGACCTGATGTTTACCAGTCCTATCCTCTTCCTCTTGAGCTATGCATGTCTAGTACCAGAGCTTATATTCCATGATATGTCAAGCTTCAATGATCAACTTCAAGTGAATGAGCTCGGTGAAGAAATGAAGGGAACCCCTTTTTTTTTACAACTTTGGCCACTTAATCTTGTCAGTCATTTTTAACAAATGTAACTTTAATGTTCTTTTTAAAGACAGCTCCCGTGTTTCCAAGTACACTTAATACTTTGATTAAAATGTTGAAACTACGAGTGTGGCATACGGAAGCCGCAGTTAACACTATGTAGTTTTGACAGATTAGCAATGACGCATGCGCAGTGTCATATGTGTCAATATGATCAGGAAGAGAGGGCCCTACAACGAATTTGTGTAAACAATTCGGATTATCGTGGCAGTAAGACAGTTGCAGAAGTAAAAGTATGGGCCTAGACCCTTTAGAGTTTTCGGACTGTCTAACGGATAGTCCG
The DNA here is from genome assembly GCA_946811185.2 of Hippopus hippopus. NCBI lineage: Eukaryota > Metazoa > Mollusca > Bivalvia > Cardiida > Cardiidae > Hippopus > Hippopus hippopus. The sequence goes on from OX328100.1 coordinate 41,529,487, forward strand.
ATATTTAGGACAAAGTTGCATGAACACGAGAAAGAGCTTGAAAGAACCAGTAAAGCCATCAAAACATTGATCACTGATGGAAAGGAGTTGCTAAATGCATCCAAAAGTAAGTATCATGTTTCCACATTTAAAGGTATATTTAACAATGTATTAAGGAAAGGAGCATGACTTGTGAACGTTTTGAGAAATGAAAAATACCTTTTCTTCTTTAACTGTCCATTTGTTAGAATGTTTTCATGTCTTTCTTGCAAACCTGGATCTTCTTTTTTTTTCAATCTCTTGCTATGGTGAGTATTGTCATTGTGAAAGGCAAATTTGAAAATAGCTGACTAGGTTCCTGATACCAACCCTTAGGCTGCTAAGCGTGACTTGGGGTGCTTTTGCAGACAGTGTAGATCATGATCAGACTGCACAAAATGTGCTGTCTGATCTCGGTTCTACAAAGTCTGATACAGTAATTTTTCATTTTTGTTTAATTTATTTAGCAGCTTAACTCTTTACCAAATGACAAAGTTTTAGACAGGTCCAAATTGAAAGCACTTGCAGACGACAAAATAAATGTTACTCAAAAATTGAAATTTGTTTCCAGCAGGGTAGAAAACATCGTGGGAAAAGGAGAAAATGCTGGTTACCAGCATTTTCTCCTTTTCCCACAATGTTTTCAAAAGGCTTCTATCTAAGGGTCGTAAAAACCAGGGATTGTTTGTTAAAGGTTTAGGGGTATATAAATTTAGTAGCAGAAAATGATTGAGAAAGGTATGTTTGGATGGGAGTTGGAAGAAAAATATTGTTGAACATGCAAAACGGACTTGGTCATGTTACATTCCTTTGCGCCCCAAGAAGTAACTGAGCTCACTTGCAGAAAATTTTTGAGTCCATGGTCCTCCGTTGTTAAAATACTTACATGTAGATTGCCAAGTTTGTTTCTAAGGATTAATGATCATTGTTGCAACAGGATTCATTCCTCTCTCATGGATCACTGTTTCTATGATGGTTATATGAGAGAAATGCCAGGTGCATGATAAGAAAACTGTAAGAAGTACCATCTTAAGTAATTCCAGGAAAGCATGGATATTGCTCTCGCTACTACATGATAATTGCAGTAATGGTGAAAATGTTTTTAACACCAACAAATAAAACTTAATGGTGTATGTATTTACATGTACAACTCTTTGGTAGTCATTTGACTAAACATTTCTTTTCCATTCTGGGGCAAGAAATTGGTTGTAGATTGTTTAGCCATTGTAGGCTTTTTAAACTTGGCAGCTTGGTGTAGTTCTACCATCATTGTAATATAGATTGTGCCATTTAGCCGTAAGAGCTGCAGACAAATAGCCTAAATTGTATGTACATGTACCTCTTCCCATATTGCAAGATACCTGTTTTCTGCAGAATTTGCAAGGGAAGTTAATGAAGTCTTTTTAGCCTTGCTAGTCAAGCTGAGATGTAGTTTAAAGGTGGCCCTTCAGATTTTGGGACGAAAATTTTACAAAAATAAAAAAAAAATCATCCTTATACTCCCAAAGCCTTTTAATTTTCGTTCATAAAACCCCACTAGTCGAAAACCATCCGACAACAAGAGAAATTAGAGATATACTACAGCCCAGGTCGACACTGACAGGAAACACGGTCTATTTTTACATGAGCAACTCGCTCATTTATATACCGGAAATACATAGACGAAGCTTCCAACATAGCATCCGAAGAAGACATTGTGGAAAATAATTACATGTTTGTCATGTTATGGAATTTAAGTGTCATTAGTCATGTGCCAGTCACTTGACATTCCCACAAAGCTTTTTTGATTTTTAACGCAAAATCTAAAAATACCTTAAGAGGCTACGTAGCCTTTCAAGGGGACACCATCAAAAAAATTATTTTTTTGTAATTTTATGATTCTTAATTATTGATGATTTTTTCATATAAATTTCAGTGATATATATATATTTTTTAATTTGGTGAGATGTGAAAAATCTAAATACCCACCTTTAAAACAGACCATATAAGATAAACACTCAAAATAAGGAGCTTTTGTGTGCAAAATTTTTGGCTTTTTTTTTTAATCAAGCTTTATGGCCTATAGAATTCTTTCTTTACTCAACAACAAAATTGTAAAACCTTCCTACTTGAAAGCATTTGTAGACAAGGAAGAAAAAGAGACTCAAAAAAAAGAATTTGTCTGTGAAAGAGTAGAAAACACTGTGTGAAAAAAATGCAGGTTACCAGCATTTTCTTAATCTCACTTTACCATAATGCTTAAAAAATCATTCTTTTTCACTCAGGTGACTGTCTGACAGTGGCTTATCTCCAAGGATGCTTAACCATTTACCAAACAATCCCATGTTGTAACTGGCCCTGATGAAGTAAACATCGTGGGAAAAGGAACAAATGCTGCTTTTACCAGCGTTTTCTCCTTATTCGACCATTTCCAACATTTGTGCCATACCTACATTGTTGTCTGCAAAAGCTTTCAAATTGGATATGTCTAAATATTTTGCTGTCTGGTAAAGAGTTAACTCTTTACCACACAATCCCGACTTTTAACGACCCTGAGAAAGAAGCCTTTTGAAAACATTGTGGGAAAAGGAGAAAATGCTGTTAACCAGCATTTTCTCCTTTTACCACAATGTTTTCTACCCTTCCCAAACCAAATTTCAATTTTTTAGTCACAATTATTTTGTCGTCTGCAAATGCTTACAATTTGGACCAGTCTATAATTTTGTCGTTTGGTAAAGAGTTAGAGTAAATAGAACAAACATACTTAAGTTGTTTGACATATAGCCAACTTCTAGCAATTTCAAAGTATTTGAAAGATCACTGACTAGACTTCTTGTTGTATGTCATCAAAGTGATCTTGATCTATGTCCATCAAAGCACCAAATTTTTCCCATAGCATGTAAAGGCCATTGTATCATTTTGAGTTTTTTTTTTACAAATGATATCTCATTAATCCTTTGCTCTTCCATAAAATTTTAGACTTGTTCTGTCTGAAGCATTTTACAGACAACAAATTAATTGTGGCTAAAATGATTCTGATTTTCTGTTGAAGGCCAGAAAACATTTTGTAAAAAGGAGAAAAGGTTATCATCAGCATTTTCTTCTTTTGCCCACAATAATTAAAGAATTCTTTCCCTGGGTTGTAAAAAAACGATGGATTATTTAGTAAAGGGTTCAATTTAGCTTGGTAACACTTGGATAAAGAGAGTGTGATATTCATGAAAAAATTGTTACAGCTGTGAGATTTTTCACCCTGAGCAAACTCTCCATTTGTCACTATGTTTTTGTGGACTTTGTAAACCCTTTACCATACAAAAAGGCATTTGAAAACATTGTGGGAAAAGGAGAAAATGCTGGTAACGAGCACTTTCACCGTTTACCAGAATGTTTTGTATCCTTTCATAGACAGATCTCACTATCAGATCAATATTTGTCATATTCAAATGCATTCAGTTTGGACCAGTATAAAATTTTGTCGTTTGGTAAAGAGATGAGACTTGTGTTTAGTTTACCTCTGAGGTATGTGTTAAAATAGCATTATGTATATCCTTCCAGCATACATGTGAATTAGTTCCTTTTGAACTAGAAAGAAGTTCTGCCAACTCTGTAATTGCATGTACTGGTATAACTTTTTGTCTGAGAATGTTTAACTTTTACAGTTATTTGGAACTTTTCTTTGCTGAGAAATAAATGAGTTTTACATTTGAACATCTCCATATGATAATCTGTTATATTTATGACTTAATGTTTTTTATGAAAACAAAACAGTGTGTCATTTTATGACAGTTGAAAACAGAAAACTGAAATTAATGGGTGTTTTCCCACTTCCAGCTATGTTTTTCCCTCGTTTTTTAAGAACCTCATCTGCATATCATCAGTTATATGACAAAGCGTGATTCCTCACATTTGTTCTGCATATCTCATATTGTTTCAGAAAGTAAGAGGTTTTGCAATAGAATAGCTGATGATGATTCATGAGGTATGTTAGAACATTAGCTTATGTTGTCATGCAGCAGATTATTTTGAACAACATTGTGGTGCCTGGAGAAATTTTCATGTACATTTTTTCATATACACTAGCTCATTGAACTTTTTATTCATGTCAATTGGCCTTTATTTGCAAGAATGTTGTGCAAGTTAGCTGCAGTAGTACAATATATTTCAACTCAATATAAGACAATAAAATTTCAGACTTGTCCAAATTGAAAGCTTTTGCAGGTGACAAATTGATATTATGCCTAACATGTTAGTACATGTACATGTATTGGTCTTTGCAGAGAACAGAAAACATTGTGGGGAAATGAGAAATTACTGGTTACCAGCATTTTCTCCTTTTCACACAATGTTTTTAAAAGTCCCTTTCCTTTGGGTCATTTAAACTCAGGATTGTGTGTTGAACGGCCAAGGAGGTAAAGAGTGAAGGTGTACAGTTACTCATCCATGATTACTGTATTATGAAATGCGCAGGGAATTCAACTTTCATTTTCAGGAAATAACTATAGATGGATGTGTGGGTGTGGAGAAAAATCTCTGGTTCCTTTAGGCCATTTTCACTTCTTTCATTCTCACAACCATTTTCTGTGATTCTTTGTCACCAATTTATTATCTGATAACATTTTTTGAAGCTTTTTAAAAATTTGGACCAATGTAATTGTATGGTTTTTGTAAAAAAAAGATGGACTTTTCACAAATGAAGCTAAAACATATCAACACAAGAGAAATGTCATTTATTTGCGGAAAAGTGGGTTATTTTGTGTAGCTGATAATGATCCAGACTATATACAAAAGCAATTCTAATTTTTACCGGACAATAACATGTCAGATTTGTCTCAAATTGTCTGTGATTTCTTCCGTTTTCCATGATGTTTTCAAAGGTTATATGGAAGTCCACTTTGCAGCATCCATGTTAACCCTTAACCACACAACAGTCTTAATGATCTGGGGGGGAGAAAAAGATTTTGAAAATTTTGTGGGAAAAGGAGAAAATGCTGATTTCCTGTATCTTCACCTTTTCTGCTTTTCTCACAGTGTCTTCTATCCTTTTAAAGCCAAATCTTATCATTCCAGTCATGTTTAATTTGTCATCAGATCTGCTAATGCTTTCATTTTCTGAACGTCTAAGATTTTGTCTCCTTTTCGCATCAATGACAAAATCCTGAACCTGTCCTATTTGAAAGCATTGGCAATAGCATTTTGTCTTTTCTTAGAGTTGTTAAAACCTGGGATTCTTTGGTAGAGGTTTAAATATGAATTAGTTGCATGAATAATAGTTGGAACATGAATATAATGGAAAATAGTTTGGCGAAAGGAGAAGCTGCGTCATGAGCAGTGTCTCTGTTTGCTACTATGTTGTTTATAGTAGTCTACAGAAGTTGTTAAGCTTGCTGTCAGCAGATGCTTTCAGCAAAGACAAGTCTCAAATCTTGTCATCTTGTAAAGATTGATTTATGCCACTTTCAAGATTATTTCACTCAAATAATGGGTACTGATCACATATTCATATATGTCCTGGGTTTCAACAGTACAAGGCGAGGGCCCTAAAGCGTCTTGCCCAATGACACTCCCATGAAAAACCTAGATGTTGTAAAGAAATAAAATAGATGAGTTAAGATTTTTAAGGAGAAAGGTTTTATTCCTCATTTCTTGAACATCATACGATTTCAATTAGATTTCAGTGTATTCGAAGAACAAAATAAAGTTGACTTGCGTTTGACCAGTTGGCATATTTACATGTAAGGTACATGTATATCTTTTCTCAAATTTTGAAATACATGTATATGTACTGTAATTATTATGATTAAAGACGCTTTTTGGCCTACAGTTCGCTTATTTCTTTTCAGGGTAGGCAACATAATTCACCTTTCACATCATGATAATTTTTTTTAATTGGAAGCATTTATCACCCACAAGTCAAATGTAGCTCGTATGATAGGGTTTGTCTTTGAAGGGATTGAAAACAGTGGGAAAAGGAGAAAATGCTGGTTGTAACTTACCAGCATTTTCTCCTTTTTTCACAATATTTTAGAGGATTTAAGCCTTCTATTACAGGTTTCTTAAAACCACGGATTGTTTTATAAAGGGTTAAGCATTTTGGGATTGTGTAGATCAAGATCAAACTGTGTGGCATGATACATATATCATTCAGTCTGATCTTAAACCTGCACTGTTTGCCGTTCGCATTTTTAGTGCAAGCAAAACTCCTCTTTGTTTGCAGTGGAATGATACATAAACCCTTTACTGGATGAAAAAATTTTGGCCTGTTCCATATTGAAAGCAGTTTGCAAATATGCATACAACAATTTAGGAATTGATATAACTGATCTGAAATCATCCAAGTTCAAAGCTTCTTCAAACAACAGTTTAGGAGGCCTGCATGGCTCAATTGTAAAGTATCTATAGGACTCATGACCTGGAGGCCCTGGATTTGAGCCTCACCAGATCCACTGGGTTTTTTGTGGGAGTGTCCTTAAGCAAGACACTTCAGAGCCCAAGCCTGGTACTGGTTAAATTCATGAATATGCAATCTGTCACTGTGATATGAATGAACTAATGTTGAAAGAGGTGTAAAACACCATTCAATCCATCATATAACAGTTTAGGAATTGATATAACTGATCTGAAATTCTCTGATAGTATTGAAAACATATGCCAAGCCTGGTAGCGCAGTCAGTGTTGTACAGGACTTGAAACCAGGAAGTGGCCATACTGGTTTGAATCCTCAACTGGTCACATGTCTTTGCACATAATCATTGTTTTTACGACAGTTACCTCAGAAAGCAGCTTATGGCTTGGGAAGAATATTGTGCAAAATACTAGTAAAAGAAACTCCAACACTTAAGTTTTCTTCTGTAAACACATCAAAACCAAAGATTATTTTTAACCCAAAACTGTTAAATGAATAAACCAAAAAAATTCTACATTATAGTAAAAACCCAACTCTTGTGATTTTAAAGTTGATTTCACCGGAAAGAAAAGTACTATTTCAGAGAGTGCAGATCAAAGATCATACTGCACCTTTTGTGTAGTCTGATCTGGATCCATACTGTCCGCAAAAGCGCCCCAATTGGCTTTTTGCAACCCAAGGGTTAAGCTAAGGTGAAGCTGATAAGCAGCGGTATACCATTAACCCTTAGGCTGCTATGTGTGCCTCACTGACCTTTTGTGGGCAGATTACATCAAGATCAGACTGCACAGAACGTGCAGTCTGATCTTGGAACTACACTGTCCGATAAAGAGATGTCTGTGCCCCCAAAATATGTTTGAAATGGAAATATTTAGGTTTTTACTGTCGACTTGAAAGTTTCATTTGAAATAATTTAGCAGGATAAGGATTAAGATGTAGCAGTATGCTTAGGGTCAAGGATACAACTGTGGGGTAATCCACAGATACTAGAAAGATTAGATATAAGTAAACTCCACAAGAGATCAAAATGAAGAGCTTAGCCAGCACTGGAACATTTTGAAGTTATATTTTATGATGGAGATAACCTAGATTCATTATATCAAAGTATGATCCATTTCCACTCAGTTGTTGATGTGAAATTCCTAACGTGAACAAATCTGCCAGCCCTAAAGGAGAGGAGTCAACCCTTATCCTGCTTAATAAGTGAAATGAAACTTTTAAGCTGATAGTAAAATCCCAAGTTTTGCTGTTTTAAAGGTATAGTCAGTTGGGTAGTTCCGAATCATGAGTAGTTCCGAATCAAACCATTAAATATAATTATGTTTAAAACTCATTTCAGCGTTAAGTGATATACATAAAATTCTTGTTTTCAATTCTTCATCACATTTCCCTCTCCTGGTACAAATTTTGGTCAAATCTGACTAAGTTGCCGATTTTTGTGCGTTTAGGAAATAGTTTACATGATCGCAATTTTATCGTTATACCGCTTATGCAAATGTTCCGCGGGAAAAAAAATCGCTTAACAACGAACGAAAATGAGGTAAAATAACAGGGTTTTTTGATAATCCCATTTTATTGTTTCTCTGCTGAGCAAAAAAATTGTGTTTGCATATATTAACGCATATTTATCAGAAATACTTGAGTTGATCCACATGCGTGTGTGTGGGATAGTTCCGAATCAGCAGATTGTGGGGGTTGTCTCAAAAAGGTATCAGGAGTCGTGCCTTGGAGAACCTGTATCCTGGTGAACTCGTATCCTGAATTTCAAGGGTACAAGGTCTCTAGAAAACTCGAACTCCATCTATATGATTCAATAACGATATATATTTTTGCTTATCTTATTTTCGATTTTGTTTACTCAGTCTTGATACGCATTGCTTGTTTCATTATATTAGACCATACTTCTTTAACGCTGTGAAAATGAGAACTATGTTAGTTTTTACTTAAGCTGTAAATAGTTGAGAATAGAGAAAACATTGCACCACGTATGTGTGGTATCTTGTGATATTTATGTTGCATTTTGAATAGATAATTTGTAATACAACCATAGTCTTTTTTTTTCCTCAAATAGAATGGTACAAAACTATTTGGTCATTCCCTTAGTATATTCGGCTTCAGCATATACTACCTCTTTCTGTTACCCTACGATGGAGTGATGTAATTGTGTATAGGGTGTTATTAACAGAGTTAATCACCATCTTTAATTGATGTAAATTGCCACTTTATTCAATCTCGTATAGATAAAAACATTAGGATTTTGGCGCCTTTTAAAAAGTCATATTTGGGGGTCAAAATGCGTCAAAGGTGATCACTGCGACTAGATAAATTGAATAATCAGAAGGGAAAAAGCACTCAATTCTTGGAATTTGCAATGGCCATTTGTTTTCTAATGCTGTACGTCATAAAACTGTATGACAATGCCCTGACAATCAGTCCTTTGTGTCTGGGAACAACGTTATACACAAAGCCTTGAAATAGAGCCTTTTTAAACTTTTACACAATATATTTTCTATTTTAAGTTATTTAAACAATGTTTGACACGCATAAAACTTAAATTCATAAAGCTCTGTAAAAGTATGAAGATATTGATGGATATTGGGTGTCCCCTGTTCTGTAGTGATTTATACTATGCCAATGCCCTGAATGGGATTTCAAATATAAAATTTTGCATCGTAAAACATGGTGCAGAAAATTATTTATCACTTTTTTTTTTACTACTCTTATTATTTTCATTAGGTCTAACTTCATTGAAACTTTAACAAATCTAGATTGATGTATCTCTTGGTCATTTTGACAGCCGAAATCCATTTTTAGACGACCCCTACATGCAAGTTGTTCAGTGATTCGGAATACCCTCACTTGATTCGCAACTATCTTAATGGATGTACGCTGTAGAATGGGAATATACTATCAAAATTTAAACCAGTGGCTAGGAAATGATTTTTTTAAACCTTCTTTATCAGTAGACTTCTGATGGAAAGGTATTTAGCCCGGCCTGATTTTTATACGAAACTATAGCATCGTATTAGTTGGTAGTGATTAGGAACTACCCAACTGACTGTACTTTTTGGGGAAATACATGTATGTGTCCTTATCGGACAGTGTAGATCCTAGATCAGACTGCACATTCTGTGCAGTCTCAGTGCCCCAGATAATTTTTTGAGCCAAGGAGTATTTAAGCATCATTTTGCTTATGAAAGGGGTAAATTGAAACTACTTTGCTTAAGAAGCAAATTTTTAAGCAACAAAGTTCTAATGGTAGAGTAAAAACAAAGTTTTACTTCAGTTGGGAACTGGAGTATGCTTCAATCACATCATTTTTATTTTATATTATACTGTCCAGCTAGTAAGATTGATTGAAAAATAACAGTATTATTTCATTCTTTTTATCAGTTATGAGCAGGACACTGTATTAAAAGAAAACCTTTTCATGAAGGATATCATTTTTCATCAATGTTTATACATGTGGTCTTTAGAAGACATTTGTCTGGATCTGTTTGATCTGTTCAGCCGTCAAAATCTTCGAGAATACTGTCAGCACATTTATGCTGCAGAGACAACTTACAAGCTGTTGAATTTTCTACAGAGAGGCTATGCCTTTCAATCGAGGATTTCTAAATATTTTGGGTACCATCCGAAGCCCAGTCAGTTTTGATATTGTATTTTGAACATAAATCACATCTCAAACGTATTATCATTGTGTGATAGAAGAAGCAAGGAGTACATTCCTTGCCATTTTTCAATCGTTTCCTTTCGGACATTTTTGCCCCGATGATTACATCGCAGCATTAGCAATATCGTTCAGAAGGGCAGAACATATCGCCTTGGGCTCTTTTCCAGGCCTACTCGATTCTCTGTGAGCACGATAAGCCGAACATTAGAATGGCTTACGCTTGCGACGGAAATCGCCGACTCACACTTCCAAAAATTGATAATATGTTACAAATATGTTTTTTTAGTGATTCTTTATACTGATAATTAGTTAAGACAATTTATTGGCTTGAAAGTCAATATTATTGAATTATGTGGAAATGATTGTTCAATAGGTAGTAGAAGGAAAGTAAATAATTTCTTACTATTTATACCATTTTAATTGGAAGATTTATCATTTATGTACATTGTTAAAAAAAGAGAAATTGGTGTTGTGCTATATAACTTAAAACTAAGGCAAAAAAGTCATCATGCTTTATCAATTTTGACAAATATTTTCGGTGACACTTGGCACTGTTTGGTTCCGTGAATCCGCGATTTCTCCTGATACATCACAGTTTAGTACAGGCTTCTGAGATACACCACGCTAACCACATTGATAAATTTTAATTGTATGTAACTGTGGAAGCCCCAGATGTAACCATAAGAAGTGAACAACTTCAAAATACAAAGTGTTCCTTGTTCATAAAACGGTTTTTGGACTACAGGATTCCATACCGCGCCGAACTCCAAAACAAGTACATGTACAAGTACAAGTGACATAGAAGGTTGCAATTCATTCAGAAAGTGATATATAAGCGTTTCAGTGACAATAAAGCCGATCAAGGTCCCGAAATTGGTTGTAGACAAAAAATATGCGTTGATAAAAATCAGACGAATTGCGTATCCTAGACAGCATTTTTGTATTTGATACGCTTCAAAATAAGTTTCGTTGCGTATTTCCTATTCCAACTTGTTTAAAATAAGCAAATACGCAGCTTATCTGGCTCTCTGCAGTCTGATCTTGATCTACACTGTCCGCAAAAGGTTAGTGAGTCATGCTTAGCAGCTTTTGGGTTCAAAGCACTCCTCTATAAAGATGAGCCTACAGAGTATTTCTGAAACCTGTCAGTCTTAATGCTAAAGATGGCACCCAGGATGATGGCCAAATGTCTTCCAGTATCATAGAAATGTGTGAAACCAAGACAATTCTTAGTAACTAGAAAAAGAAAGAAAGCATGCCGATGTAGAAGTTTGAACCCTGGGTGTTTTAAGATTGTTTTGGCTGCTGATGGTTAGAAGGGGCTTTATCATGAAGGAAGATCTGGTGCAGAAGCTCCATAACTCTCTTTCTGCATTGCAAACATAAAAATGTGTTCCAGTACGCAAAAGTTATGGTAAAAAAAACCTATATATTTAGTATAAATAACATGATTGTAAGTTGCTCGGTGGTGAAGGTGTAGGAGTACATGTCGTAACCTGGAGGTCTGGGGTTCAATCTTCACTTGAGGTGCTGGGCTTTTTCCTGGGGGTGTCCTGGAGCAAGACACTCTAGAGCCCTAGCTTTGTACAGATAAAACCTAGGATATGCATAAATGAATAAGCCAGTGGTATGACTGAGATAATGTTGAAAGGGACATAAAACACTATTCACCAATGAAATCTGGATCTGCCTATTGATAAAAGGAGAAAATTTCCCTTTTTAAGGTGTCCATCCTTATATTTTACGGGCTGAAATGTAAGCTGATGCTGCTATGGTAGTCCATGTCAGTGTTGTCACTCCCAGACAAACACAAACTCTTGTTCCTTCTCAAATGATTGACAGAACATTGTTGTTTGTTGATGTTCAACTTTTGTCAACTTTGTTATGTGTAGGTCTACACATTTTGATGCAGATGAAATGGGACTTTCCCTAATCCATGAGGTACAGAAAAGAGTATTCCTTGTTAAACTCTTTATCACACAATCCCGACTTTTAACGACCCTGAGAAAGAAGCCTTTTGAAAACATTGTGGGAAAAGGAGAAAATGCTTGTAACAGCCATTTTCTCCTTTTCTTACAATGTTTTCTACCCTTCCCAAACCCAATTTCAATTTTTCAGTCACATTTATTTTGTCGTCTGCAAATGCTTTCAATTTGAACCTGTCTATAATTTTGTCGTTTGGTAAAGAGTTAAACTATTTTGTCTCTTAAGATTTTTACTAAACCTATGTTGAGGGTATTCATTAGAATTGTACATGTAGCATCAAGACAAATCTAATGAGACCTGTAGCAAAGAGAAAGTGATGATTTTGAAGTTAGATTAATGTTGGTGATCTATATTTGACAAGAATGTTTCTGAAAGGCTTCTTGGGCAATATGAAAAATCTTCCATGAGAGGTAAGGAATAACCTTTTACCTAACAAATACCAAGTTTTAATGACCCTGAGAAAGATGACTTTGAACATGGTTACCAGCTTTTTCTCCTTTTCCCACCACATTTTTATGCCCTGCCAGAAATAAATTTCAGATTTTGAGGCACATGTATTCTGTCTTCTTCGAATGCTTTCAATTTGGACAAGTCTAAAATTTTGTTGTTTGGTAAAAAGTTAACCCTTCAACAGGCGACAAATATTTGTACTCCATCAAATGGAAGCATTTGCAGATGACAAATTAACCCTTTACCACACAATCCCAACTTTTAACGACTCTGAGAAAAAAGGCTTTTGAAAACATTGTGGGAAAAGGAGAAAATGCTGGTAAGCAGCATTTTCTCCTTTTCACACAATGTTTTCTACCCTCTCAAACAAAATTTGTATCATTTGAGCCACACTGAAATTGTCGTCTGCAAATGCTTTCAATTTGGATGGGTTTCAATTTTTGTCATGTGGTAAGGGGTTAAAGGTAGCTCAAATGATGATTTCTGTCTTTGATAGGGTAGAAAACATTGGGAGAAAAGGAGAAAATGGTAATCAGCATTTTCTTCTTTTCCCAAACCAGCATAAAGCCATTCTCTCCTTTTCCCACAAAGTTTTCAAAAGTTTTTACCTCAGGGTAGCTATAGTTCGGAATTTTGTGGTAAAGGGTTAATGGAGATCTATTTGCTTTATTTCAGACTTAGCCAAGGCTCAAAAACAGTTTTCTCAAGATTTAATGGACTTTAACTTTGAATGTATAGGACATGAACAGACAGATGATGAAAAGCTGATTTGTAAGTATAAACTTTTGTCAGATTTTCTTGATAATCTTGTTATATCTTTTGCTGTATTCTGCTGGTGTGGGAATTTTAAGGGACATTATCCCATTGCATTGAAAAAAAAATGTCCTGTCATATGGCACAAAGTTGGTGCTATGTCCCATTCATTTACCCTTTACCAAACAATTCCATGTTTTAACGCCCCAGAGAAAGAAGCCTTTGAAAACACTGTGGGAAAAGGAGAAAATGTTGATAATCAGTATTTTTCCTTTTCCCACGATGTTTTCTACTCTATCAAAGACATATATCACTATTTGAGAAGGAATCAGTATGTTGACTGCAAATGCTGTTAAATAGGATCAGTCTAGAAAATTGTCATGTGGTAAAGGGTTAATTTGGAGTACATTTGTCTCACTTTTTTTGAAAATGTCTCCAATTTCTGTACGTGAATGGTACAGTTATTGTCCTGTCTGAATAATCCTTGGTTGAAAACTGATATAGCTAGCCTACATACACATAAAGCTGGTAATACGGTTAATCTATCCCTGTACCAAGCAATCCCTAGTTTTAACACTTCACCACACAACAAAAATGTAGACATGCCCAAATTGAAAGCATTTACAGACAACAATTTAAATGTAGCTCAAGTGATGGAATTTGTATTTGGTAGGGTGGAAAACATTGTGGGAAAAGAAGAAAATGCTGGTCACCAGCATTTTCTTCTTTTCCTACAATGTTTTGGAAGGACTCTTTTCTTAGGGTTTTCTTGGGATTGTGTGGAAAAGAGTTAAAGACCTTGAGGAAAGAGGCATTTGAAAACTTTATGGGAAAAGAAGAAAATGCTGGTTACCAGCATTTTCTTCTTTTTCCACCATGTTTTCCCCCCTTCCTTAAACAAATCCCATAGTTTTAGACAGAGAACTTGTCATCAGCAAATGCTTTCAGTTTAGACAAGCTTGAACTTTCGTCGTTTGGTAAAGAGTTATCAGTATATGGATCTTATCTGACTTACCCAGATGCACAACATAGGTATTGTCATAATTCTATATTTCAGACTTGAATTTATGCTGTCTAGAAAATTAATCCATGTGAAAAAAAATCTGCAATGACTTTCAAAATGATCAACATAAATCAAGGTTTGATTCACTTACATAATCATGTAAAACAGGATGACAAAAGGATGACTTCCATGACACAAGCAAATTCTCCTATTGCCACTTTGTCTACAATTGATACAAATGAGCGAAAAATTGTACTTGTTTGGTTATATGAGCTGAATGATGCGGTAACTGAAGTATTACATTGTTATAATAATTTTTGATGTCCTGGCATAAACATCTTACTCATTTTCTCATTATTGTGATTCTGCATGGCTGTGGTACATATATGCTGGATGCCCTAGGCTCAAGCTGCACTAGAAACACAAAACTTTTTGTTGGAGTGTCCTTGGGCAAGACACTAAGAGCTGCAGCCAAGTACTGGTGAATCCCAGGACGAACATGAATATGTGAGCTGTCAATATGATATGACTGAAACAGTGTTGAAAGCAGCATAGAACACCTCTCAATCAATCACTCAGTTCTGTTACATTTTGGTTTATGGAACTATCAAATGTTTTTACCCCCTTAACCTTTTACCAAACAATCCAGGGTTTTTAACGACCATGGGAAAGAAAACTTAGAAAACACTGTGGGAAAAGGAGAAATTGCTTGTAGCAATGTTTTCTACCCTATCAGAAAACTTAGCTCATTTGTACCACTCATTTGTACCAATTTCAAATTTGCTGTCTGCAAATGCTTTCAATTTGGACAAATCTAAAATTTTATCAGCTGGTAACGAGTTTAACACAACAAACCTGTTTTTTGTGATTCTGAGGAAGAAGAACAAGAAGAAGGTACATGAAGGTATTTGAAACTACAAATTAAATGTTGCTCAAATGATCGGATTTGTGTTTGAAAAGGTAGAAGTTGAGGAAATTGAGAAAATTGCTGGTTACGAGCATTCTTTCCTTTTCCTTCAATGTTATCAAGAGCGTCTTTCTCAGGAACATTGAACCCTTTACATGATAGTGAAATTTTGGATTCCTGTGTATTGAAAGCCCTTGCAGAAGACAAATGTGGCTCAATTTATGGGATTAGTCTGTTAACCCTTTACCAAACAATCCCAGGTTTTTACGACCCTTGGAAAGAAGCCTTTTGAAAACATTGTGGAAAAAGGAGAAAATGCTGGTAGCCAGCATTTTCTGTTTTTCCCACAATGTTTTCTACTCTATAAAAGAACAAATTCCAGCATTTGAGCCATCTTTAATTTGTCGTCTACAAAATTAATGCTTTCAATTTGAACCAGTCTAAACTTTTGTCGTTTGGTAAAGAGTTAAAGTGTAGAAAACTTTGTGGGAAAAAGAGAAAATGCTGGTTAACCAGCATTTTCTCTTTTTCCCTCAATGTTTTGGAAAGGCCTTCTGTCAGTGTCGTTACAACTTTGGATTGTTGGGTATAAAAGGATTATGCATGGAATGTTTTGGTATAGGGGTAATATTCTATGTCTTCAACAGCATAAGGTGCTAAATTCTTACAATAGGGTTACAGAGCTGCAATAACTAAACCATGAAAACAAATTTTCAGCAATGTACAATTTAGGATCTGATAAGCCTTCTGCTTTATGCATCAGAAAGTTTTTGTGATAAATTATTAAGCCTTTCTGCCATGCAGTTGCCTGAGACGGCCTCTTCTGTGAAAATTTGGAGAACAATGCAACATTTAAACAAAATTCTGAAGATAGTTTATTGAGCCAATTTACTAAACAATTTGGTGTTTTATGGCATTAACTTTATGAAAAAGCCTTTTGAAAACATTGTTGGAAAAGGAGAAATGTCAAGTAGCCATTATTTACTTCTTTCACCACAAAGTTTAACATCCTTTTAAAAGTCCATCATTTTAGCCACATTGAATTTAGCATCTGCATATGCTTTTGATGTGGACCATTCTAAAATTTATTGCAATCTGAAGAAATGAACTGTTTACTATACAACAAAATAGTAGACTGATCCAAATTAAAAACACTTAAGTCAACAAAGTGGATATGGCTCAAATGATGAGATTTGTCCATGAAAGCAAAGAAAACATAATGGGAAAAGGAGAAAATGCTGGTTACCAGCATTTTCTCTTTTTCCCATGATGTTTTCATGTATCCTTTTTTCAACAGGTCATTTAAACATGGAACTGATTGGGAAAGGATTATGGTGAAACCAGCATGCATGTGCTTTTCATGTCAATCAATACAATCAATAATTTCTTTGAAATAATACCTGACACTCAGGAATCAATATAAAATTTTCTGGATTTACTTGACTTTCATATTGTTTTTTTATGACTGATGAAAAACTTGATTTGTGGACATTATTTTAGTTCTAATCTCAGTTCAATATTATGACCACATAATTTGTTTTCCAGCAGACCTGTTTGAAACCATTCTGAAAAACTGGAAAAAAAGGTGTTGGTGACAATTAATTTTCGGCATGTCACAGTGTTTTATCAAACAATTTCATATTATCCCTTAAAGCACCTTTCACAATTACAGTTACCTTTGTGGCCATTGTAGGGCAAGATCAGACTGTACAAAACAGTTGTGCAGTTGGATCTTTGATCTACTCTGTCTGCTTTGCTGAAACAGTATAGGCAAAACACAAAGTCAAAATTGCAATTGTCTGGGTCTTTTTTATACTGAAAATGTTAGTCAGGGTTTATTGGGTGCTTAGGGTTATTATACCCCAGCAAAACAAATGTTTTCGGGGGTATACTGGAATCACCCTGTCTGTCCGTGTGTCCGTCCGTTTGTCCGTCCGTGTGTCCCTCTGTGTACAAATAATTGCCTGTTTCTGTCAAAGCACTCGCGGGGGTATTAAGTCACATTTAGTGACAGCTCTAGTTATACTTAATCTCATTTTGATTATTCCTGATTTACAATAATGTTTTTTATGATATCTGCTGTAGAGGGTAATGAATTAAAGCATCAGAAGTTACAATGTGTGTAACTCTTTACCAAAACAAAAACTATCCTGTGAAGTTGGGAGTTTTGAAAGCATGATAGGAAATAGAGAAAATACTGCTAACCTGCATACTGTTAGCCAAGAAGTCTCTCCTTCTCCAACAAAGTTTTCTATACATTCAGAGACAAAATCCTTGATTTTAGCCATGTTTAATTTGTTGTCTGCAGATGCTTTCAGTTTGGCCAAGTCTGAAATTTTGTCATCTGGTAAAGAATTAAGCAGACTGGGTTTTGTAGAGACTAAGGTTTTATAGACAACAGACAATGGCATCTGCAGCTGTGAAATTTATCATTCTGTCAGATTTGTGATGCATTCCTTCAACCTGAATTTGTTTTGTTTGACCTGGTTCTATAAATCATGGTTGCATAGAGGATTAAATGTTTTTTATACAGCTTTTCAAGACAAAATGGAAAAGTGAAAACTCAAGTATTAGTGGTATATTAGATCCTGGTTTTTTGCTTGCCAGATAAGAAAAGTGAAATACTGAAAGGAGTTAGCAGATGACAAATGATTTGTGTGATAGTAGATCTACATGTCTTTCCATTATGGACGAACTCAAGATTTTTTTGTCTGGTAAAAAGTATAGGGTGGGGGATTCAACTTGTCTCCACATTTCTCCAAGATCAGAAAGGAATCTGTGTGCAGTCTTATCCTTGATCTAGACTGGCTTCAAAAGTTGCTCAACTGAAGTAACTGTTGTTGTAGGCTGTGACCTATTATTTCTTTCCAAACGATAATATTTTAGAATTGAAAGCAAACTGAATGTGACCAAATGATTTTAATTTGTCTTTCAAAGAGCAGAAGACATTTAAATCCTGTCACATTGTGGGAAAGGGAGAAAATGCTGTTTATCAGCATTTTCTCTTTTTCCAAACATGTTTTAAAATGCCACCTTCCTCAGTGTTCTTCCTCCATTTCTAAATTTGCTAACCAGCATTTACGCTTAGTTACATTTCAATAATACCCCCCTCTTGCTATGCAATTACACACGATGTGAGACAACTGTCACAGATGACTGTTACAGTAAACAGCTTGACAAATAGAAAAAAAATCTACAGTTAACCCTTTTGCACACAATCCTGACTGTTAGAAACCATGAGGCAATAAAACTTGAAAACATTGTGGGAAAAGGAAAAAATGCTGGTTGAAGCATTTTCCCCTTTTCCCACCATGTTTTCTACTCTTTCAGACACAAGTTCCATCGTTTAAGCCACATTTAACCCTTAACCTGCTAAATAAGTTCAGTGAAACTTTCAAGTTGATAGTAAAGACCCATACAATGATATTTTAAACTTTTTTTTTTGAGGAAAATATCTCCTTTTAAACAGTGTAGATCCAATATCAGACTGCATGTTCTGTGCAGTCTGATCTTGATTGAAACTGTCCGCAAAAGGTCAGTGAGCCGCACTTAGCAGCCTAGTGGTTGTCATCTGCAAATGCTTTCAACTTGGATGAGTCTGAAATTTGTTGTCTGGTAAAGACTTAATGATATTGAGAATGACTTGATTGCTACTCATTTCAACTGGAACTAGTTAATGCTCTGTTTGTTCATACCGCAGATCACAGATAATGTTTGTATTGGCTCAAAAACCTAGAACTCGGGTATATTTCTCATAAACGTGGTAGGAAAACGAGAAAATGCCAAAGAAACAAAAAGGACAAAAGACCCCAGTACTACTACTTCCACACTGTTTTGCCCAGTCTGCCAGAATATCATGCCAATGTAGCAGACAGGGACTTAAATCTTTACAATACAATCCAGCTTTTTAACAACCCCAAGGAAGAGACCTTTGGAAAACTTTGTGGGAAAAGGAGAAAATGCTTGTAACCACCATTTTCTCCCGTTCCCACAATGTTTTCTATCCTATGAAAAAACAAGTTTCACCTTTTGAGTCACACTTAAATTGTTGTCTGCCAGTACTTTCAATTGGGACAAGTCTGTATTCCTGTTGTTTAGTAAAGAGTTAAGGGTTTTGACAGAGTATCACTTAAATCACATACATGTAACTCAAACAACAGATTTTTTCTTTGAAGATTAACTCTTTACCACACAATCCCTACTTTTAACGACCCTAAAAGAGATGGCTTTTGAAAATATTGTGGGAAAAGGAGAAAATGCTGGTAACCAGCATTTTCTCCTTTACCCACAATGTTTTCTACCCTTCCCAAAACAAATTTCAATTTTTGATTCATGTTTAGTTTGTCGTCTGCAAATGCTTCGAATTCGGACTAGTCTGAAATTTTGTCGTGTGGTAAAGAGTTAAGAAAAAAACTGCGAGAATAAGAGAAATGCTGGTCACCATCCACCTTTTCCCACAATGGTTTTCAAATGTCTTCGTCCCCAGGGTCATTAAAATCACAAAATTGTATGAAGACAAGGTAGCTTGATAAAGAGTTGGCTGTTAAGTTTTTCTATGTGTGAGCATTTCTGTGCATCCAAATGCATCAATAAACCCTTCACACACAGGCAGTTTTAACCCAGTGTCACACAATCCTGGCTGTTAACAACCCTGAGAAAGAAGCCTTTTGAAAACATTGTGGGAAAAAGGAGAAAATGCTGGTAACCAGAATTTTCTCCTTTTTCCACAATGTTTTCTACTCTATCAAAGACAGAAAGAATTTAACTTTTTACTATACAATTTTAGAATGGTCCAAATTAAAGGCTTTTGCAAATTTTCCACAACCCACACTGTTTTCAAAAGGCCTGTTCCCTAGGGTCATTAAAACTCAGGATTGTGTTGTAAAAGGTTAAGCAGATAGTTTGATTATGGAGAAAACATATGATAAATTGATAAATTTCTGAAAATGTTTGATTTCTGACTTTGTCAAGCTTTCATGTCTGTCTCCTTTGCAAACATTAACCCTTTAATCACACAATGCCAAATTTAACAACCTTGAGAATGAAGACTTTTGAAAACATTGTGAGAAAAGGAGAAAATGCTGGTAACCAGCATTTTCTCCTTTTCCCACAATGTTTTCTACCCTTCCTAAAACAAATTTCAATTTTTGAGTCACATTAATCTTGTCGTCTGCAAATGCATTGAATTTGGACTAGTCTAAAATTGTCGTTTGGTAAAGAGTTAATATGGTTGCCATTCACTGTGTTTTCTTGTCTCATTTTCAGTTTCAAGGCAAAATATAATTGACTGGCTTTTGTAGAACACTAAATTAAGTCAGAATTTTAGAATATTCAGTCATGAAAACCAGGTACATGTATACTGTGATTTATAGGCTATTTCAAATTTAGGATAACTCTGAATACAGCATACAGTTTAAATCCAAGATCACACTACAAATTAATGTGCAGTATGATCTTGATATAATTCAGTTTGCAAAAAAATTCCAAGAAGTAACAGCCTGACACTCTAAGGGTAAAATGTCCTTCATTTAAAAGCTTGGTTAGTCATGCTCAATTTCTGTCATCAATCATTGATAAAATTTTGTGGTGATTTTTCAAGGGCTCCAGTCAAAATATTTTGTCCGTTGCCATTAATGTCACATCTGTTTTAATCCAAAATGTTCTGTGCTTCTGCTGGTTGCGGCTTGTTTAAAAAATTGTGACACTTCTGCTCTTTCCACAATTCTGTCAATTTCATTCAAGAAGGTTTTTCCCTGTCCCATAAATGTTTTTCCTTTGGGCTACATGTGGTAGTTAATCTGTACTTTGGAAGTTTAGGGATTGTCAAAATTTAAAGCACTTCCAGACAACAAAATAAATGAGTCAAGTTTTATTTCAAAGGATAGAAAATTTTGTTGGAAATAGAGCAAAATTTAATACTGGTTAGTAGCTATTCTCCTTGTTCCAGTATGTTTACAAAAGTTTACTTCTGTAGGGTAGTTAGAACTCTGGATTGTGTGGTAAGCTACGATTGGTATGTAAAAAAGGCAGGCAGTGCAGTAATGACATAAAAGGTAATTTTGACTGACTTTACCAAACTACAAAATTGTAGACTTCTTCAAATTCAAAGCGTCTGCAGATGACACTTAAAGTGTGGCTCAAATGATGGAATTTGTTTCTGAAAGGGTAGAAAACATTGTGGGAAAAGGGAGAAAATGCTGGTTTCCAGCATTTTCTACTTTTCCCACAATGTTTTCAAAAGACTTTTCCTTGGGGTTGTTAAACCTCAGGATTGTGTGGTAAAGGGTTAGACCATTTAGCAAAAATGTCCACATGATATGAAAGTGTGAAAATATAAGGTTTCAAAATTGCTGTACATATTTCAAAACAATTCTCTGTACCACATGCTGAAATTTTAGACATGTCCAAATTTAACCCTTTACCACACAATCCCGAGTTTTAATGACCCTGAGAAAGAAGCCTGATGAAAACATTTCTGTCCTGTGGCAAAGAGTTCAAGAACTAGCAATAGCAGTAGAAAATAGGTTGCAGGAAACCTAAAGGAAACATAATTATGATAGATCTGATATTAACCCAGTACTTCATGAAATCAAGTTACATTACAAAGAGAACTTAAACTGTATAAATTATAAAGAGAGTTTCTGTGACCAGTTACATGCAAGTGATTGAAAAGTGTAGGAACATTACGATTACTCATTTTATGTGTGCCATAGTCTTTCTGATAGTTCTTATTTATATGTGCATTTGTTTATATGTCCAATTAGTCTGTTCATAATGATGATGATTTTGGCTAGAATACTGTAATTTGGATCACCCTTACAGTGCCACACAAAAAAAAGCATTTGATGTTTTCAATAGGGTATAAGGACTAAAATAATTGCATTTTTAGATCTGGGCTTTGCAAGAATATTTAAGCAAAGTGGACAATATAGATCAAAGATGAGACTGCATTCTTTGCAGTCTCAACTTGATCAACAACTGGCTGCAAATGCTACTTTAAAGCACTTGAAGAATAATCTTAGAGTGCCAAATAAACCAAACATAATTTTTTTATTGTCCTAGAAATAAGACCCAAATAATTGCAATTTCACAGTTGCTTTGGCTATAGTGTATCAGCAAAGTGGATAGTGTAGATTAAATGATATAGAATCTTGCTGTGAAGATAAACATAGGATATCAGCTGCATGGCCAAAAAATCAACAAAGTTCAAACTGAGTATACATACAGACAGGTTCAGATGATATATGATTATATGTTATATAATTCTAATAGCTGCTTTAATCTGACTTTCTTATAAAACAATTCAGTACTTTTATAGCCCTGCGGAAGAAAACCATTTCTCACATTGTTTTGTACCTTTCAAAAGACAAATTCAGTGATTCCAGAAACTAAATGCTGTAAAGAATGCCTATGCCAATCTGAGAATTCGAGATAGATGTTTTAGCTCTACATTACAAAAACAAGTGAGCAGTATTGCAAGACTGGTGTCGATCAGGTATTTCTCCCATGTTTGTTCCAGGGCAATGTATTTCAGGTTTTATTTCAAATATCTTCTCTGAATTCCAGAACACACTCAAATTAAGCTTTACGGCCCCTAACTCATTGGTAAACATCGACGTTTTGGTAAAAGCTATTTTGCCAATCTCGGCAGCTTCTGTCTTTTAATATGAGAGTTAGGGGCCGTATACTCACTAACTCAGTAAATATCGTTTAATATCGACGTTTTGGTAAAAAGCAATATGGCCAATCTCGGCAGCTTCCATCTTTTAATAATAGAGTTAGGGGCCATAGACCTTAAAAAGAAAATTACAGACAAAAGGTGATTCCCCCAAAAAATATGGGCTACCTCTATGAAATTTATAACGATTGTGAGGGTACAAAAGATAATTACCATATGCAGATTATATGCACATTTGTTTGTTTTTGTTTTACAGGTCAACATGATCATCTTTGTTAAAATTGAAATACTTAAATAACTATTATATCTAGGCTTTTAACTCTTTCAGCGCCTAATAAATAAACTCAACCCCTTTCGACGGCTCTAAATACAACCCATTGAAACTTACAAAGATTTTGATTGTATAGGCTTGACTAAACAAGCGGACAGTATAGAACAAAGATCAGACTGCACGTTCTGTGCAGTCTGATCTTGATCTATGCTGTCCGCAAAAGTCACTGCTTTTGCCTGTGGCGCCGAAAGGGTTAACGCTTCACGGGTGGGAAGAGGACCAAATGTAACATACATCCATTTTCAAAGCATTTGCAGATGATGAATTTAACTAAAATCAAATTACTGGGATTTGTCTGTGAAAAGGTAGAAAACTTTGCAGGAAAAGGGGAAAATGCTGGAGACCAGCATTTTCTCCTTTTTCCACAATGTTTTCAAAAGGCCTTCTTTGTCAGGGTCCTTAAGACTTAGACTGGTAGTGGACCTTTTGTTGCAATGCCCTTATAGTCAGACTGATACAAAACAATTCTAGCTGTCTTGTTTGTTTCTATTTCTCAGAATAACTGGTTAAGTTTTGGTCACCTAGGTTGTGCATTTTCCCAGCTGTAGCATCAGTTGATTCAAATGGAATGTTTCTGCTACATTTCCATGGTATTTTTTTTTTGCACATAGAGTAAAACTTTAACTGATGAGCTACCACTTAACAGTACTTAAGTGTATCCTGTTCAGTTGAAAACTTGACAAGTCAGTTCTGAGGTAATCTACAGACGTCAATTTCTGAAAATCCTACAGATCACAAAGACAAAAATTCTTCTATTTGGCTTTTTGGTCTATTTCTTTCAGAGTCTGACAGAAATTATGTGTGTTAATTTTACTGTACTTGTTGTTTTAGAGCTAAACATACACATGTAGTACTAACTTAATGCTTTTAGATGGTTGAAAATACAGTCTAGTGAAATCCATAAAGATTTTCACTGTACAGTTTTACCCTCATCTCACCAAACTTGTTTGCACTGTGTTCTGAAAATTGTTGCCGAACGGACTTAAACTGTGTTCGGACGGAGTGGACGTATCAGCAACCTTTTACGATTTGTTTACTAACTTAATGGAATGGCTAGGACGGGAAGGGTGCTCCAGAACTTTGAGCCTACTCAAAATTTTTGCAGTCCATCCCATCCCGTAATCAGACGGAGTGACAGCGTACTTAAAACGAGTTTGACATGCTACAAATGGAACTGCCGCACTTCGATCCTATTAGAGACGCAGTGCAGTCGGGCATCAATTGGCAGTGTGTTTGAATTTTACTGAGCGAAATTACATGTCCTATCCCGACCACAGTCTGTTTTACGATTTTGTTGACCGGGGTAAGATTTTCTAAGAACAGGTTTGGTGAGAAATGGGCTGCAGGCATTATCAGGCAAGAATTACATGTTCTACCCCGACCGCAAACAGTTTTCCGATTATGTCAGGACGGAGTAAGTTGTTCTAAGAACTAGTTTCGTGTGACGGTGGCTTAATGCCATGACTAAACAAGTAGGTGATGTTGATCTAAGATCAGACTGAACAGTCTGATCTTGATCTGTGCTTTCTGTAAAAGCCTCTGTTTTATCTGTGATGCTGAAAGAGTTAAAGACCCTGACAGTCTTACTTTTGCGACTCAAACCATGACCTCAAGCACTCTGGAGCTCCTGACACAAGTTCCACAAATAGACTACAGTTGTGCTGGGACAATGACAAAGTTTAGCAAATACTGAAATTTAAAATATGACAGCACAAAATGCAGCAATATCAGCATTTTCTCCTTTCTCCTGAATGTTTTTTCATAAATTGTCTTTGTAGTGAAGATGTAGGATTACTTGGCAAAGGGTTAACCCTGTTAACCCTATACCACACAATTCTGAGGTTTAATGACCCAGAAGGAGAAGACTTCTGAAAATATTGTGGGAAAAGAGGACAATGCTGGTATCCAGCATTTTCTCCTTTTCCCACAATGTTTTCTAATCAATCTGAGACAAATTTCATAATTTGAATCATATTTAATTTGTTATCTGCAATTGCTTTGAATTTTGATGAATCTATAATTTTGTTGTATGGTAAAGAGTTAACAAAGGATAGGACAAAGACAGGATGTAAACTATCTATCTCAGTATCCACTTCTTCAACAACTTTTTTAACTATCATAATCCTGTGCCTCAACAACTACCATCAGACAAGTTTTGAAAACATTATGGAAGAGGAAAAAAAGTTCTTAATGGGCACTATCTCCCTTTGCCAAATCTTTTATCAATGTTTATTATTCAACTCGTTAGTTCATGCCAAAACTGATTGTAGCTATAACAGGATATGGACAGGATATGAATTCTCAATCTCATGATCCGCCTCGTCAAAAAGATTTTGCATCAATTAATGTTCCCTTCTTTCGACCATTCTTTGGTTTGATGAATCAGACCTCTTTTTCCCTGTTCTGTAGACCATTTTTGAAAACAACACGGCAAAAGTATGATATGCTCAAAGCAAGCACATTTGTCCTTTTGCCATAATTTGTTTCAAAAGTGGAACAACAGAATGAAACCAAAAAGTCTTTTTCTGGCACTGATTATGTCAACGCAATGAATACCAGTGATAAGAGAAAAGTTCTTAATCCATGAAGTGCTAGAACTGACTAAAGTTATTCTTGTAGATCAAGAGCAGACTCCACAGAACATGCTGTCTGCAGTTTCATTTACTTTGTTATATATTCTGGTCAGTACAACCTTGAAATGACAGTATTTCAGATTTTTTCCCTGAATTGAAAAGGTGCATTTCTTAAGAGTAAATAAAATTTTGGAAATAATGCTGGTGGAGCAATGACTTCTTGTGATTCACACTTACAACCACTGAATAAAAGATCCTGTTTCAAATTGAGCTTGTAGGGTTTGGGTCTCTTCATGAAGGAAACAGATGTGAATCAAGAAATCATCTCATCAATAAAGGTGAAATAAATAGAGCTCTGTTTCCTCTGTAGAACTCTTTGCCTATGTGAACAATACCATAAGTCTCATATTTGTTTAATTCCATACCAAATAATACCATGTTTTAAAGGTGGCCCTTCAGATTTTGGGACGAAAATTTTACAAAGATACAAAAAAATCATCCATATACTCCCAAAGCCTTTTAATTTTCATTCATAAAATCTCAGTAGTCGAAAACCATCCGACAACAAGAGAAATTAGAGATTTACTACGGCCCAGGTCGACACCAACAGGAAACACGGTCTATTTTTACATGAGCAACTCGCTCATTGACATACGGGAAATACACAGACGAAGCTTCAAACATAGCGTCCCAAGAAGACATTATGGAAAATAATATCACGTTTGTTATGTTATGGAATTTAAGCGTCATTAGTCACGTGCCAGTCACTTGACATTCCCACAATGCTTTTTTGATTTCTGGTGCGAAATCTAAAAATACCTTAAGAGGCTACGTAGCCTTTTAAGGGAACACCATCAAAAAACTTTTTTTTGCAATATTATGACTCTTAATTATTGATGATTTGTAATGTTTTTCCATATAAATTTCAGTGATATGTATTAATTTGGTGAGATGTGAAAAATCTAAATACCCACCTTTAAGGAAGGTTAGGAAGAATGCTTTTGAAAAACATCGTAAGAAAAGGGACAAAAGTATTGGTATTCAGCATTTTCTCCTTTTTCCATGTTTTGTACCCTTCCAATGGCGAATGCCATAACTTAGTATGTTCTCTGTAAATGTTTCAAAAAAGGTGTGATTTTTCTGCCCGTCTTTGGATTTCCTCCCTTTATCACCAAAACTTAAAATTCAAAATTGTTCCACTTCAGCAAAATCTGCTCAGAAATTAAGTGTTATCTGAAGTATGTGAGGGGGGGTTAGAGTATTTTCTTTCTCCTCTCTAATTCAGCAATTACATTGATTTTAATACAATTTTAAATTTTTTTTGTCTGGTAAGAAGTTAGGAGCATTGTACATGTACCTAATGTAATAGATTTAAAAGATATTATTTAGACAAATATAAACTAAGGCCTGTCTTCATTAAGAAACTTAAGTCTCCTAATTTGCTCAAGTCTGCTATAGGGCTCATTTTTCAACTTAAGGATTCGACGACCCCTCACTTCATTGGTAAATATAGTGTAACATGACGTTTTCATAAAGGCTATTCGGCCATTCTTGGCAGCTTCTGTCTCTTAATTTGAGAGGGGCTGTAGACTCACTAACGCATCGGTAAATATCGTGTAACATCAACATTTTCGCAAAGGCTATTCAGCCAATTTCGGCAGCTTCTGTCTTCTAATATGAGAGTTAGGGGCTGTAGACCTTAAGTTGAGCACAGCTGGGTAGCTCAGTGGTCAGCGTATCTGACTTATGACCTGGTGGTTGCAAATTCCATACCCGGTTGAGACAAATTTTCTTTCTGGTGAGTTTTCGCCTCACACCTCTAATGCATGTTAGAAAGTAGTCAATGAGTCAAGACTGGAATGTTGTGTCAACTCAGGATTTGAGAACGTTACTCAAGTCTGCTAATGTTAGTGAAATGCACTGAAAGTAACAAACTCAACTTAAGCCAGAAACTGAGTCCGTCAGTAGATTTGAGCCAAATAAGAGACTAAAGATTTTTCTGTGAAACTAAGCCCGGTACTAGGCATGCCCAAGCACTAGGCATGTTATCATGCATACTCTTACGCATATTTAAAGACTGAAATGCCAGCACAAATATGTTTATTTCTGTAGTATAGTATCAGATGCCACTTCACATCCCTTCACAATTGGACTGTGCTAATCTTTGATTCTCCACACTGATTTGTACACCTATAGTTGTTACAGTCATGTTTGTGCAGTTAACCCTCTACCACGAAATCCTGTGTTTTAATGACCCTAAGGAAAAAGGCTTTTGAAAACATTTTGGGAAAAGGAGAAAATGCTGGTAACCAGCATTTTCTCCTTTTCCCAAAGTTTTTTCTTCTCAATCAAAGGCAGGTACAGTTATTTTGAGCCACATCTAATTTGTCATCTACAAAATGAATGCTTTTAATTTGCATTCGTTTAGAATTTTGTTATGTGTTAAAGGGTTACATAAGGCATATTTGATGGGGTCCTGTATTGCTCAGAGCTTAGTGCAATGGATTAGTAACTCAGAGGTCCTGAGTTTGATTCTTGTCTGAACTAATGGTGTTTTGTCATTGAGTCTATCAGGCAAGGCAATGCAAAGCCACATCCTGGCACTGATGATGTACAGGAAACATATCGTATGAAGTGAGTTGTTGCCTTGTGATTGTTGAGAGTGGCATATAAGACGTATGAACCTTTGACCATACTATCCCTGGTTTTAACAACCCTGAGGAAAAAGACTTTTAAAATCTAAAGTATTGTAGGAAAAGAAGAAAATGCTGGTAACCAGCATTTGTCTCCTTTTTTGACATTGTTTTGTACCAGTTGAAAGACAACTTCCATTATTGAAAGACATTTTATTTTCTTTTATACATTATTAAATTTATTGTGTGCACATGCTTACTATCTTGGCAAGTCTAAAATTTTTCTGTTAACTCTTTACCAGATGGAAAACTTTTAGATTCTTTCAAATTTAAAGCTTCTGCAGACGACAAATTCAGAGTGATACAAATGCCCCAAAGTTATTTGACAGGGTAGAAAACACTGTGGGAAAAGGAGAAAATGCTGGTTACCAGCATTTTCTCCTTATCCCATAATGTTTTCCAAAGTCTTCTCCTTCTGGGCCGAGCCCCGGTAGCTCAGTTAGTGGTGTGCAGGACTTGAGAACACGGGGTCCAGGGTTCAATCCCTGGCTGCGACCCCTGGCTCAGCCAATTTCTTTCCGAGGATTGATGATAGTCACTGCGACAGGATTCGTTCCTCTCCCACCGCTGACCATTGTTTCGACAATGATTATGTGGGAAAGCAGCCAGTGGCTTGGAAAGAAAATTGTGTGGAGTACTGGTAAAAGAGACTCCAGGAAAGCATGGATAGGTGCACTGGCCGCCGCAATATAACTGAAATAATGTTGAAAATGGCGTTAAACACCATACAATCAATCAATCAACTTCTCCTTCTAGATTTTGTGGTAAAGGGTGAGTTATACAATGAAAAAGAGAAAGACAAAAATGTGATGCCACTGTAAGAGAAAGGCTGAAACACTTGATAGCCCCATAGTTTTCATAGTTCCAGACAGGAAAGCTTTTTGTAAATTTGATAGCCCAGGCTTGGCACTCAATGCAACATGGAAGAACAATAATAGGTCATCCATTATTTAGGTTAAGGGATCAATACAATAAGCTAAATAACCCTGTACGTTATACAGATCAGGCTTTTTACTTAGCCTTTAACTCTCTACCAAATGACTAAATTTTGGACATGTCCAAATTGAAAGCAATTGCAGATGACAAAGGTGGCAAGAATGACTCAATTTTTCCTTGATAGAGCAGAAAATGCTGTGGGAAAAGGAGAAAATGCTGGTAACCAGCATTTTCTTCTTTTCTCACAATGTTTTCAAAAGGCTTCTTCCTCAGGGTCGTTAATAGTCCGGACTGTGTGGGAAAGAGTTAAAGCCTTGGAACCAACTGAACTCTATACCAAACGACTGGTCCAAATTGACAAAATTAATGGGACTCAAAAATTGAAATTTGTTTTGAGAAGGGTAGAAAACATTGTGGGCAAAGGAGAAAATGCTGGTTACCAGCATTTTTTTCTTTTTCCACAATGTTTTCAAATGGCTTCTTTCACAGGGTTGTCAAAAGTCGGGATTGTGTGGTGAAGGGTTTAGTTCTTGTGGAAAGCATAGATCAAGATCAAGCTGCACAAAACATGCCGTCTGATCTTAGCTTTACACTCAGTCCAATGCATTGCTACATGTTCTAATGGAAACAACCTTGAAATAGCAATATTGTAGGCTGTTTTCCCTAATAAAAAGGTTGAAATCGTTAATTCAGTGGTTCAAAGGGTTTACTCTTTGCCAGATAATCTCATGTTTTAAAGACCTTGTAGACGCCTTTTGAGAACATTGAGGGAAAAGGAGAAAATGCTGGTAACCAGTATTTCCTCCTTTTCCCAAAATTTTTTGCATCCTTTAAAAGATATTTCCACTATTTGAGTCACCTTTATTTTGTTGTCTGCAAAATGCTTTCAGTTTGGACAAGTCCAAATTCTTGTCATTTGGTAAAGACCTTATGTACCAGACAACTAAACTTGAGACTTCTCAATACTGACAGCAATTGCAGACATCATTTCAAATGTGATTCATGTGTTGGAATTTCTCATTGAAAAGGTTGAAACCATAGTGCAAAAAGGAGAAAATGCTATCACGAACAGTTTCTCCTTTTCCCAGGTGGTTTTTAAATACCTGTCCCCCATGGGTCATTAATACTTGAGATTGTGTAATAAAGGGTCAGTCCTGTTAAAAAAATACCCAATGTTCTTACAGGCCTCGGAAAGAAGAAGACTTTTGAATACATTGTGGAGAAAAGAGTAAATGCTGTAGTTTAGCATTTTCTCTTTTTTCCATAATGTTTTCCACCCTTACAAACTCAAATCTCATTATGTTGAGACACACTGAATTTTGAATGGTTGTTTACACATTCTTCCAAAAGGGATGAATGAGTCTAAAAGCTGTTTTTGTTTGAAAGCAGTAGTTCTTGGAATGAAAATAAAATGAATCAATAGAATGATATGATTAATTTTCAGTTTTCAAAAGAAGTCTAGCTATTGAAAATTCAAGCTGTTTTATGCAGAACTGATGTCACTAAATATCAGATGGGGCAGATCCAAGATCAGTTGTCATGTTTTATGCTGTCTGATTATGATCTACCCTGTCTGACATACATGTAGTGTCCCAAGTGGAGCTCAGCTAATGTAAGTTATTAGTTTTAGGGATATGCATACTTTCTTTTACAAACAACTTAATGAATGGCAGAAGAGATTATGGCTTTCTGCTGATTCTTTCTTCTAGCACCTTCTACTACACGATCTCCAAGCAACTTGCTGCTTTCTCACATCTTTTTCTCTTAACTCTTTACCACACAATCCCGACTTTTAACGACCCTGAGAAAGAAGCCTATAGAAAAGATTGTGGGAAAAGGAGAAAATGCTGGTAACCAGCATTTTCTCCTTTTCCCACAATATTTTCTACCCTATTAAAGTCAGAAATCATCATATTACCAAGATTTAATTTGTTGCCTGCAGATGTTTTGAATTTGGTCCAGTCCAAAAATTTGTTGTTTAGTAAAGACTTAACTCAATACCAGAGTTTGAATATGTCAAAACATTAGACCTGTCGAATTTTATCGAGAGCATTAAGTTTGTAGAATTAAATAGGGCTCAAATAATGATTGGGTTTGTGTTTGAGAGGGTTGAAAACCCTGGGAAATGTAGGTGATGCTGTTACCAGTATTTTCTCCTTTTTCCACTATGTTTAGAAAAGTTCTTTCTTATGGTAGTTGAAACTCTGGGTTGTTTGGTACCAAGGAAAGCATATAATGCAAACTCCAAACCCAGTCTGTGATCTACCTAGTTATTTGCTAATTGAATAATCACTCTCCTGCCTTTTGCTAATTGGAGTGCCATAACAACCACCAATATTTGTAGCTACACCCAGTGCTCCCAACACTAAAATAGTATTTGTTAACCATTTACTGAGCTGTCTGAACCATCCCAGACTTTTTAGGACTGGGAGGAAAAAGGCTTTTGAAAACATTGTGGGAAAAGGAGAAAATGCTGATAATCAGCATTTTCTCCTTTTTCCACACTGTTTTCTGCTAATTCAAGGGGCAAATTTCATCATTCCTCATGTTTGACGTGTTGTCTGTAAATGCCCTCAATACGGACAAGTCTCAAATATTAATGTCTTTATATACAAAATGATGACATCAAAAAAAGAGGCATTGATCAATCATTGAAATTTTGACATGATTGCTATCAAAACTATAAGTAGATATTTATAGAACGGAAATTTAAAAATCCTTCTTCCCATGGGTTGTTAAAGCACAGGTTTGTGTGGTAAAGGGTTAAAGCAGAGGATTTTTTGGTAAAGGGTTTAATAGACACATATCTGATGATGGCAGCCAAAATGCTTTCAAATTAAAACTAACTAAACAAATGCTTACACTACGGTCACAATGTGAAACTGCCGCCTGTCGATTTTTAGACATCGGTGGATTCTTAAAGTTACATGCCGCCGGCCGATTTTTTACAAATCGGTGCGAATGGTCATAAATAACTGCCAGTAAAAGGCCGCCTGACGGGTTCCACGCGGCGCCAGGCAGTTTCTTAAGTTTGAGGGGTGTGGAACGTCATCAGGGTGTCGGCCGGTGGCAGTTAGGCGACAGGCCGGCAGCCGTCAGATTTTACCTGCCCCCACCCGGCGACCTGGCGGACACCGGCCATTTACACCTGACACCGGCCTGCGATCGGGCGTTCGAACTGCCACCGGCCGGCGCCCGCCTGATAATCTGACGGCGGCAGGCTGGTTTGCGGGGGATATATAAACCTAGATTGCTCTCGTATCACTACAAAGTGTTCATTATTACTATCAACCACAAAATAAATAGATCTAATTTTTAAGAAACTTTTCCTTCCACAAGTTGCCCGCTAAAGGCAGCGGCAAGGGGAAGGACAAGGCGCCAGCACCGAAGCGCAAGAGACCAGAGCCCAAGCCCCAGCAATACGCAAGTGTTTGAGTCGCTCTGGTGCTATTAGAATCGCTATGACGACTATTTTGTATGATGGATGGCCTCGGATTTATTTTCAGGGGCCCAGGAGTCTGCACTCGGCAGATCGCAGTCCTGCCATCTACCAACACTGACAGTCGCCTCCCAGCTGCTTTTCAATCCCTGCCCTGCCACCGGCAGATATTTTGAAATCATACGGTGGCATGTCGGTAGCATAACGGCAGCAGGCCGCATGCTGGAGAGTGGCAGTTAGTTCCTACCGATCGCTGGCCGAAGTTTGAAGGCCCTCGAACCCCACGATCAAGTAAAAATCGCGCTGCAGCCCGTCTGCCGCTTGATAGCCACCGCACGACTACGAAATGCGCCCGGCCGGCGCCCTGACGACAGGCACAATTGGAAAAAATCGGCCGGTGGCAGACAGAATTTTAACTTTTTCTTAAAACTTCAGCGGCGTCCTAGCGGCGTCTAAAATGCCGCCTGCCGCCTGCCGATTGTGCCTGCCACCAAGCTGCCACCGGCCGAATTTGAGTGAAAACTGGCAGTTACCACGCCGGCAGGCGGCATTTACTGATTTGTGACCGTACTATTAGCTAGCCAAATGGAACAATTTTCCGCTCAATATATTTGAGCCATGCTCTGGCAAAAGGGCCTTAATGCATCTTGGTGAGGCATGGTACCAAGCAAGCTATCACATAAACATGGATCCTTAAAGTCCATTTTGTATAACAACCAGCAGAATCACAAGGTAAACAGGCTCTTGGACATGCAGGAAATTGACCAATAGCAAAAAGTTTTGACCCAGTCTGTGCAGGCTGACCTGAATTGATACTTTTTGCAGATGCATTAAGCCCCCTTTACACAGAGCATGGCTCATTTAACTCTTTACCACACAATCCCGACTTTTAACGACCCTGAGAAAGAAGCCTTTTGAAAACATTGTGGGAAAAGGAGAAAATGCTGGTAACCAGCATTTTCTCCTTTTCCCACAATGTTTTTAGCTCCACTGGCCTAAGGCCAGAGAGCTATTGTCATGGCGTTGTGTCTGTCGTGCGTGCGTGCGTGCGTCCGTCCGTGCGTGCGTCCGTAAACTTTTTCTTTAAAAAACTTCTCCTCAGAAACTATTGACTGGATTTTTACCAAATTTCACAGGAATGTTCCTTTGGTGGTCCTCTTTCAAATTCCTTCAAATAATTGTGTTCCATGAAGAATTCTGGTTGCCATGGCAACCAAAGTAAAAAACCTTTAAAAATCTTCTCCTCCCAAACCGCTATTTGGATAGCATTATTATTTTGCAGGAATGTTCCTTAGATACAGGTTTACAGAATTCCTTAAAAAAAAAAAGATCTGTCAAAAAACATGGCTTTTATGGGAGACTCATTTTCCTTTTATGGTATAAAGTAAAATCTTTGAAAAATTTCTTCTCTAAAACTATTCATTGGATTTCATTGTTGTTTTGCAGGTAAGTTCCTATGGTGGTTGTCTACCAAATTGTTTCTTCAGTGAGGTAAAATGCAGGATTGAATGATAATTGTTAAAAACTTCCTTTCGCCATTATAGAAATATCAGGCCTGTGGAGCGATACAGGCGCTAAAGCGCCTCTAGTTTACCCTTCCCAAACTAAATTTCAATTTTTCAGTCAGTTATTTTGTCGTCTGCAAATGCTCTCAATTTGGACCGGTCTAAAATTTTCTTGTGTAGTAAAGAGTTAAAGTTTGTCATAGTCCCTCTGCAGCAGCACGTTTCAGTAATATTCATTGGTAGATAGTTTGCCGTTAGATATGTTAAGTTTTCCTCAAGGTTTTCAAAGCTGCTTATAACTATTTCTTGATTGTTGGTGACAGGAATATAGGGTAAGAAAGGTAGCCTTTTATACCCAGAGGGATCTGGGTTAAAACTAGGTTGTGAGTGGGATCAGTTTTTAGCTGGGCTGTTTTCAAAGAAAATGTTGAGGTATTGGCATAGCCCTGCAGTCAACTGTGTTGTTTGTGTTGTGGTCATATAGCAACTTTGACCTGTTATAATATCTCTCTTATTTCTAAAGATATTTACTTCATACTCAAACTTGTAGGTATAATAGGGCACCCCATACAACAGCGGCAGGTAACCATAAAGATATTTTGACACAGTTATGTCCCTTTTCAACCGAGCAGCTGCAGCCAAGCATTTGCATGGAGCTGAAAGTTTGCATCATGATTAATTGTGATATGTTGATTATGCCCATAGTTTCCTTTTACTGCAGAATCAAAGTTCTAGAGAAATAAAAAAGTCCCCTGTAGCTTGTAGGTTAACCCTTTACCAACAACAACAACATTTTGGGCATGTCCAAATCCAAAGCACGGACAGATGACATGTAAAATGTGGCTTAACCCTTTACCACATAATCCCGAGTTTTAACGACTCTAAGGAGTAAGCCTTTTAAAAACATTGTGGGAAAAGGAGAAAATGCTGGTAACCAGCATTTTCTCCTTTTCCCTCAATGTTTTCTACTCTATCAAAAACAGAATTCATCATTTGAGCCACATCTTAATTGTTGTCTGCAAATGCTTTCAGTTTGGACTAGTCTAAAATTTTGTCATTTGGTAAAGAGTTAAATGGTGTAGATTGTCTTTCAAAGGATAAAAAACATTGTGGGAGAAGGAGAAAATGCTGATCACCAGCATTTTATCCTTTGCCTACCATGTGTTTAGAAAGCCTTAGTTAGGGTCATAAAAACTTGGGATTGCTTGGGAAAGAGTTAAGGGCTTGGTTATGTAAGGGGACTTCTCTTTGGTGTTGTAAAAACTATGCAGCTCTTGTTTTGTAATGTGGAAATGTTTACAAACACAGCTAATTATTTTTTCATTTATTTCTATTTCAGCAAGTGCCCTAAAAGAGTTTGGAAAGTTGATGAGTCGGATAGAGGATGAGAGGGAAAGAATGGTAAAGTACCTAACATGAAGCGTTACATTTAATTTTTTAAATTCAATAATACTTTCCTGAGCTTGACCCTTTACTATACAATACTGAGTTTTAACAATCTTTAGGGGGGAAGGCTTTAAAAAGAAAATATTGTGGGAAAAGAGAAAAATGCTGGTTATCAGCATTTTCTCTTTTCCCACAATGTTTTCTACCCCTTCAAAAACAATTTACACTATTTGAGCCATCTTTAATTTTTTGTCTGCAAATACTTTGAATTCAGATAGGTCCAAAATTATTTATTTTGTCATTTGTTAAAGAGTTAAAGCTTTTCCGGGAAGCTTTTCCAGAAAAGAAAGATAAGACTTTTTATTCTAGTAGCATTCAAGGAAACGGTATGATAGATTGCAAAATTGCTCACATGTTTTACGTTGATTTCTTAAACCTAATTTCACTCACTGTATCAGATTCCACTAGTGTTTCATTTTTTTTTCATGGCCCATTAACACTTTACCAAACAACCACAAAATTTAAATTTTATGACCATGAGGAGTTGAAAAAGGGGAAAATGATGGTAAACAACATTTTCTACTTTTCCCACAATATTTTCTTCCCCTTCACAGACAAATCCCATCATTTTAAGCACATTTAACATGCCATCTGCAAAGGTTCTAGATTTGGACTAGTCTAAAAGTTAATGCTGTCTGGTTTATAGTTTACAAATAAAAGGAACAGATGAGAAGTATATTATCATTTAGCCTTTTTCCTTTGAACCAGATCTTTCAAGGTTGCAACAAAATAACAATATGCACTTTTATGTTTTATGAGCCCTAGGAAACTATTTATTCTACATGAAAAAAAATGGATACAATTAATTTTCTTTATCAGTATAGACAAAGAATTCTTTGTTTACTTATCATTAAACAGTTCAGACATACTCATTCTTCATGATTACCTCTCCATGGAAGCCAAATCATGCTGAGGTTGGCTTTAGAAGGAGGTATTAAGACTTTTATAATCTGGCCAAACTTCAAAATAATTCATCACTGAATCAAGTAAAGCGACAGCAGGCAAATCATCAGTTTAATAGAAAGACAAAGTGAGAAAAAAAAATGTGTGGTATTTCCTTAAATTCCTTAATGGGCTATGTTGCCTCTAAAGTATTTATAGATTTTGCGCAAGAGTTTAACAAAGCCTTCTGGGAATGTCCGATGATCATGAGTACAACGAGTCATATTCAAATCAGTGTGACGACAACATCATCTAATGTAATAAAGATAGATAGAGTTACCTGTAAAATGACCATCCTGTTATTTAACAACAAAAATTGCACCTTTTTACGAAATGTTACCATACAATTTCTGTTTGATTTCAAAGAAAAATATATCTTGATGTTTTTTGGTGTTTTACAAGAAACTTTGATTTACAGCATAAAAACTAAATAGCTCTCTGTAAGCCATGACTTGATTGGGTAATGTTTTTGAACAACAACTGCAATGGTCTTGCCAGACTAGCCTTGAAAGCTGTAAGACTTAGACATTCTTTCTGATTGTAAAAGTGAATTTCATGTCTGACTTGTCCAAACTCAGCAAAGGAGAAGTTTTTCTCTGTTTCTAACATCAAATAATTGCTTTTTTCCATTTACTGAACAATACCTTGTTTTTACAACCCTGAGGAAAACAGTTTTTGAAAACCCTGTGGGAAAAGGAGAAAATGCTGGTAATCAGCATTTTCTCCTTTTAGCACAAGGTTTTCTACCCTTTTAGAGACAAATTAGATGAGCCTAAAATTGTATCACCTGGTGCAGTGTTAAACTTTTGTATTTTTCTGTTATGGATTTTGCTCACTGTTAATTTAGCAGAAAATTCAATAGGTGGGAAAGGTTTGAAAACTTTCTTGTACTTTGTGTTGGAATGCTGCTAATTGAATTATCTTTTCCTTTGAATTTTAGTTAGAGAAAGCCAATGAACAGTTTATAAAACCATTAGAGAACTTCAGAAAGCAACACATAGGATCTGCTAAGGTAAGAGCAACACCAGACTATCCTGTACATAACTTAGATATCTATTTCCACCAGTTTTTTCTTCATCAGGATTCTAATATAGAAATACTAATTTCTCTTTTTTCCACAATGTTGTCTTGGCTCTCTGTATCAAGATGTGTGTATTTGAACGATTTTCGTAAGAGATAAATTTTCCATTATACTTCATGATTTATGGAGAGAAGATTTTACTCTATAGTCTTTACCAAACAAAATCAATTGAAAACAACATGAGAAAGAAGGCCTTGGAAAACATTGTGACCAAAGGAGAAAATGCTGGTTACCAGCATTTTCTCCTTTTCCCACAATGTTTTCAAAAGCCTTTTACTCCTAGGGTTGTTGAAAACCTTGATTGATTGGTAAAAGGTTGACTAAACATTCATTTATACAGAAGAAGCTTTCTTTTACAAAGAGTAGGTAGCTGTATCAGGTAAAAGGTTTATTGAGTAATGGGCTGTTTTATTTATTACAGTACATGTGAGGTATTTTTTAGGCAGTAAACATTTTATGTGATTTTCACACCTGTTGAAGAGTATTACCAGAGACGCAGGGCTGCTTGAGTAGCTCAGTGGGTTTCTGGTTTGATCCCTAGCATCATGTTCAATTTTATTTTCAATGATTGATCTAGTCATTGTGACAGAACTCTTTCTTTTCTCGGTGCTGAACATTGTTTTGATGATGTTTATGTTGGAAAGCAGTCAGTGGCTTGTGAAGAATATTTTGCAGGGGTAAAAGTTTTCCGTATTGTGACAGAATTCCGTATTTTCAGGGGCCGACCAGGTCATTTTTCCAAATCGTTTAAATCCGAGGAGAAAAAAAAAATTTTTGAGGGGGGGGGTACCCCTTTATCTCGTATCTATTGCAAGTCAATAGATTTCCAGATGCCCTATCAATAAAATTTATTGCCCCACTGCATTTGCTTTGTCCGGGGCTGATCTCGGTCAGTAATGTCTCCCGTCAAACGCACTCGCCCTAAAAACAATGAAATTCAAAGAATTTTGTAATTTCGGGGATAATTTGCGCCGAAATGTTTACAGTCACTCACTCTTGCTTAGGGTTTCCCGATTCTAAATATAGATGCTGAACCGGAACGTTCTAAGGTTATTGTATGATGTTATATTGTTCGTGTCCAAAATGTTGCGGCTGTGTTTTGATTGACCGGTTTGCCTACTTTAACGTTTTTGCCACTAGGATTGTAAAACAAAATAAAGCATTAATAAAGCCCTTTGTTTTAGGGGACAAATATTGGCTGTAATTTGATTATTTGCTAGCGAAAGATGGCTCAGTTTAAATTATCTTTGTTCTTTTCAATAACAAATGGATGTCAGAGCTGGGGATCGGCAACTATCTTTCGAAGTTGATAGTACGTGCTACTCAGATGCCGAAGCGACCGAAAAAGGGGGAAAAGTTTTATTCATACACTAGTCCGATTTGTAGTGGTGGGCCAATGATTGACAATAGTCGGAAGTCGGTTGGTTTTGGCTTCCGGTTGCGATTAGCTCTTGAGAAATCCCGGAATCGATTGCGGTCGGTACCGAAGCTCGCTCGGTCGTGAGACGTGAATACTGGTTTGTAGCGCTTGGTTTTGTGACTGATATTAATCACACTCTAGGATTCAATATAGTGATAAAAAACACAAAAATTGGCTGGAAAAATGAGAAAGAAATTTTTGTCCATGGATGTCTTGTCAAAACTCGACAACTCGGCAAGTTTCTTATTTGATCCCTGAGACCGGGTTTTGACGCTTGGAAATTTGAAATGACATGTCTTTGACGCTGAAAAATATTTGCTTAATTGTCAATCTGACGCATGAAATTATCGTCAAGAGCTTCATATAACCTAGCTTGTGCACATCCGGCAGAAATATGGGCTAAACACGATCAGTATAAAATGTGAAGGACACGCGCGTGATCTAATGAAGCTGGCGAGTCATTTACGAGAACGTAATAACGGTGTTAATCCTGTGATCTAGTGTAAAGTGACAGATTTTAAAGTTACCTGCTATTCAAAATGACTAACTGATGTCAAATCATGTGGTAATACTTCTCCAGAAATTAATTGACACGAAAAATTGATCGCCAAAAAAAAACGTGAAAACCCATGACACTACCATGATCAGCGTGGCATCGTCCGATCAGAGGGACTTCAAACTATCTTCTCATCTTTGGTTTGGAAATTAAAATTTAAAGATCAAAATAAATGATATTAAACTTAATATCATGTAGACAAATTGTCAAAGTATTTAAAGCAAAAAGGCATTCTCAGTTCAATGGAGAAACCGATTGTACAACCAATAGCTAGTTGGTTTGCTCTTCCGGTTACAAAGTGATAGTAAAATTTTGCATTTAAACTGATTGCCCCACACTGCCGATTTGATAGATTTTTTTACAGGAATTGGACCAGTTCCATGGTATATCACTTACCTACTTGTTTTAGCAAACATTAGAATTGATTTTGCCAAAAATGTTTGCACATTTCAGGACAGGTTCTTAAAGTGTTTGAAGAGCTTTTAACTGTGATTATGTAGATCTATCTATAAAATCTTGTTTGCGCATGTCACATGAAAACAGAGTATCTTTTAATAGGCTGTCATTAAAACTTGATATTTTAATGAAATTATGTAGTTTAGATCTGAACCCCCATCCTTGTTTGTGTACCCCAAACTCCAGTTACCAAAGGGTACAAAAAGCTCAAGCTAGAAAATGCACAGCACACTCTGTCACATTCTCCCTGATAAATTAGCCATTCTTAAAGAGAGTTGTTTTCCTATTTGACAGATTTGATTTTATTCTTTTGACAGAAATTTAGCACACGTGATTGCATTTTAATGAATCAAATATTAAATACTAGATATGTCCTTTTCTCATACTTGTTGTACTTTCAAATACAAAACTGATATAGGGCTAATCTGATTAGGTCCTGTGTACAAAATGGAGATAAAAGAGGACAAAAATAACATGGGTGCTAAAAACTTTGAGATTTTCTTAGGTTTTAGCATATCATATCTTTCATTTGTTTTCAAGATTTTTTCAACTTTAAAATGCTAAAACTGGATCTCATCAGAGGAATTTGATGCTTATAAAATAGCTAAATCTCAGGAGCTTCCGGGGGCCTCTGGCCCCCTGGACCCCTGGCCAAGGCGTTGCCCTGGACCCACCGGGGGCCCTAGCGGCCCCCAGGCCCCCAGCTCAATTTTCAGTATTTTCAGATTTTTTAACTTTTACCCCTGATTTTGTGAAGTACTGGTTAAAGAAACTCAAGGACAGCATGGATAGGTACACTGGCTGCTCTGTTATTTATGATGCCTTTTAACCCTTTACCACACAAATCCGACTTTTGACACCCCTGATAGAGAAGGCTTTTGAAAACATTGTGGGAAAAGGAGAAAATGCTGGTAACCAGCATTTTCTCCTTTTCCCCACAATGTTTTCTACTCTATCAAAAACAGAATTCATCATTTGAGCCACATCTTAATTGTTGTCTGCAAATGCTTTCAGTTTGGACTAGTCTAAAATTGGTTGTGTGGTAAAGGGTTAATGCCCCTTGCATGATAACTTTTTGAAAACAGTTTGACAGATGGAGAAATTGCTGAAAATTATTCTTACTACATGGAAGATAAATTTTTAGAATTGTCTTTTCCTTTCAGGTGTGATTTGAGATAATTTTGCAACAGGTATTGAAAACATCCTTGTTGAAGTATTCATCAATGAATTAAGTTTTTTGCATAATACATTAACACATTTTAAAAAAAAT
Source organism: Hippopus hippopus (assembly GCA_946811185.2). NCBI lineage: Eukaryota > Metazoa > Mollusca > Bivalvia > Cardiida > Cardiidae > Hippopus > Hippopus hippopus. Next base: position 41,570,985 of record OX328100.1, read on the forward strand.
GTTTGTGTCTCTTTTTTTTCCCCAAAGATGTTTTGTCAACTCATTTCATTGCATGTGTTTTGCATTACTGTTTTACATCTCTTTATAATGCATTCCTAAACTGTTGATCATAAAGGTCAGTTGTGTTGGAGTAAATATGATTATACATAAATAACCCACTGATGTCATTATCCTTACTGCCTTAGCTAGGTTCAGAAATCAGGATTACTGTAACACAGTATTTTGTGGTGTAAAAAGAGAATGCACCACATAATTATGCTTATAAACAGAAAACATTATATTTATTTGGTCTATCATGAATTAACAAAGGAAGAGAAGAGAAAGTGTGGATAAATCGGATGTGCAGTCTGATTATGGTCCACACTTTCACGTAAAAACACCAGGTCCTAAAATTTCTAATAGCAGACTTTGGGTTGGAAGAATCAAAAGTTAAGAGAGAATTCATTATTTTCTTAATGCTGAAATTCATTTTTAACTGGTCAGGGCATTTAAAAACCAGTCAAAAAATGATATGAATGACAAGTATACAAAAGGCAAATGTTTGAAGAAAAGGAAAATATCATTTTATTTTAATGTGGAAGGTGAAAAATATGTTAGAAAAGGAGCAATGGTTTGTTACAGATATTTATTCCTTTCCCACAATGTTTTAAAAAAGTTGTAAATGGTAAGGCGGCGAAAATTGGTATCTGTAAGGTAGTGATTTCAAGAAGAATACTCTTTTTTTTTTCAGGAAGGTAAAAAACAGTTTGATAAACAGACCCAGAAGTTTTGTGCTTCACTTGACAGATATTTAAACTTAAAAACAAAGATTGGAGACAGTACTTTCAAAGAGGTAAGGGCTTTTTTTCTTGTAACGATTTTAACTCATTTCTGCACAGCCTAGTGTTGGACCTATCAAGGAGCAAGTGGCATATAGGAGACACATTTGAAAAGATTGAAGGGAAAAGAGCATAATTATGAGCAAAAATTTATAATTTACTCATGTCTGGACATGTGAATGTAATCCTAGCCTTTGCAGACAATGTGGATTAAGATTAGACTGCACAGAATGTGCTGTCTGATCTTTGGTTCACACCATCAACTTCTCTTTTCTAGACAATGATCAGAATGCCCGAATGTAGAAGTGAATAAAATTTTCAGCCTTCAAAAAAATCAAAATTGTTTATTCAGCATGGAAAATTTAATATAACTGCAGTTTTTAGTGAATTTTCAGTATTATTATTTTTTTAACCGTAAACCCATTCCAAACAATGCCATGTTTTGATAACCCTATGGCCAAAAAATTTTTAAAACATCATTGGTAACCAACATTTTCTGCATTTCCCAGCATATTTTCTTCCCTTTTACATACAGACTCTATCAGTTCAGTTTGTGGTCTGCAAATGCATTCAATTTAGAAAAGTCTTAAGATTTTGTCATTTGGTGCGGACTTAATAATTGCAGGTCTTTAGTACCCTTCATATTTTTTTGTCTCCATTTGTACATGTATAGATATGAGCCATGCTGTGTGAAAAGGGCAGTTATTCCTTTCCCAAACAACAAATTTTAGACTCCTTGAAATTCAAAACATCTACAGACAACAAATACAAAATGGGTACAAATGAGCTTAAGCTGTCTGACAGGGTAGAAAACTTTGAGGGAAAAGGAGAAAATGTTGGTTACCAGCATTTTCTCCTTTTCCCACAATTTTTTCATAAGCGTTCTTTCCAAAGGTCCTGAAAACCAGGGATTGTTTGGTAAATGGTTAATACATCTTCTTGATGCACAATACGAAAGAAGTGATCACATAATTATGGATCTAAAAAATCCATTTTGTTTAACAACTGACTGAATCATGTGGTAAACTGGTCCATTGACATGCAAAAAATTGACAGATAACAAAAAGTTGAGACCCAGCTCTGCACAGACTGCGCGGGCTGACCTGAGTGGATTCTTTTTGCAGATGCATCATGCCCCCTTTTCACAGAGCATGGCTTATATATCTCATGTTTTTGCACCATTTTATACAGGCTGATGCGACATTAGATTTAGAAAGAAGAGGTTTTTACCAGCATTCTATGAAGTATGTATTGTCATTACAAGAGGTGCAAGAACGAAAGAAATTTGAATTTGTTGAAATAGTAAGTACCCCACATTGTTTTTTGGATTATTTATGTGATTTTTGATTACCAGGACTATGCGTGGCATTCTTGAAGCTACTGGCTGCTTTTTCATATCAACAAAGATTTTGGAGATGAACAAATCGAGGACTATGCATGGCACTCTTGAAGCCACTGGCTGCTTTTCTGTATCAACAAAGAGCATACTGTTGGGAGAGGAAAAAATTTGCTTTGTCTCATAATGACTATCATAAATGCTCAAAAAGAGGTTTTGTCATACCATAACTCAAACTCATAATCCTGATATTGGTAATCTTGCCTATTACCATAATGCTGTTAGTCTAGGCTGTTAACTCTTTATCAGAGGATAAAATTGTACACTTGTCTAAATTTAAAGCATTCTCAACATTAAATTCAGTGTGATTAATGTGATTTGTCTTTGATAAGGTAAAAAACATTGTGGGGAAAAGAGAAAATGTTTGTAAGCAGTATTTTTCTTCTTTTCCCACAATATGTTTTACCCTTTCAACGACAAATTCCATAATTCTGGTTCTTTTGCAGTGTAAATGATATTCAGCAGAAAATAATAAGATAATAAACTTTCAAACTCCATTTCATTAAAAACAAGCCTGGCAGTATTTTTCAGATCAGTTTTATCTCAAAATCTGCTAACTCTTTGCCAAACAACAAAAATTTAGACTGGTCAAAAGTGAACAATGACACATTATACTGGGAATCATCCTTGAAAGAGTAGAAAGCGTTGTTGGAAAAGGAGAAAATGCTGGTTACCAGCATTTTCTCCTTTTCCTACAATGCTTTCAAAAGACTTCTTCCTACAGGTTGTAAAAACAGGATTTTTTTTCATAAAGAGTCAATTAAGAAGGACTACTGTAAATTAACTCTTGTACTGCTAAATAAGTAAAATGAAACTCTTAAGCCGATAGTAAAAACCCAAAATTTGCTATTTCAAAGGTATTCTTTTGAGGGAAAGTATGTCCTTATCGGACAGTGTAGATCACAGATCAGACTGCACGTTCTGTGCAGTCTGATCTTGATCTTCACTGTCCGCAAAAGGTCAACGAGTCGCGCTTAGCAGCCAAAGGGTTAAAGACATGGATGTATTTCATCTCTGTCTGCTACAGTTAATCTTCTTTTATCTTTTTTTTCCAGTTACTGGTGTTTATGTATAGTCTACTTACGTTTTACCATGAAGGTAAGATTCCAGGTCTGATGTATGTATTGTAACAATGCAAATAGCCCAGAGGATGATCAGTCAAAAGAAATGAGTCATGCTGTGAGAAAAGGGGGCTAAATGCATCTGCAAAAAGTAGGGCAGTCTGTGAAAAGGGGGCTAAATGCATCAGCAAAAAGTAGTGCAGTGTGTGAAAAGGGGCTAAATGCATCTGCAAAAAGTAGTGCAGTCTGCACCTTATTTGTTTTTGGTCAATTTTCAGTGTGTCAAAGGACCAGCCTTACCCATGATTCTGCCAGATTATAAGCGAAATGGATTTTATGGATCCATAATTATGTGATGACTTGCTCAGTATAATGCATCATGGAGATGCATTAAACCCACTTTTACCAGAGCATGGCACAAAAATAGTATCATTTTATATATTACATTTTTTCACCCAGTCATAGTATTGACTCATTCACTCTACCAAATGACAGACATGTAGACTTAGATATATTACAAGCATTTGAAGAAATTAAACAAGACTCAAGTGGTTGGAAAGGTAAAAAATGTTGTTGGAAAAGGAGAAAATGCTGGTTATCATCAGTTTGTCATTTTCAAACATGTTTTCAAAAAACCAGATCATTCATTGCAAATGTGTTTGTCATTATCTCGAAATGTGAATGGTAAATTTTGTGACTTTATGACTATATTCATCAGTATGAAAAGTTTATGATTAAATTCCTTACTTTTCTTTGCAGGTCATGAAACTGCTGCTGATCACATGCTGTACTTAAAAACACTTCAACAAACACTACAAAAGGTAACCATACTTGTCTTTGCCCTGAGGAAGTCAAATTTAAAACTAATTTCACGAATAAACTGAACCTACCAGTAGTGTTTAAATCATATACCAAAGAACTCTGTATTTTAATGACCCATAAGTAGACTATTGAAACATTTTCGGAACAGGGGAAAATGCTGGTAACCAGCTTTTTCTCCTTTTTCCACACTGTTTTCTGCACTGTCAGATAAACATCCCATCATTGTGCCCATTCAATTTGTCATCTTCAAATGCATTCAATTTTATCCAGTTCAGAACTTTGTTTTCTGGTAATGAGGAATTTTAACGACCCTGAGAAAGAAAGCTTTTTAAAAGAATGGGAAAAGGAGAAAATGCTGGTTACCAGCATTTTCTCCTTTTCCCATAATGTTTTCTACCCTTCCAAAAACTAATCTTAATGCTTGAGTCACATTTATTTTGTTGTCTGCAAGTCCTTTGGACGAGTTTGTACTGTATAGAGTTGACTCATTCACTTTTAACTGAATAAACACTTTCTTGAAGGTGTAAAAGAGTTTCCACTGAAATTTATGATCAGTTTGATAGTAGAATGATGTCAGGTAGTGGATGGTGTAGAATGAAGATCAGATTGCATGTTCTTTGCAGCCTTATCTTAACCCTTTACCAAACAATTCAGGGTTTACACGACCTTTGGCTAGAGTGTTTTTAAAAACCTTGCTTGAAAAGGAGAAAATTGTGGTCTGCGGATGTTTTTCATTCAAAAGAGTCAAAACTTTGTCGTTTAGGAAAGGGTTGATATAGATGTCTACAAAAAGCTATTTGTTTAAGTCACCCCAGGTAGTGCAAAGATAAAGTTCTAAAGCACAATAGATAATATCAAAATTGGTGTCAAAGCTCTCAAAACTACAGTTTTCTGCTGTTTCAGACCAGAACCAATTTTGAAGCCACAAAAGAACAAGCTGAGAATCTAATGTTAAAGATGTTGGAAGCTAGAGGCTCTGTAAGTAAAGATGAATTTTACCATTTGGTTGTTAGCTCTTTACAAATCAATCCAGTTTTTTAATGACCTAGAGGAAGAAAGTTTTTGAGATGTTGTGGGAAAAGGAGAAAATGATAGAAACCAGAGTTTTCTACTTTTCACACAGTGTATGAAAGACAAAGCATACTGTTAGAGCCACATTTAATTCTTTATCTGCAAATGTTTTCTACATGGATGATACCATAATTTTCTTAAGAATTTTATTCTTTACCTGAAAACAAAATCTTAGACTCGTTAAATCCTTTACCAAACAATCCCTGGTTTTTATGATCCTGAGGAAGAAGCCTTCTGAAAACAATGTGGAAAAAGGGGAAAATGCTGGTAACCACCATTTTCTCCTTTTCCCACAATGTTTTCTACTCTACTAAAGTCAAGTTTTAATTTTTGAGTCATGTTTATTTTGTCGTCTGCAAATGCTTTCAATTTGGACAACGTGTAAAATTTTGTCGTTTGGTAAAGAGTTAAATTTGAAAGCATTTGAGGATGGAACCTTAAATGGGGCTCAAATGATGGGATTGTTTTAGAAGGTGAAAACTATGGGAATTTTTTCAAGTTGTTTTCAAAAACTTTCTCCCTCCAGGTTGTTCAAACAAGTCTTAATTTGGGAAAATGGGTCAGTTGCAAAGTTTTATAAATAAATGAATGTTGCTATGACAATAGGTAAGATATTTGAGATAAGAAACTACAGGAAAAATTTTAAAAAATTAGGTTATGGAGTGGATTCGACTTTCTTTTAAGTTTTCCAGTGGGCTTGAAAAATTCTGAAAATCTGTAAGTTCAGTGAGAGCAACCTCTCCATTTGTTTTTGAAGTCTTCAAGTAAAGGGAGGTGCCCATGCCATGTTAGGGAAATGAATTTAGTGTCAGATTCTAGAATAGGTGGTATCTTTGGTGTGGAAATATCTGAATGTCATATAATATAAGAAACTGTTAAAGGTAGCACATGTGTCTTGTTGCAGTGTGAAATTTTTATTTGTTTGGCATGGTTATTGCTTTTTATAGATACATGACAGTAGGAACAGGTTTTAACCCTTTACCACACAACCCCGACTTTTAACAACCCTGAGAAAAGAAGCCTTTTGAAAACATTGTGGGAAAAGGAGATAATGCTGGTAATCAGCATTTTCTTCTTTTCCCATAATGTTTTCTACCCTATCACAGACAAATTCTATTGTCTGAGTCACAGTCAAATTGTCGTCTGCAAATGCTGTCATGTTGGACAAGTCTACATTTTTGTTGTTTGGTAACGAGTTAATCATTTGCTGTGGTGGATATTAGATTTAGAGAGTGATTTTAACCCTTTACCAGACGACAAAATTTTAGCCTTGTCTAAATTGAAAGCATTTGCAGACGAAAATTTTAATGTGACTCAAATGTTGCAAATTTTCTTTGATAGGGTAGAAAACATTGTGGGAAAAGGAGAAAATGCTGGTTACCAGCATTTTCTCCTTTTCCAACAATGTTTTCAAAAGGCTTCTTTCCCAGGGTCATTAAAAGTCGGCATTGTGTGGTAAAGGGTTAATTGATGGTGATATCAGATAGATCTTTCACAAACTGTTCTTGCTACGTTTTCATCACTATACAAATTTTTAGTAGTGCAGGGATATTCACTCGAAGAATTTCATTGTTGTGGCATTTCTGTGTTTTACCAAACAAAAGAATTGTAGACTTGTCCAAATTCAAAACATTTGGAGACGACAACCTGAGCACGACTGCAAGAATTTAATTATACTGCAAAATACTGTGGGAAAAGGAGAAAATGCTGGTTCCCACAATGTTTTCAAAAGAGTTCTGTCTGAGGCTCATTAACTCATTACCAGACGACAAAATTTTTGACTAGTCCAAATTGAAAGTATTTGCAGACGACAAACGTGAATCAAAAATTGAAATTCGACTTTGGAAGGGTAGAAAACAATGTGGGAAAAGGAGAAAATGCTGGTTACCAGCATTCTCTCCTTTTCCCACAATGTTTCCAAAAGCATTCTTTCTCAGGGTTGTTAAAAGTCAGGATTGTGTGGTAAAGAGTTAAAAACTTCTGATTGTCTGGTAAGGGGTTAAACTTCACCTGTCTAGCTCTGTTTAATGACCCTGAAAAATGAAAGCTTTCTTAAACATCGTACAAAAGTTCATGGTTTTTTTTTCTACAATGTTTCATACCTATATACAAATGATATGAGTTGGGTTGAATTTATTGTCTTTAAATGCTATCAGGTAGACATGTGCAAATTTTTTTTGTTGAATGATAAGAAACTGATCAGCAAGGTAGTCACAGAGTTGGGCCAGAGTTTACTGCAGTGCTTTGTATGTTGTATCTTGTCACAATTATTCTTGTTTTAGTAGTTTCTTTTCTCTGTCACATTTGTCCCTTCAGCAAAAAATGCCAAGTTTTGACAATTCTTATGAATAAGGCTTTTTGAAAACATTTTAGGAAAAGGAGAAGGTGCTTGGTATCAGCATTTTCTACATTTTCCACAATATTTTCTTCTTGTTTATAGACAAGCAGACAAATCCCATTATTTCAGCTATGTCTTCAGATAAAAAAATTTAACCCTTTACCATGCAATTCCAATAATCCCTGAAGATATATGCTTTTTAAAAGACTGTGGGGAAAAGGAGAAAGTGTAGGTATCCAGCATTTTCTCCTTTTCCCACAATGTTTTCAACCCTTCGAAAAATAAATTTCCATTTTTAGTCTCATTTTTCTTGTCATCTGCAAATGCTTTTAATTTGGACTAGTTTGGCATTTGGTAAAGAGTTAATTGAAAATGAAATAGACAAGTAATATAATTATTGTTATTGCAAGGATCCTCTTTGAGGCAGAAAAGTGAAGAACAAATGACATGAAGTTTAGATAGATGCTTTATTAGGTTAGAAGTTGTGTAATTTTGTTGTGATTGTCAAATACTTCTTAGCAGCTGGTGGGAAGTTCGTACCAGAATGCGTCCTGGCCAGACCTTATAAACCAGACTGCTGACAAGGTACTTTATGCTATGTTCACTGATGGTTCATTGTTGCATCATGAAAGCCTCACTTTTTTTGTTACCGAATGTACCTTCTGGAAATATACAGTAAAACCTGTCTTAGTGGCCACCTGTATTAAGCAAGCAGCTTCAATTAAGCAAGCATATATTGCATTTTCAAAGAACACAGAATGTGTTGAAATGTATCCATACTATATTTTAACCCTTTACCACATGGCAAAATTTAAGACCTATCCAAATCGAAAGCATTTGCAGACGACAATTTCATACTGGCTCAAATGACGCAACTTTTCTTTGATAGGGTAGAAAACTTTGTGGGAAAAGGAGAAAATGCTGGTTACCAGCATTTTCTCCTTTTCCCATAATGTTTTCAAAAGGCCTCTTCTTCAGGGGCGTTAAAAGGCGTCATTGTGTGGTAAAGGGTTAACCACAAAACAAAAAAACATAGACTTGTCAAAAGTTAGAGTGTGTGGATGATATTTTAGATGTGGCTCAAATGTTTGAATTTGTCTTTGTTATGGTAGAAAACATTGTGGGAAAAGGAGAAAATGCTGGTTACCAGCATTTACATTTTTTCTAATAATATTTCTTAAAACTTAGGATTGTGTGGTAAAGAGTTAAGCAAGCACTTGTCTTCAGCAAGCACATTTTCAGTGTTCCATGGTTACTTGCTAATACTGATTTGACTTTACATCCAAGTGCATGTTTTGACATTGTACAGATTTACTCCTTTTCCCTCAATGTTTTCAACAGATGCAGTTATGAAAAAAGTTCTGTTGTATAGCTTTGCAATAATCTCATAAAATATTGCAACACTTTCACCATCTGTAAACATGTTTTTGTTTCCTTTTGCTGCTTGGAAAACAGCCTAGTGAAAGAAACTTCTCCAAATTTGCAATATTTCCTTTTGCCACAGACTTTGTAATTTTCTAGTACTAGTATTTGTCCTTAATATAATTGGGTTATTGACATAATTAACTGTAGCACATGAATGCATACGAAAACAATTTGGTTAAAGGTGTAATTACTTTGAACAAACAATTGCTTCTTTTCCAACAATGTTTTCACAAGTAGACTGCTGCAAGGTGAAAAATTTTCTACAAGAAGTGGTGAGTTAAGTCTGCACCAAACAAAAAAATTCAGACTTGTCCGAATTGAGAGCATTAATTGTTGCAGATGGAAAGTCAGAAAAAGACCAAATAATATTACTTGTTTGCAAAAAGTTACAAAACATTTTGGGAAAAGGAGAAAATGCTGGCTACCAGCATTTTCTCCTTTTTCTACAATGTTTTTGAAAGTCAGTTCCTCAGGGTGGTTAAAATGAAGGGTTGTTTGGTAAAGGGTTAAAATAGTATAGAAATATGGACTAGTTTGATGTACAGTATTTCCAGAAGTGTACTGTTATCACTGCTCAGGTAATGTATCACATTGGCTTTGGTAGCACTGTGGCCTGACACTGTAGTTCGAAACTTTCTACAAATATGTACCAGAAACTGAATATGTTCAAGACACATTTCTTAAGATACCTGGCAAAAGGCAATCAAGAGATTTTGTCCCTTAATCTTAGAAATTTTTGTTGCTTATATTACAATCTGTCCTTTTTACCAAAGCATTTGGCAGAGGTTTAAAAATCACCTTTTGTGATAAATTTGTTTTTAATCTGATTGTGTTGTTTCAGGTCCTAGCATGTGCTATGAAAGCCTCATTTCTTGTTGTATGCTACAGAAACGAATGTTCTATATGCATCCTCTTTAAAGAATGCCATTTTCCTGTTGCATTTTGAAAGTTTAGTTGACCTGTCATGTGCATGTTGTAGTATCAGTTGACAAGAAGTGCAACATTTTTGCTGCAATGGATGCAACACCATATGGCTTGCAACACGCAAAAAGGGACATTCGGACATTTGCGTAAAGAGTCGTCTCGGATCAGCCTGCGCAGTCCGAACAGGCTAATCCGAGACGGCACTTTATGACTACATTAGATTTTGTGCTACAGTAGACTTGCGCAAAACAGAAAATTACATAAAAGCGGAAAGTGCCGTCTCGGATTAGCCTGCGCGGACTGCGCAGGCTGATCCGAGACGACACTTTACGCAAATGTCCGAATGCCCCTTTTCGCGTGATGCAAGCCATATAACAATTGAAGTCATCAGTAAAAATGGGACAACTTCACATTGAAAGATTTTTCCTCCATTTGTCATAGTGTTTTGTATTTACCTGGTAGCTGTATTTGTATCATTCTTATTGAAAATGCTTCAAAAGCTGTGTACGTGCTTGACGTGATGTCTGACAGATTTTAGATTCTACTTTGTGTCAAGTACATGTAGTGTATTCAAACTTCTACCAAACGACATAATTTTTAGACTAGTCCAAATTGGAAGCATTTGCAGACCACAAAATTAATCTGACTCAAAAATTTAAATTTGTTTTGGGAAGAGAAGAAGACATTGTGGGAAAAGGAGAAAATGCTGGTTACCAGCATTTTCTCCTTTTCCAGCAATGTTTTCAGAAGGCTTTTTTCTCAGGATCATGAAAACCAGGGATTGTTTGGTAAAGGGTTAAACCTTTACCAAAGGATTCTGTGTTTTACCAACTCTGAGGAAGAAGGCTTTTGAAAATATTGTGGAAAGGGAAGAAAATGCTGGTAACCAACATTTCCTCCCATTCTCACACTACTTTTTAGGGCATGTAATTTAGACTTGACCAAATTGATTCCATGTGCAGATAACAAATCAAATGTGGCTGAAATGATGGGATTTGTAACAGGAAAGGTAGAAAACATTGTAGGAAAACGGAAACAATGCTGGCAACCAGCATTTTCTCTCTTTTCCATAGTGTTTCAAAAGCCATCCTCTGTAGGATCATTTAATCCTAAGATTGATTGGTAAATTTTTTAAAAGACAGTGTATGTCGCATTAGTTTGCACAGACTTATTTTTCATAACCTTGCAGTGCACTTCTAATCAAACTGTTTGAATCGCTGTATTGATTCCTAGATCTATAGTATGAAGGGAGATAACTGCTTAATTTTACCAAACCACAAAATTTTACACTGGTTCATATCAAAAGCTTAACAGGTAATGAAATTTGTCTTTTAGATAAAATTTGTCTTTGGATAGAAAACATTTTGGGAAATGGAAAAATGGCTGTGTACTAGCATTTTCTCTTTATCGCATCATGTTATTGAAGGCCATTTCTCTCAGGTTCCTTAAAACACAGGTGTGTTTGGTAAATGGTTGATGTTTTACATATACATGTTTTATAAATGGAGATAACATTGCATAGAAATAGACTAATGACATTTTGCTTCCTTTTGTTCTACAACTAGCTACAAGCCATGAGCCAGGCAGCTATGATGGTAAGACAGGGTGTTGTAGTGTGTAACAAAAATGGGGTTAAAAATACTCGCTAAACATAACCGCAGCAAAAACAAGAAAAATATAGATGTCGGGATTCTTAAGATTGAATAAAGAGTAGATTTTGTACAGGCAAAGGATTTTCATCACCAGTGTACTTTAACAGCTTTTATTTTTATTATCCTCATTTACATTTTTTGCTATCTGGAAAGAATCTTAACACACTTTTAGGCAAAAAATTATGGAAGATTAACCCTTTACCACACAATGACGCCTTTTAACACCCCTGAAGAAGAGGCCTTTTGAAAACATTGTGGGAAAAGGAGAAAATGCTGGTAACCAGCATTTGCTCCTTTTCCCACAAAGTTTTCTACCCTATTAAAGAAAAGTTGCGTCATTTGAGCCACTATGAAATTGTCTTCTGCAAATGCTTTCAATTTGGATAGGTCTTAAATTTTGCCGTGTGGTAAAGGGTTAAGGAAACTTGTAAGCCATTGGATTAATTTTTAATTGTCTATAATTATTCCAATTTTTAAGCTTTAAGAGCCAAACTCCTCTTGAATCACCAGCATCAATTGTTCTCCATGGATATCATTGGAAGATGAATAAGTGACAGGTCAGAAACATGGTAAAATTTCATGTTTGGCTTCCATGAAATCATGGTCGTATCTGGGTAAAGGTCTTGGTCATTAGGTAACATTTGTTTGAAACCTTTTGAGCTTTTGAGAACTGCAGCGTATGGTTATCATCCAATCTTGGAGAAGCTTTGTGAAAAGGTTTCATGATTTGTTACATTGAAATCTTCAGTTTTAAAACTGGATCATGTATGAACAAAAAATTAGTTCACTAAATCATTTGATCGAAAATCTCCCATAGTATTCATTGAATCTTCACAAGAGAATATTTTGTATGAGATTGTCACAAGGGGGGGGGGGAGGAGGGGGGGGGGGTGTTGAATTGTCTTAATGATGGTGTTGTTTATAGTTTGCTTTTTAAAGGCTTTTGAAATCACAGGCAGATATTTTTCTTATGCTTACATCTTTTCTGCTAGAGCCCGAATGTGTTGAGCTTTTAACAAATCTAATGGATGTACCTGATTGGAGTTCCTTTGTCCGCTTTGTAATGTAAAAATTAAAAGAAAGTACTTCAAGGATTTCAAGTTTGATGATTTTGAAGATAGTTTAGAATCTAACAGTTATGAGACAATACACTTACTTGTTAACTGAATAAAATCATTTAGCATGTGTTTTACTTCCGCGACACAATCAAAATAAATCTAAGCCTATGACCACATTGACTGATGCGGAAAAAAAAATTCCTGATTTTTAAAAAAAAAATTCCTAAAATTTGAACATGGAATTACAAAAATTCCTGAAATGGGCCCTTAATGAGAGCACTGTAATAGATGTAGATCATGCTGCACATAATGTCATTTTGATTTTCAAATTACACTGTGGGATACACATATTTCGTAAGTTTTGTATAAAACTGTATTTCATCAGCAACTTTTTTCCCTTTGTATCATGGTATTTCATTTGATTTGTTCACTAGTTTCACACTAGTAATACAAATAGTTATTAATACAATGTATGGCATGAATCATTGTTTTTGGTTTTCAAAGATGAGTATGATAGATACTGGTAAGTTATTTCAATTACTGTACCATTCCACATTATGTAATTTAAAAAGAAATAGTCTCATGAAAATTGAGAGAATAAATGCTATGACCTAGATAATTCAAGCATACGATAATATTGATTTATCTGCATATTTCCAATCCGAAAGAGACTTGTTTCTAATGATTGGAAACAGACTTGTCACGAAAAAGACCTATAATGCCAATTTCAAGGCTATAATGACCATAATACCTAACGAACTATCGGATGGCATAGACCAGCATTGGTAACCGTCTTTATCTCCTTTTTCCATTATGTTCTCAAAACTAGTGGAGACAAATCATATCATTCTAGTTGCAATTGATTTATTGTCAGCAAATGCTTTTAGTTGGGACAAATTTATAATTTTGTAATCAGTAAAGAGTTTAACTCCCTACCAAACGACAAAATTTTAGACTAGTCCAAATCGAAAGCATTTGCAGACGAAGAAATAAATGTGACTTAAAAGTTGAAATTTGTTATGGGAAGGGTAGAAAACATTGTGGGAAAAGGAGAAAATGCTGGTTACCAGCATTTTCTCCTTTTCCCACAATGTTTTCAAAAGTCTTCTCTTCCAGGGTCATTAAAACTCAGGATTGTGTGGTAAAGATTTAATTCTTCTATGAATTTTTACTTTTTTAGCTTTAATTTCAATTTAGTTTACTGTATGGAAACAAAATGCTGATATGATTTTGACATTAGCTTTGCATTCCCAGGTAATTTTGATACCAGCCTTGCATTTCCTGTGCATTCAGAATTTTGTTTTCTGCCTCTAGTTTTAACCTAGATGCAATAGTGCTGTATTTTTTTTTATGACATTTTCACTGTCTGCCAATGAACTATCTCCCTTTATTTGAAGCTTAGATTATTAAATTACCTTTTTTTTTTTAATATTCAATACATTTTTTATCTACCCTCTATTTTATCATTTGAAAGATGACCATTCATGTAATACTCTATCTTTCTTTGTCCTTGTTTAATGTTTGAGTGTGGTGAGACGTTAAAAAAAAAAAAGCCTAAATTATGTCGTCTGGCATAGAGTTAGTATCTTTGCCAAATAACAAACTTTTAGACACATCCAAATTGAAAGCATTGCAGCAAACAAATCAAATACTGCTTCAATGAATAGATTTATGTTTGAAAGGGTAAAAGCATTGAGGGAAAAGGAGAAACTGGTGGATACTATTATTTTCTCCTTTTCCACAATGCTTTAATGCTTTCATAAACCTTAGGATTGTTTAATCCTCAGGATTGTTTAATCCTTTACCACACAATGCCAACTTTTAACAACACATAGGAAGAAGCCTTTTGAAAACATTGTTGGAAAAGGAGATAATGCTGGCCACAATGTTTTCTACCCTATCAAAGAAAAATGGCATCATTTGAGCCACATCGAAATTGTCATCAGTCTGTAAATGCTTTTAAGATGTCATGTTTTTTTCTGTATTGTTCCTTAACCGTTTCTAGCACAGTCTTTAGTTTTATCAACCGGGAAAGAAAGCTGTGCAAAACGTTGCAGAAATAGGAAAAATAGGTTCCTTTTCCCACATTGTTTTCTGTCCAATTAAGGATGAATTTTTACAGTAATACTTAATTTTTCATCTACAAATCCTTTCAACTTGGACCACTCTAAAATTTTGTTATCTGGTAAATACTTAAAACTTTTCAGTTACTCTCTTTAAAAACTTCGATATTGTTTGAAATAAAACTTTTTGGGAAATTTGGAAAATGCCTGCTCATTACTTTGATTTATTTACAAGAGGTATATTTTGAGACTCTAGTATAAGCAAGTATAGTATAAGTTTTTTTTTAATAGTAATACCATTTTAGGTTCATTTCTAGTTAGAATGCATGTATTGACTTATGTTAACCCTTAATCAAACAATCCAATGTTTTAACGACCCAAGGAAAAAGGCTTTGGAAAGCATTGTGAGGAAAGGAGAAAATGCTGGTATGCAGCAATTTCTCCTTCACTCGCAATACTTTTTACCTTTACATAATTCCAGTCATTTTTAATATGTCGACTCTGCAAGAGCTTTCCATATGGAATGGTCTGACAGTTTGTCGTCAAGTAAAGAGTTCATTCATTGCCTTCTGACACAGACAAGTTTGAATGCAATAATAAGCATGAGTTTGTGTGAAAACATTGTAGCAATGGGAGTAATTGCTTCCCTTACCACAGAGTTTCATGCAGGTCTTCTTCAAGTACAGAAAGGAGGCAACCAGTTCTCTCTCACATTATTTTACAACAATGTTGATGAAAAAGTTGAAAAAAAAAAGAAAATCTTGTATTGTTAGATCTGTTCTTGTATATTTTCAGAAACCAGTTGATAATACAGGTACCATGAAAGGCATGGTGAGACAGGGCTACTTATATCTAATGGAGAAAAGTACGTATCTTTGTCTCAACCATAGAGCACCAAGTAAACCCAACAGACCTTTTAACCCTAAGGCTGCTAAGCATGACTCACTTACCTTTTGCAGACAAGGTAGATGAAGATCAGACTGCACAGAACATACAGTCTGATCTTTGGTCTACATTGTCCGATAAAGACATATTTCTGCATCAAAAAATACCCTTGAAATAACAAAATTTGGGTTTTCAATATTTCCTTAAAATTTTCATTTCATTTATTTAGCAGGGTAAGGGTTAAATCTACAGTTAACCCTTTACCACACGGCAAAATTTAAGACCTATCCAAATTGAAAGCATTTGCAGACGACAATTTCATAGTGGCTCACATGACGCAACTTTTCTTTGATAGGGTAGAAAACTTTGTGGGAAAAGGAGAAAATGCTGGTTACCAGCATTTTCTCCTTTTCCCACAATGTTTTCAAAAGGCCTCTTTTTTAGGGGCGTCAAAAGGCGTCATTGTGTGGTAAAGGGTTAAGACCCAATTTATTGCCCTTTACTAAATAATCCCGTGTTTTAATGAACCTAAGGAAGAAAGCTTTTGAAAATTTTGTGAGAAAAAGAGAAAATGCTTGTAAACAGTAATTTCCTCTTTTCCCACATTGTTCTTTCTACCCTTTCAGAGAGAATTTCATTATTTAACATTAACATTTAATTTGAGGTCTGCAAGAGCTGTAGATTCGGACCAATCCAAAATCTTATCATTCTGTAGAGAATAAACTTATACATTAGAGCACTGGTGCAGAAAAACAAATTATAAGTTTGTTACTTTAGAGCAATTTATTGGTTTTAACAGGTTTCAACCCTTTACAAGATGTCAAAATTTTAGCCTTGTCCAAATTGAAAGCATTTGCAGACGACAATTTCAGTGTTGTTCAAATGGTGCAATTTTTCTATGGCTGGTTACAAGCATTTTCTCCTTTTCCCACAATGATTTCAAAAGGCTTCTTTCACAGGGTCGTTAAAAGTCGGCATTGTGCAGTAAAGGATTAACAATTCTTTGACCAACATAACTACTGAGAACTCATTCCCTTGGAACCTTATATCATCCCAATTTTACTATATTTCAGAGGCACTAGCTACCACATGGAACAAGCACTGGTGTTGGTACAAAAAAGATGGGAAACAGTTTTATATGGTACCGTACAGTCAAGTCACTGGTAAACTTGTAAGTGACACATTCCTTGTGTTTTGAAAACTTTTCCTGCCTGCATCTCTTGCCACAGTTTTAGACGTGGAAATTTGATGTTCGTTTCTTGAGAAAATTTCACTTGAAAAAGTTGATATTTCTGTTTAACCCTTTACCAAACAGTATGATTTTTGTACAGCCCTTAAGAAGAAGTCTTTTGAAAATATTGTGGAAAAAGTGCTGGAAACCAGCATTTTCTCCTTTTCCAACATTGTTTTCTAACCTTTCATAGCAGCTATCATCTTTTGAGCTACATATAACTTGTCATCTGCGAGTGCTTTTAAATTGATGGAGTCACTTTCTTATTTGATAAAGAGTCAACTCTTTACTGCACAATCCCGAGTTTTAACAACCCTGAGATAAAAAGTTTTTGAAAACATGTTGGGGAAAAAAAAGATCTTTGAGAAAATGCTGGTATCCAGCATTTTCTCCTTTTCCCATAACCTTTTTTAACCTTTGAAAGATTTCTCCAGTCCAGTCATTTTTGTCACATTGAATTTGTTGTCTGCAAATGCTTTCAGTATTGACAAGTCTAAAGTTTTATCATATGGTAAAGAGTTAATCTCTCACAGTATCAGTCAGTTTAGATTCAACATCAGACTGCTCATTTTGTGTAGTCCTTTCTTTATGATGACTGTCTGTAGAAGCAACACATGTTCAAACATCAAAACTTTAGACTTGAGACTCCAAATTGAAATTATTTGCAAAAGACAAAATGAATGTGATTCAAAAACTGAATTTTGTTATAGGAAGGGTAGAAAACATTATTGGAAAAGGATAAAGCATTTCTACTTTTCACCTTTTCCCACAATGCTTTTAAAAGTTTTCTTTCTCAAAGTTGTTAAAAGTCAGCATTGTGTTATGATATGTTAACTTGGTACTATTTGTTTGTGTTGGAGGTTAATGCCATTTTATCAGTTTAAGTTATATCATAGTGGTCATTGCACCTACAGATGTGTTTCCTGGCTTTCTCACACCAGCACTTACACAATCTTCTTTCCAGGCCACTGACTACTTTTCTTTAAATGGTACTAAATGACTGGAGCAAAAAGTTAGTTGATATGAATACAATGAGAAATTAAAATGGAATGAAAAACTTCCATGTAAAATGACCAAGATATGATATAACTGGAAGGTGAGATTCAAATTCCACGGTTGTTTTGATCAGAATTTCTGGTGATATATCAGATGATGTAGATCGAATAGGACTCCATTTTTTGCAGTCTAATCTTGATCCACACTGCAGAAGCAGCTGATGCTGTATCTGTAAATGGAAAGGATCAACCATTTACCAAATAATCTTGAATTTTAACACCTTTCAAGAGGAGGACTTCTGAAAACATTGTGGAAACAAGTGAAAATGCTGGTAACCAGCATATTTTTCTCTTCCTTTGCATGTTTTCTACCCTTCCAAAAACAAATTTCAATTTTTTGAGTCATTTTTATCTTGTAGTCTGCAAATGCTTTCAATTCGAATAAGTCTAAGATTTTGTCATTTGGTACAGTTAAAGTATGTTCTATCTTAGACGTGTTTGAATACTTAATGTATACGCATGTTTGTACCATTTATTTCCAGAATAATTCAGGTGAAACCCTGAAATTAAAGTCTTGTACAAGAAGAGCAACAGATTCTATAGAAAGAAGATTTTGTCTGGATATAAATGTAGAAGAAAAGTAAAATTGATTTTTCTTTTATTGTTGAACCTTTTGTTTTGTCAGCCAATCATTGTACAGGATATTTTTTGACAAACTGAAAACTGCTATAAAGACATGGCTAAAATAAAGCAATTTCGAAATATTTCATCATGTATTCTTGCTTTTCTCTGCATAGTAAGGTTTATATTTTTGATCCTCTTGCCCTAAACTTGGAAAAGATGGTTTAAAAAACGTAAAAGTCTGATTTTGGAAGAATGCATCTATTGTGATGTCTGATCTTGAACTTATCCGAATAAACACACATAGATGCAGTCAATATGATAAGGTTTAACACTTTACCGTACAAATCCTATTTGTAATAACCCTTATGAAGAAGTCTTTAGAAAACATTCTGGGAAAAGGAGAAAATGCTGGTCACCAGCATTTTCTCCTTTTCCCACAATGTTTTCTACCCTATCAAAGACAAATCATTTTAGCTATGATTTATTTGTTGTCTGCAAATGCTTTCAATTTGGCCCAGTCCAAAATTTTATTGTCTGGTAGAGAAGTAAATAAGAAGCTGTATAGGTGGTACTTTGTTTTGTGTTTGAAGGCCCAATACAGTGTCTAAGGTGTATAAGAAATAACATGTATAACCCTTTACCAAACAATCCCTGGTTTTCACGACCCTGGGAAAGAAAGCTTTTGAAAACATTGTGGGAAAAGGAGAAAATGCTGGTAACCAGCATTTTCTCCTTTTCCCACAATGTTTTCTACCCTATCAGAGACCTAAAGCTAATTTGTACCAATTTTGAATTTGTTGTCTTCAGATGCTCTCAGTTTGGAAGGGTCTAAAATTTGTCGTTGGGGAAAGGGTTAACATGTATTTTGTTCAATGTTTGTAGGCCCAATACAGTGTCTAAGGTGTATAAGAAATAACATGTATAACCCTTTACCAAACAATCCCTGGTTTTCACGACCCTGGGAAAGAAGGCTTTTGAAAACATTGTGGGAAAAGGAGAAAATGCTGGTCACCAGCATTTTCTCCTTTTCCCACAATGTTTTCTACCCTATCAGAGACCTAAAGCTAATTTGTACCAATTTTGAATTTGTTGTCTTCAGATGCTCTCAGTTTGGAAGAGTCTAAAATTTGTTGTTTGGGAAAGGGTTAACATGTATTTTGTTCAATGTTTGTAGGCCCAATACAGTATTAACATTCCAAGCTTTGTCTGAAGATGACAGAAAGTTGTGGATGGATGTCATGGATGGGAAAGAACCTGTAAGTTGATTATTATTTTTCATTTATTTGGGCCACCTGAGAATGTAGTTCATATTTGTTGTAGTATTATAAAGAAGTATGCGGATAGAGAAACAAAAGTGTTCAAATTTTACAGTATTAGAAAGGAAAAAATATTCACAAATTACTTTGTATTGATTTTAAGCTCAGCTGTTTTTGAAGAATTGTCATAGCCCTGTCATTGTTGTTGTGCAAAAACTTTGACATTTTATAATATCTTGGTCATTACGGAAGATATTTACTTCCAATTCAGACTAGTTGTTGACCATCAAAAGGGGAACCCATACCTGTATGGCAGGTAACCATCAAAACACTTTTAACACAGTTATGCCCCCTTTTTAGTTAAAAATTTTGCTGAAAATCAACCTTTATGTAAAAAGAGGTGCAGCCAAGCAGTTGCACCTGCATGCCAATTTCTTGTTATGATTCAGAGCAATTTCATTTACATAGTCTTGATCAAGCTTGTTTGTAATTTTCAGATTTATAATAAACCAAAGACGTCTACAGATGAATGTAAGTGTGTTTTCTTATGTCATTATAACTGAATTGTGCCAGAATTTTGGGGCCCTCCAAATCTCAGTAGATAGGGGATTTGGTTTTTTACCGAAGTGACATAGTTTTAGACTTGTATAAATTGAAAATAATAAAGTCTTGCAGATGGCAATTTTAACATAGCTGTTATGATAGAATTTGTCTTTGAAATGGTAAAATACATTGTGGGAAAAGAAGAATATGCTGTTTACAAGCATTTTCTCTTTTTCCCACTGCATTTTCAGAAGGCCTCTTCAGAAGGCCAGTCCCAGTTTAGGACTGACAAAATGTTGTAGAGACATGAATAAATTAGA
Source organism: Hippopus hippopus (assembly GCA_946811185.2). Taxonomy (NCBI): domain Eukaryota; kingdom Metazoa; phylum Mollusca; class Bivalvia; order Cardiida; family Cardiidae; genus Hippopus; species Hippopus hippopus. The sequence goes on from OX328100.1 coordinate 41,591,467, forward strand.
TGTTGCCATGATATGACTTGAAAACTTGAAAGTTTCATAAACCCCATTTAAGCATATTACAAGAAATATGCTGCTATGTTAAATGGTCGTCAAACCTGTAACTGATCACCATACATGTTAATTTAGGGAAAAAGAGAATTTTGTGTGACAGCCCCTTTTTTGCAGGATGTGGGTTGCTCTGCATAGCTTTTGTTTTGTATGAGGTTAATCTTTTAATGATAGAGGTATGAAAGTCATATGGAAAGAATATGAGCAAGACCACTACTTATCATTGAATGAACTATTTTGTCAAGTTGTCAATCAACAGTTTGTGTAAAGTAAAGCTGGAAGAAGGAGCACAGCTTAAAACAGTGTCAGATTTCTTTCTTTTTATTTGCAGCTTCACTAGATGATGTTGGTTTCAATTTTATTAAAAGGTGTTTAAGTGCAATAGAAAACAGGGGTAAGGCGTTTTCATATAAAAAATTTAGACTATTTCATTACCTTCTGCTTGTGACTTTTTCATCTTCCTGCAGACTGCTTTAGTGCACAAGAAGTTGCCTTTAACTAGCAGTTTCTCCTGGTGTCACAATGTTTTCAGTTGGGTTAACCCTTAATCACACAATCCAAAGTTTTACCGCCAATGAACAAGACAGCTTTTGAAAACACTGTGAGAAAGAGAAAAAGTGCTTGTAGCATTTTCTCCTTTTACCACGTATTTTTCTAGCCTTTCCAGGACAAAGCTGACCATTTCACCAATTTTGGACTGAATCAAATTTGAAGCATTTGCACACAAAAAGTTGAATGCAGCTGAATTATGATTTCTCTATTGGATAGGCTTGAAAACATTGTGGAAAAAGGAGAAAATGCTGATTACTAGCATTTACTCCTTTTCTCACAACATTTTCAAAAGGATTCTTCCTCGTAGCCATTATAAGTTAGGATGTTGTGATAAAGGGTTTAATCACATATCTGGCTATACTGATTGTCAGTGATTAAGTGGTGGAGTCAGTGAGTTTTAACTTTTGATAGCATGACATGATATTAACTGCAAAGGATTCATGGTAAAGAAAACTCTGTTTTTAACTCCTTTCCAAGGGCAAAATTTTAGACTTGCTCACATTGAAAGCAATTGCAGATGACAAGTAGTAGTGCCTTTATTAATCTGAAAGTAGCCAGCGGCTTAGAAATTGTGCTATGGGTAGCAGTGGTTAACTCTTTACCACCAAACAACAAAATTTTAGATCGGTCCAAATTGAAAGCATTTGTAGACGATAAATTGAAGTTGACCCAAATGACGAAATTGGTCTGATAGGGTAGAACATGTCACGGAAAAGAAGAAATGCTGGTCACTAGCATTTTTAGCTCACCTGAGCACATAGTGCTCAGGGTGAGCTATTGTGATCGGTCAATGTCCGTCATCCGTCTGTACGTCTGTCTGTCCGTCCGTAAACAATTACTAAAAAATCTTCTCCTCTGAAACCGCCAATCAGATTTCAGTGAAACTTCACAGAAATGATCCTTAGGTGATGCACTTTCAAAATACTTCAAAGATTTGAATTCCATGAAGAACTCTGGTTGCCATGGCAACCGAAAGAAAAAAGTTTAAAAATCTTCTTGTCCCAAACTGTAAGGGCTAGAGCTTTCATATATGGCATATAGCATCATCTAGTGACCCTCTACCAAAATACTTCAAATTATGGCCCTAGTGTGGAAATTGGCCCTATGTTGTGGGTTCTCGGATTTCACATAGAGATAAAGAAGGAAATCTTTAAAAATCTTGTCCCAAACCGTAAGGGCTAGAGCTTTCATATTTGGCATGTAGCATCATCTAGTGACCCTCTACCAAAATACTTCAAATTATGGCCCTGGTGTTAAAAATTGGCCCTATGTTGTGGGTTCTCGGATTTCACATAGAGATAAAGAAGGAAATCTTTAAAAATCTTCTTGTCCCAAACCGTAAGGGCTAGAGCTTTCATATTTGGCATGTAGCATCATCTAGTGGCCCTCTACCACAATACTTCAAATTATGGCCCTGGTATTAAAAATTGGCCCTATGTTGTGGGGTCTCGGATTTCACGTAGAGATAAAGAAGGAAATCTTTAAAAATCTTCTTGTCCCAAACTGTAAGGGCTAGAGCTTTCATATTTGGCATGTAGCATCATCTAGTGGCCCTCTACCAAAATACTTCAAATTATGGCCCTAGTGTTGAAAATGGCCCTATGTTGTGGGGTCTTGGATTTCACAAGACAATTGTAATAAGTACTAACAACATAGGATTTAGCTCAGCATAAAGGCTTTAATCCATGGGGCATTCAATTCCAGACATTGGAATTCCTATCGCTTAATAAAAGTGTTGGCTTGATAAAGTAGTCGCTTAGCTAAGCAAGATCAACTGTATTGCCCTTTGACAAATTAGAATTCATGAACAACTCTGGTTTCCATGTCGACTGCTGAAAAAAAAAAATCAACCCAAACACAAAGCCTACAACTTAATTGGCAACAGTAGCACTCAACCAAAGTACATCGAATTGTTACCTTGGGAAAAAAAAATAAGTGCTTTGTTGTTGGATCCCAGTTTCCACATCCAAATAAAAGATCTTTTAAAATCTTCTTTCATCCAAACATTAACCCAAGAGCTTTCATATTCAGCATGGACTGGTGGATAGTTATGCTCCCGTAAGGGCGAGCATATAGTCTCCACTTTGTCTGTCTGTCTGTCCGTCCGAAGCGATTTCTCAACAACCACTTGACGGCTCTTGTTTGCTAATAGCATTTACCAAATTTCTTCCTTGGAATCACAAAAAGTCCTTTGTAGTCACAATGTGGGATCAAATATGTAAAGAGTGTATTCTTGGAATCCTCCTGTTCCATATTGTATGGCCCACAACATACATTTGGCATGTGATTCTGTCTGAAAACCCATTATCAGCTCACCTGAGCATAACATACTCATGGTTAGCTTTTATGTATCCTTGAATATGCGTCGCCAAAATTCCACTGTTTATTATATAGCTATCGGAATTCCAGCATAATCTTGATCCATCGCCCAGAATGTTTGTAAGGTTGTGAACATGAACATGAACACACTCAGCAACCACAATTCTGGCTCAGTCATACTCAAAATTTCCCTGGATGTTCATAATGACCTAAGGACAAATCTGTTCAAAATGGGGACAAGCTAAAAGCATCAAAATAGGGGATCTTGATGACAATTCCATTGTTTACACGCTAGGGCCTATAATTTCCACTGTATCATTTTCTTACCTGCTCTGATTGTTGGTATTGTCACATGGATGAATCATTTTCAAAACTAAAGCCTTGGTCACACCGAGCTAACGGACGAGTAACGGATAAAAAATCATTTTATCCGTTCGTGTCCGTTCGTATCCGTTTTATGTCCGTTTCTTATCCGGTGAATCCGCTACTTGTCCGGCGATGTCCGTTCCGTCCGGTGGGAAGTTTTGAGCATGTTCAAAACTTTCCACCGGACAAAACGGACAGAGACATGCAAATGATAGACTTTGGATGCATCTGACAATTTATACCCTCGGCATGTCACGTGACCGATACGTTCCTCGTACGTTGGTGATCGGTACATTTCCGTTCATCGTACGTTGGAAGAACGTTTTGTCCGGTTCTCATGCGTTGCACTTCCGTTTTATCCGGTACAAGTCCCTTACTCGTACGGTGATATCCGTTAATAGACCGTTTATTATCCTGTACATATCCGGTAAACGTGCGTTTTTTTCCGTTACATGTGCGGTACTCGTGCGGTCATTGTGTGGCTTCCTCGCTCCACACACAGATCGCGTGAGCCTCGAGCGGCAGAGGAGACGAATTTTGTCACCGGATAACCAAATTCTGCATGTTTTTGTCCGTTTCCCCTCCGTTACATATCCGTTAGCCGGTCTGACCAAGCCTTAAAACATTCCAGTAAAGAGGCAAGTGGCCATAACAATGACAGCTGAGTTGCATTTCAGGTGAGCGATTTAGGACCATCATGGTCCTCTTGTTTCCTTATCTCACTTTGTTTTCAAAAGTTGTCTCCATCAGGGTTATTAAAACTCGGGATTGTGAGGCAAAGGGTGAAAAAAACAGCAGGATTATGCTTAAAGGTGTGCTGACCAATGTAACAGAATTGAAGTTCTTTTGAAATCAAAGTTAAAGAACTAATAGCAGCCAAAAGTAAACAATGTGGGTGTAAAAATGCGTCTTAATTTAAATCATACCATTTATAATTACGGAAATTACTGTGAAGATGACAATCTGTTAATGTACAGTGAGTCCAAGTGTTAGTAGCTGGCAGAAAAATGAATTTTAAAGCCAGGTAAAAGTAAACAAATAATAGAGCAACTTGAAAACTTTTGACCTACTTTCAAAAATCATTTTTGTACCAGCCACTAAAACTTCGACCAAGTGTACAATAACAGGTTGTCATTTTCAAAATAATTTCCGTACTTTGAAATGGTATGATTTATATTTAAATTTATATTTAAATGGGTTGCATACTTTTTGCCGCTTTTGTGGCATTTAAGATTCAACAAATAATCACATTTTGGATGATTTAGGACTTGTTGAACTCTTCTATGAAAGGTATGTGCATGGAATAATCTTATATTCATCTGATCATACCTGAATATTGTTCAAAATGAAAAATAAAAAAAACTAATGGACAAGCTTTTATCAAAATAAAAAGCCAAAAAGCATCATTTTGTGTCATTACAGGGTTGGATGACCAGGGTTTATATCGTGTTGTAGGGGTTAATTCTAAAGTAAATAAATTAATTGCTATGGGTCTAGACAAAAAGAAAGCTGATAAACTAGACTTGAATGATCCGGGCCAGTATGAAACAAAAACCATCACAAGTGCTGTAAAAAACTATCTGAGGTAAGTTGTTTAAATAGTAACCCTCAAAACACCATTCTGATTCACAGGTGCACAAAACGTGCAGCGTGATCTTTGATTTACACTGTCCGCTTAACTGAAACAATGAAGACATAAGCCAGACATGAAATAAAATTATTTGGGTGTTGTTTTAGAATGAAAATAGCCATTGGATTTATTCGGAGCTTTAAGGGGTAACTTTTTACATGCACACAAAAGTCATATTGTTATTTTTTAACTGATGATTGTAAAGTTTGAAGGACATGGGGAAAAAGGCTTTTGAAAACATTTTTGGAAAATTCCCACAATGTTTTCTACCTTTCAGAAGCTGGATCGCGTCATTTGAATCACATTTTATTTTTTGTCTGCAAATGCAGTCTGAAATTTTGTCGTCTTGTAAGGAGTTAACTGACACAATAAAACCTAATTCATAAGTTAAGTCTTTACCAAACAAAATTTTAGATTTGTCCAAATTGGAAGCATTTGCATGCTACACATTAAGTGTGGTCCAAATTATCTATTTTGCCTTTGAAACCGTTGAAAACATTGTTGGAAAAGGAGAAAGTGGCATTTTCTCCTATACCTACAATGTTTCAGAAAGTCTGTTTCTTCAGGATCTGTTAAACACAGGATTGTTTGGTAGAGGTTTAATGTAGAATAGTTATAAAACTTCTATCTGTGTTTTATCCATACCAAAACAATAAAAAATGCAGAAAGAAAAATAATATATAAGGTTAAGACTTTTTAGAAATATGAAAAACAGGCTAATCAGTAAAAATCAGCTCTCCTCCTTGCGTGAATCCTTGGCCAGCCTATGTAGGGTTGCGTTTTGTATGTGAAAGTGAAAGTGCTTTTGTTTTTATTCAAATAAGACTAAATAAAACACTAAATAAAATGAAAAAGTGATGATATATGACATGTAATTCTTTTATGTCTTCTTTTTTAGATCCCTGCCAGAGCCTTTAATGACATTTGAATTGCATCCTGACTTTATTGCTGCTGCCAGTAAGTCCAGTTTAACCTTGTTTTTTTAAAATGCAGATTTTGGAAGTCACAATTCAAAGGCTGTATCAGAATAAAAGTGAAAACACATTAACATGAATTATAAAGTCTTAAGACAACAAATAAATTAGGATCACAGAAAAACTCTGAACTATGAACCAGCAACCTGCAAACAACATGTGAAAACAGAAACGTTAGATGAACAAAGACAGAAATATTTGGAATTGGACAGAGTATAGTTTAGTAAATAAACCATCGGTGTGTTCTTATGATAATTTTAAGTCTGTTTTTAAAAAAACTCGAGGAAACTTTTGAATCTAGAGGACAACTACTTTTAAAAGTCTTTCGGTGCTATAGGTGAAAACAGGGAGCTTTTGCAAATGACACCGATCTAGATCAGGCTCTACTGTATTATTTTGGATCTACACTGTCTACTTATCAAGTAAAGGCTATCTGAAAAAAAATCTGAGTTATGGTGATTTGTATCTTAAGCCATTAAAAGAAGTGGAGTTTATACATTTAGTGCCAAAAGAAAGTGATTTACCAAGTTGTGTAATCTTCAAGCATATGTTAATGACAATCTTTTTCAGAAAGTAAAGCAGCAGTTCTGATTGCTCATATGCGATCATTGTATTGGTTTTTCTTTACAGAGAGAGAAGCAAAAACACTGCGGTTACACGACATTCACACACTAGTACATAAACTTCCAGAATCTAATTTTGAGATGTTAGATCTTATAATTGCTCATTTAAGAAGGTAAGTACATGACATTATATGGCCTGCAACACACGAAAAGGGGCATTCAGACATTTGTGTAAAGTGTTGTCTAGGATCAGCCTGCACAGTCCGCACAGGCTAATCTGAAACGGCACCTTCCATTTTTATGTGATTTTCTGTTTTGCGCAAGTCTACTGTAGCACAAAAATCTAATGTAGTCGTAAAGTGCCGTCTCGGATTAGCCTGCGCGGACTGTGCAGGCTGATCCGAGACGACACTTTACGCAAATGTCCAAATGCCCCTTTTCGTGTGTTGCAGGCCATATTTGAGCCAATAGGGGGTTAATTGCATCTGCAAAAAGTATTGAGGAAGATTAGCCTGTGCAGTCCATGCAGGCTGACCTCATTAGAAACTTTTTGCATTTGGTCAGTTTTCTGCATGTTAGAGGATGAGTCTACCTCATAATTTAGCCTGTTTTCAGACAAAATGGGTTTTATGGATCGATAATGATGTAAAAACTTACTTGGTATAACCTATGACGGATATGCATTAAACCCCCTTATGCCAGAGTGCCACACATTTGCATTTTAGTAGTACTTCACCTTCTAGATATGATCAAATGATTATACAACATTTGGGATGAAGACTTCCAAAAATATTCTTTAAAAAACAGAAAATGTTGGGAAATAGCATTATTTACTATTCTCAATATTTTTTCACCCTTAACTTTTTACCAAACGACCCAATTTTAGACTGGTCCAAATTGAAAGCATTTGCAGGCGACAAATTAAATGTGACTCAAAAATTGAAAATTGACTGTAGAAGAGTAGAAAGCATTGTGGGAAAAGGAGAAAATGCTGGTAACCAGCATTTTCTCCTTTTCCCACAATGTTTTCAGAAGGCTTCTTCCTCGGGGTCGTAAAAACCAGGGATTGTTTGGTAAAGGGTTAAAAGACAATTCCAATTATTTCAGCCACAGCCTTTTTTTTCTCTGCAAATACTTTCAGCATGTGCAAGCCTTGAACTTTGTTATCTAGCTATACGTTAATTTAAAAGTATTTAGAAAAAAGACTTTATCTACTCTCAGAGGGTATTGAGCTATGTTTCGGTGTAATGAATAGAGTTAAACTCTTTACCAGGGGACAAATTTTAGAGATGTCAAAAATGAAAACATTGGCAGATGGCAAATTGAATGTGGCTCAAACAATGGGATTTGTCTTTGGAAGGATGGAAAAATTGTAGGAAAAGGAGAAAATGCTAGTTACAAGCATTTTGTCCTTCTTTCACAATGTTTGTAGAAGCCTTCTTCCCAGGGTCGTTAACACTCTGGGTTGTTTGTTAAAAGGTTAAAGAGAGAAAGTTCTTTATACGTTTATTCAGTTTTGCTCTGACTAAAAAGCATACAGAAGTATGAGCTCTTTCAGCACCAAATATTTAACTCAACCTCTTTAACACCTGAATAGACAATCCATTGAAACTCAGACAGATTTGTCTTAAAGGCTTGAATTAACATATAGATGGAATAGATGCAAGATCAGACTGCATATGTGCAGTCTGATCTTGATGTATGCCATCCGCAAAAGCCCCTGTTTTCGTGTATAACACTGAAAGGGTACAGAATGACTTTCTTAATTTTTTTGCAGGGTATCTCGGAATTCTGAAAAAAATTTAATGACAGTTGCAAATTTAGGGGTGTGTTTTGGTCCAACGCTAATGAGACCAGAAGAAGAAACAGTTGCAGCCATTATGGACATAAAATTTTGTAATATTGTGATAGAAATTCTAGTGGAAAACTATGATATGGTAAGTAAATTGTTATAATTATTTTGTCTGCCATCCCTTAATCCACTGTCATGTAGGTTATAGTACTTTCCTGCTAAAGAGGAACTGTGAAAAAACTGTAAAAGATGCATATTATTTCTGAGAAGTGTTACTTTGACCCAGAGTAAACAATTTGAATGTGAAATTACATAAGTACTTAGAAGCTAGCTGTGGATTGTTGTGTCAAAAATTTCTTGGCGACAGACAGAACTTAAACTTTTTCTTCCTGTATGAACAAAGAGGGAGGGGGAGTTCTTCCTATCTCTACTTTCAGTGTTTTGTTAGGAAAATCGTAGCAGTTAGAGCGGCGGATTTGTAAGAAGCAGGTTGCTTTGGCTCAATCTTGTACTAACTAGAGCCACTGGTTTTTCATGAGATTGTCTTCGGGCAGTCAGCGTTTTCTCCTATTCCCACAATGTTTTCTAGCCTTTCAAAGACAAATTTTATAATTTGTCGTCTGCAATTGCTTTGAAGTTGGACCCATCTGAAATTTTGTTGTTTGGTAAAGAGTTAAACAATTCATAGAAACATAAAAAAGTCTTTCTGGTGTGATGTACTTGTAACATGTGAAAACAGTTCTCCTTTCTTTCTCAGATATTCAAACAAGCTCCAGAGGATAAGGATTTACGGACAAATCTTACGTCAAATATGCAACAACAGACTAAAGGACACAAATCTCAGGCCCCAGGGCCCCCTGTAAATCACATGACCAAACCTCAGGTCACAGCAACAGCGATGAGTGTTCAGTCAGGCCAGTCACCGAGGCAGTATGCAAATATAGGTCTTCCATACTCGCAACAACAGAACAGAACGAAATTTCGTCCTATAGAGACATTCAACCCATCTACTGGCAGTAAGTCAACAAATCAGTGTATGCATATGATTTATCACGCCCTTCAAAGCGACTGCTTTTGAAAACATCAGGGAAAAATTATGAAGTGTTGGAATTGAGAAAAGGTTAATAATAAACTTTATGAGTGTAACTCTGTACCCATATTATTACAGCTTTGAGGAAGAAGGCTTTTGAAAAACATTATCAAAGAATGAGAAAATGCTGGTCACTCTTAAAAGCAACAGCAGCCGTGTGTTGGCACCCACAAAAGCAACTGCAGTTGTGCGTTGGCACCAGCATGTGTTGCTCTTGTTTGGTACAGGATTGAAACTTATGATAGATTATAAAGATGGCTTCGTCACAATCATTGACTTTGACAGTGGAATTGGCTGGGAAACCTAGGTCAGCAGTGTTTTAGAAGTAGTTTGTGTCATAAAGGTTCTTGGCCAGTGACGTAATATGCATTATATCAAACTTGTTTAACTCCTTACCACATGATCCCGACTTTTAACGACCCTGAGAAAGAAGCCTTTTGAAAATATTGTGGGATAAGGAGAAAATGCTGGTAACCAGCATTTTCTCCTTTTCCCACAATGTTTTCTAGCCTCCCCAGAACAATTTCAAACTTTTTAGTTACTTTCATTTTGTTGTCTGCTAATGCTTTCAATTTGGACTAGTCTAAAATTTTGTCGTTTGGTAAAGAGTTAAGATAAGAAAATTTGTCATGTGTATAATAAATTGAAATCAAGGGTGATTATGTGATTTAAGTCTATCTGAAATGGTAGAACACACTTTAACTATTTACAAGACAACAAAATTTTAGACTTGCCCGATTCGAAAGCATTTGCAGACCACAAAGTAAATATGACTTAAGTGATTGGATGTATCTCTGAAAGAGTAGAAATCATGATGGGAAAAGGAGAAAATACTATTTTTACAGCATTTTCTCCATTTCCACAATGTTTTCAAAAGCCTTTGTCTTGAGGGTCTTTGAAATATGGAATTGTTTGTTAAAGGTTTAACTGTTTTATCATATATTTCAGGCTTTGAAACTCAAACAATCAACAGTGCCAGTGACAGCACAGATTCCTTGAACTCCAGCCAATCAAATCATGTCACTACATATGGCGAGCCAACACGGCGAGCATATGGTGGCGGAACACCAGGGCGAGGCCCGGGTACTGGTCCAATATACAGTAATATTAACATCAGTGAACTAGGTAGGCTTGACTCATTTTATGTTACAAATGAGCCATCCTCCGTGTAAAGGGGCTTTAATGCATTTGCAACAAGTATAGACCCAGGTCAGCCTGCACAGTCTGTACGGGCTGACCTGGGTTGAAAATTTTTGTTATTGTCAAATTTTCTGTATGTCTAGGGACCATTCTACTTTATGATGCAGTTGGCTGTTTACTCTTTCCCAAACAATCCCTGGTTTTCACGGCCCTGAAAAAGAAGCCTTTTGAAAACATTGTGAGAAAAGGAGAAAATGCTGGTAACCAGCATTTTCTCCTTTTCCCACAATGTTTTCTATCCTTCCAGAACAAATTTCAATTTTTGAGTCATGTTAATTTTGTCATTTGCAAATGCTTTCAATTTGGACCAGTCTAAAATTTTGTCGTTTGGTAAAGAGTTAAACAAGTTGGGTTTTAGGGATCCATGAGTAGGTGATGACTTGCTTGCTGTAATGCATCCCGGAGATGTGTTTAAGCCCCTTTTTCTAGAGCATGGCTCATTTACTTGAGTATTGGTTGAGATACTTTCATGATAAAACATCTTGTATGCTTTACACTTTACCAGACAAAAAAAATTAAGACTTAATCCTTTACCACACAGTGCCAAATTTTAGCAACCTTGGGAAAGAATACTTTTGAAAACATTGTTGGAAAAGGAGAAAATGCTAATAACCAGCATTTTCTCCTTTTCCCACAATGTTTTATACTCTATCAAAGTCAACCTCCACAATTTTAGCCAGATTTGATTTGTCGTTTGCAAAGCCTTTTGAAATGGTTAAGTCCAAACTTTTGTCGTGTGATAAAGAGTTAAGTGGAAACACTTGCAGGCAACAATTTCAGTGTGGCTCAAATAATGGGATCAGATTTTGAAGGATGATAAAATATTTTTGAAAAAGCAGAAGCTGGTAACCATCGTTTTCTTCTCTTGATTCTTTTCACAATCTTTTAAAACCTTTCTTCCACAGATTAATTAAATTAAGAGATTGCTTGGAAAAGAGTTTGCTACATGGTTTGAGAATATTTTACTTGCCCAGCAGCAGACTACTTTTGGTGATTAACTAGCAATTTCTCCTTTTGCAACAGTGTTTTTCACATATTGAACCACGATTCATGTCTATCCATATTTTACAAGGATGTCTGCTACAAATTTGCTTCAGGCAGTGATGTCAATCTCAATATGAGGCTGTGCTATTTTAATTACATACAGCTTTATAAGTACTTCCCTAGTATTTCTCCTTTCTAAAATAACCAACACTTAACCAGACAACAAAATCTGAGAATTGTCAATATTGAAAGGGTCTGCGAATGACAAAATAAGTGTGTCCCAATCATGAAATCAGTAGCTCATAGGGTTCAAAACATTGAGGGAAATTGAGCAAATGCTGGTTACCGGCATTTTCTTCTTTTTCTACAATGTTTTGAAAAGCCCATAGTGCAAGAGATAATGTGTTTATGTGATACTATATCTGAAATTTTAATACAAAGTGTATTACAGTTTGAATATCATTTTTATATCACTATGTTTATTCATTAGGCTATCAGATCCCAGTTGAAAAAATTGAATTTGAAAATCCAAAGTCACCTGGTGAGTGTGGCATGCATTTTTTGTAACCAACTTTAAGACTGTCCTGCCTGAACATGTGCATCATTATTTATACAGAACATTGTAACAGACTGATGTTTATACTGTTCAAGATGTAGATTAGTTACTTTTCAATTCTGGTTATTTGGTCAAATAGTTATTTAACCCTTTACCACACAATCACAAGTTTTAACAACTCTGAAGAAGAAGCATTTTGAAAACCTTGTTGGAAAAGGAGCGAGTGCTGGTAACCAACATGTTCGTCTTTTCCCACAATGCTTTCTATCCAGTCAAAGACAAGTTTCATCATTTGAATCATATTTAAATTTTCATCTGCAGATGCTTTCAGTTTGGACAAGTCTATATTTCTGTCGTTTGGTAAAGAGTTAAACATTTTCATTGTGAAAGAAATTCTGCCACATTTCTCAACAAATCTTAACCCTTTACCAAACGACAAAATGTTAGACTGGTCCAAATTGAAAGCAGTTGCAGACAACAATTTCAAAGCGGTTCAGATGGAAAGAATTGTCTAAGAAAGGGTAGAAAACATTGTGGGAAAAGGAGAAAATGCTGGAACCAGCATTTCGTCCTTTTCCCACAATGTTTTCAAAAGGCTTTCTTCTTTAGGGTCATTAAAACTTGGGATTGTGTGGTAAAGAGTTAATGACTTCATTTTGGAACTTGAAGCAGTACTTGTTCCATTATATAGGTAGTTTTATAGGATTCGAACCAAGTACCTTTGATATGATACGCTCTACCTCTACCTGAGGGTTCATTTGTTTGTTTGTTTGATGTTTGATGCTGTTTTAATTTGAGAGTTTAATGCTCCGACCTCTATGTTATGGTTGTTTGTTTGCGTGTTTGTTTGTTTATGTGAGAATTCAGCAAGTAGCAGGGAAAAATTATTGCTACTGCTCCACCTTTACATTAGGGGGTTGTTTTTTTGTTTGAAATCTAATGAAGTTTTGATATGAGAGGCTACTGCTGCACCTCTAAATAACCCATTACCACACAATCCCGACTTTTAACGACCCTGAGAAGGAAGCCTTTTGAAAATGTTGCGGGAAAAGGAGAAAATGCTGGTAACCAGCATTTTCTCCTTTTCCCACAACGTTTTCAACCCTTCCCAAACCAAATTTCAATTTTTCAGTCACATTTATTTTGTTGTCTGCAGATGCTTTCAATCTGGACCAGTCTGTAATTTGGTCGTTTGGTAAAGAGATAAGGGGTTGTTGTTTGTTTGATTTTTAACACCTTATTTAAATTGCATCAGGGTGGCCAGTGTACCTGTCTATGCTTTTCTAGGGTTTCTTGTATAAGTACTTTGCACAACATTTCTTTCAGACTGACTTGCTGTTTTCTCACATAAATATAAGCTAAACATTGTTTGGTTTTGTGAGAAGAAATACTCCTGTCGCAACGACTATTTTCAGTCCTCAGAAAGAATTTTGCTGAACTGGAAATAAAACCAGGAATCCCTAGGTTTAAACTTTTACTACACCATTCAAGGTCTTAACGACCATTGAAACGGTAGAATTTTGAAAACATTGTGGATAAAGAAGAAAATGCCGGTAACCAGCATACCGGTATACTCCCTTTCTCACTGTGTTTCCTACCCTATCAAAGACAAATGTCATCATTTAAGCCAAAATGAATTTGTCGTCTGCAAGTGCTTTCAATTTGGACTTGTCCAAAATTTTTTGATTGGTAAAGAGGAAGTGCCAGCAAGTGCTTTCAATTTGGACATGTTCAAAATTTTTTGTGTAGTAAAGAGTTAATGCCTTGTATGATACCTACTGAGTTCCTTGGCTTGACATGAGGGTTCCTGCATGGCTATGTGATGAAGGGGTAGGATTTGCACTCCAGTGATTTGTAAAAGAATGTACAATCTACACTATTGTCAATCACAACTTAATCCTCTACCAAACGATGCTGATTTTTTAATAATCTGGGAAAAAAGAGACTTTTGAAATCATTGTTGGATAAAGGAGGGAATGCTAATAACCAGCATTTTCTTCTTTTCCCACAATATCTTACATCCTATCACAGACAAATCTTACCATTTGAGCAATATCTAATTTGGTGTTTGCAAATGCTATTAATTTGGACCAGTCTAGGATTTTGTCATTTGATAAAGAGTTACTGGTACATTTAATGGAATCATGAATGTTGCCTCTATGCATGTAATATTGCATCATGATATGTGTTTACTTTGAACCTCAGAGAGCTTGTTTTTCTGTTTCAAATTAGAACTGAAAATTTTTTTATTAAAAAAAGAAAAACATAATTTTTTTCCCTGAATTTTTCTAACAAATTATACTGTATCTAATGGGTTATATCCAAGATCAGATCTAGATTCTATAGTCTGATCTTCATTTTTACTTTCTGTGAAAGTAGTTTGAGCTATGTTAGCACTTTAATGTTAAGTCCCAACCTCAGAATGTGTCTTCATCCTTTACAACACAATCATCAGAAAAAAAAAGCTTTTTGAAAATACTGTCTGAAAAGGAGAAAATGCTGGTCTCCCTTTCCCACAATATTTTCTATCCTCTCAAAAACTAATTTCAATTTTGGGGTCACATGAGTCACATTTATTTTGTCATCTACAAATGCATTGAATGTGGACTACTCTCTCAAAAATGAACTTCAATTCTTGTGTCACATCTATTTTGTCGTTTGCAAATGCATTGAATATGAACCTGTGAAAAAGATGGTTGTTTGATTAAAAAGTAAAGGATGAAACGATATGGCCTGCAACACGCAAAAAGGGACATTTGGACATTTGCGTAAAGTATCGTCTCGGATCAGCCTGCGCAGTCCGTGCAGGCTAATCCGAAACGACACTTTCCGTTTTTATGTAATTTTATGTTTTGCGCAAGTCTACTGTAGCACAAAATCTAATGTAGTCGTAAAGTGCCGTCTCGGATTAGCCTGCGCGGACTGCGCAGGCTGATCCGAGACGACACTTTACACAAATGTCCGAATGCCCCTTTTCGCGTTTTGCGAGCCATATAAGATAGTGTAGAAATCTAGGAAGCATGGATCCTATAACATCATAACCAACAAAAGAAACTGGCAGCAGATTACTTTTGAAAACATTTTTGTCCTAGTGTTTTGACATGTATTCTTATTAACGCATAACCACACAATCCTGACATTTAACGATCTTCAGAAAGAGAACTTTTGAAAACATTGTGGGAATCAAAGGAACTGCCATAAACCAGCATTTTCTCCTTTTCCAACTATGCTTTCTAGTATTGCCCAGAAAATTCCTATCATTTGGAACACACATAATTTGTTGTCTGCTAAGTGCTTTTATTTTGGACAAGTCTAAAATTTTGTTGTTTGGTAAGAGTTGAACATACTTGTGCATTGATCTGTCTTGAGTACTCATATTTTATAAGGAAGCTTACAAAGAGGTCTGTGGGAAACCTGATTTTGGAGGGAACAAGAGGATTTGATGTCCTTTGATAGATCAACAATCGCTTATTAGTATTTAAGTCTTTATCAGATGACAAAATTTTAGTCATGTTCAAATTAAAAGCATTTGCAGACGACATATAAAATGTTACTCAAGAGATAAAATTTGTTTTTGAAAGGGTAGAAGACATGATAGGAAAAGGAGAAAATGCTGGTAACAAGCATCATTTTCTCCATCTCCCACCATGTTTTCAAAGGCTTTCTTCATCAGGGTCATTAAAACTCAGGATTGTGTGGCAAAGGGTAAAGAGATCAAAGGGTCAAAATGACATATCCCATCTTTTTTAGCCACATTTATTTTGTCATCTACAAATGATTTCAATTATTGTCAAGTCTAAAGTTACGTCGTCTGGAAAAAGAGTTAAAAAGTTAGTTCATTTGATTGTCCTTATTTATGTCAGAAATGACACCTAGAAGTTTTATGTTGATAGTATGATGCAATGTAACTTTATGAACTTTGATATTTTCAGCAAACAGACTCACTCTTTCAACATCAGATGTCCCTACATTGTAAGTATAAATTGTAACTATATTTGTATTTGATAAAATGTCTCACAGCGCTTAGTGTATTGTCACATTATTTTCAATTAACACATTTTGTCCTGCGGATTACTTTTTTTGCCTTGCAGCAGACAACCTTTAAAAACACTGGTTAAAGGAGAAAAAGCTAATTACATATAATTTCTCCATTTGCCACAATGATTTCTGATGTTGTCATGTTACAGGGATGTTTTCAAAGTTGTTTGCTGCATATTTGTTTTTGAAGGTATTGAGTTAACTTTTTACCACAGAATCCACAAAGAAGAAGGCTTTTGGAAACTTTGTGGGAAAAGGAGAAAATGCTGGTAACCAGCATTTTCTCCTTTACCACAAGGTTTTCTAATTGATCAAGGGTAAGTTCTATCATTTAAGCCACTTTTGAATCTACAAACTCTTAGAATTTGGACAATTCTAAAATTTTGTTGTGCAGTAAAGAGTTGATAAAGTTTAAATTGGACATAAATATTGAAATAAGAAAAGTTATAAAATGAATTCAGTTTGTGGGTGTTACTGAATAGCTTTATAATGATTGCTTATCTTGCAGAATTAACAAGCACTTGATAATTGTTGCTTTCAGCTTTTAAAGGTTTTTAGACAAGGGATACCTGTTTTCTGCAGAAATGCAGATAAATATTCATATTTTTGGCTAAACCAAAATCACTAAAGTGTGACAACTCTGCCTCTTAATTCAGACAAAAGTTGGGGAATATTCTTATGAAAAAATTAGCAGTTGTTTAAAATGGTTTCTCCTGGTCTAAATTTCTTCTTACAAAATCATTGTTCTTGATTAATCTAAAAAGCCTTAAGTATGAATGTCTCAATGTTGAAATCATGCTCTTAACTAATTGACACTTGCTTGTTGAACTCATGTCTACCTTACTGTTTCCAATCCAATTTTTTCGCTACCCTGAGGCAGATTTTAAGCCTATTGTGGGAAAAGAGGAAAATGTTGGTAACCAGTATTTTCTTCTTTTCCCTACAATATTTTTTACACTTCCAAAGATGATTCCTATCTATTTAGCAACACCTATTTTGTCATCTCCAGACATTGCAGATTTGGACAAGTCCAAAATATTGTCGTCTTATGAAATGTTTATGGAAGAATTGTGAATTATGAATAACTTTTTTATTAAAATCTTGCTATGAATTGATTGACATGTGCTTTTTATAATCAGAGCCAACTCACTCCTTGTTTCAGCTTTAACTCTTAACCACATGATAAACTTTTAGACTTGCCCAAATCTAGAGCATTTGCAGGAGGCAAATGTGGCTCAAATAATGAGTTTTGCTTTTGAAAACTGAAAAAACATGGTGGGAAAAAGGAGAGAATGCTGGTCAGTAGCATTTTCTCCTTTTCCTACAGTTATCAAATAGTCTTTTTCTCAGGGTCATTAAATCTCAGGATCAAGTGGTTAAGAGTTTAATCTTTTACCTCATAGTGCATTTGTTGAATATTCCATGTTCAAGTCTTAACTCTTTACCAGACAATCCTGGGTTTTCACAACTCTGTAAAAGAAGCCTTTTGAAAACATTGTGGGAAAAGGAGAAAATGCTGGTAACCAGCAATTTCTCCTTTTCCCACAATGTTTTCAACCCTTCCCAAAACAATTTTCAATTTTTGAGTCACTTTGAATTTTTCGTCTGCTAATGCTTTCAATTTGGAACAGTCTAAAATTTTGTCGTCTGGTAAAGAGTTAAGCAGAAAAGATCCAAAGACTTGCTTATTAAACTTTTATGTACTTTAATTATCTGGTTTCTAAGACAAGCTTACTGATAGGCTGAGACAATCTGTCTTAGCAAACTAGGTCGTTTGTCTTAGAATTTAGCATCAGAATTTATTTTGATGTTTATTGCATATATGCACTGACCCAAAGTAGTACATGTAAAAACCAGCCTTAGGAAAATCAAAGGCAATTTGAAAATAGTACTAGAATAAGGCTATTTCTTCTTTCTCTGCAATCTTTTATTGCTCTCTAATGGTTTGTTCTAAAAAGTGTCAGAACATAGGTGCATGTCTTTTTCAATCACTTTTTCAAGATTTTTAAATGGGCAAATTTTGAGAATCAGTGTGATATCACTTCCTGAAAATAGCATCTACGGTTAGAGGAAGCTTACAGAAAATACTTTTAATAAAGCACAGTTATACACAGCTTTACAAACATCTCTCTGAAAAAGATCAGGCACAAATTAATTTATAAATCACCATTTTTTTTTTTTCGCCTGATAAAAAATGGTATTATTTATTGTTCTCTATAAAAGTTTATATGATGAATTGGCAATAGAAAACTTACAAATAAAAAATTAGTAAATCACAACCAAAATGTGGAAAAAATGCTAATCCTGTTTTGATCTATATGGCACAGAAACTCTAAAGGAAGGTAAAATAACTGCAAAATAATGTTAAAATTTGTTTTAGTTTAAACTGGGCACAGGCTTGTTTTAAAAAATGTTACCAGTTTTACCCTTTACCTCTGTATACCAAGGTTGTAATGTACCCTCTGGAGTTTAAATGACCCTGAGGAAAGAGTCTTTTGAAAACATCGTTGGAAAAGGAGAAAATGCTGGTAACCAGCATTTTCTCCTTTCTCACCATGTTTTCTACCCTTTCAAAGACAGATATCATCTTTTGAGCTACATTTATTGTTGTCAGCGAATGCTTTCAATTTGGATCAGTCCAAACTTTTGTGGTTTGGTAAAGAAGTAAACTGGGCACAGGCTTGTTTTAAAAAATGTAACCAGCTTAAATATGTTTTTCTAGTGTAGTGTAACCCTTTTTTCCCCCTCCCGCCCATTAGTTTTGTTGTGGTGGTGTCATACCTCGGTAAAAGAAAAAGTCAGATCAATGCAAATTAGAGATATTTTTTTGGAGTTCATTCAGTTATGAGCTGTATGAGTGAATTAAAGATGATTTTTATAAATTACTTTCTGGTAATACAATGAAGTCTGTTGTGTGTAATTATTCATTCACATATAAAAACATGAGAAAATCTCTATGGCAAAAGGAGTTGCTTGTCACAAACACAATCTTTTATTACAATGTTTTGAAAAGTTGTCTGCTGTAAATCTAAATTGTGATTATTTGTGAAGTTGAATAGAAAACAAGTTTAACCAAGATAACAAAAAGATCCTAAGGTATCTCATGCAATGTTATATTCTGTGTATATAGCAGCTTATTCAGAAGACTTTGCATGTAAGTTTGGCTTGCACATGTAACTTAAACAGTTATGTTGAATTTTTTTTCTTAAATTTTATTAGATTCAAAATTTGGTTTTGGAAAGAAATAGGAAAATAAACAATTTTAGTTTCGTTTTGCCCAATCATGTTGACCTTTTTCTTAAACAAATTGAAGACAACAATATTATCCTATCCTACATTGTTTTATGAAAGGGATTTTATTTCCTGTTAAAGTGGTTCCAAAATATTTTATGCTTTGGCGAGGTTTCATACAAAAAGAAAATACATCTAGAAATATTTTGGATGTCCTATTTATTAAGCTCCATTGCCCAAAGGCCATTCAGCATTATGTCATGGCTCATGTCCTTTTTTAAGCCTGCAAGAAACCATCAATTGTTTAGGTGTTTCCCAATAATCTTCTTTGATTAAACTACTGAAACTGACTGAAACAATTTTCCTATACCAAAATGATTGCAGTACTGAAAGAGTTGAATTTTAAAAGAAAATCAGTTTTGTAAACCAGTAGGGGAGTAAGGAGCTATAATGGCCCTTTTTAATTATTTTCTGAGTTCTCCATCTTACATAATTGCAAAAGAGGGTTTTTACTTAATTTACATACTAGCTTTTTAGATTATTGGCAGTTCTGTAATTTACATGAATTCTTTAACAGTCACTTCTTCAGTTTTCATAATTTTTTAACAGTCAGTTAGGTATATTACATAGTTTCAAAATGGGTCGTGATTTTTTTTTTTTTTACAAAATTTCATAGACCGTTCTCAGAATAAAATATTGTCTGAATTGAAAGATTTTCCATTTTTCATAATTGATAATTGTTAGCTCTTTATTTTACATAATTTATGAATAAGTTTTTTACCATTTCACAATTATTAATTTTGATAATACACTTGTTTTTGTGTTCAACAAATAAGTCTGTATACTGTTATAAAGAATTTGAATCTGCCTATGAGGTAATCTGCTAAGCAAAGAAAACTGAGATAAGCCACTGTGTATAGAGCTTGATGAAGAATGACTGTGAAATTTTGCTGTGCTGATCTTTGACCTTTTCACCAATTGTAGCTTTTTCAACCATGTACAGACATTAAAACATGTTTTAGTAGCCAACTATATTGAGCAAGCAATGTATTTAAAGCAAGCATACTTTCATCTCATAAAAACAGGCAAATCTGTTGAAATGTACATGCGTTAGGCTAGCACCTGCTTTAAAAATCTACCAAATGACAAGATTTTATTAGACTGGTACAAATTGGAAGCATTTACATATGATAGACAGAATGTGGCTCAGATGGTTGAATTTAACTCAAACGACAAAATTCTAGACTTGTCCAAATTGAAAGCACTTGCAGACTACAAAATAAATGGGACTCAAAAATTGAAATTTGTTTTGGGAAGGGTAGAAAACATTGTTGGAAAAGGAGAAAATGCTGGTTATCAGCATTTTCTCCTTTTCCCACAATTTTTTTTAAAAGGTTTCTTTCTCAGGGTCATGAAAACCCGGGATTGTTTGGGAAAGGGTTAAGCTTGAAAATGTAGAAAGCATTGTGAGAAAAGGAGAAAACACTGGTAACCAGCATTTTCTACTTTTCCTACAATGTTTTCAAAAGTTAAATTCTTCAGGGTTGTTAATTCTCATGATTGTGTGATACAGGGTTAAGCTTGCATAGTTTGAGTGTTCCATAGGTGCTTGCGTGATAGGGTTTGACTCTACTTGCAGCAATTTGACTCTATCATGGCTATAGCCAAGCCCCGGTAGCTCAGTCGGTAGCGTGCAGGACTTGAGAACAAGGGGTCGTGGGTTCGATCCCTGGCTCGGCCAATTTCTTCCCGAGGATTGATGATAGTCATCGCGACAGGATTCATTCCTCTGCCACCGCTGACCATTGTTTCGACGATGGTTATGTGAGAAAGCAGCCAGTGGCTTGGAAAGAAAATTGTGCGAAGTACTGGTAAAGAGACTCCAGGAAAGCATGGATAGGTGCACTGGCCACCGCAATATAACTGAAATAATGTTGAAAATGGCGTTAAACACCATTAATCAATCAATCAATCTATCATGGCTATAGATAAGAGAAAGCAAGGAGAAAAAGGAGATACATTACAGAAATTATTGAAATTAGACATACTTGTACATAAAAGGAAATATTTCAGAAAATAGAGAAGTTGCTTATGTTGAGCTTATTCTCATTCTTTCATATTGATTTTGAAAAGTTGTGCTGCAAGTTTGCAAGGATTGTGGAAATCTTTTTTTCACCTGTAATTAACAAAAGGCAACAGCATTACTTCATTAGGCATGACCTTCACATCTAACGGACCTTGAACTTCTGAACTAATCATGTATTTGTAATACTGTGTGTATGATTTCAATAGTGGCAGCATCAAGAAAAGGACATCATGTGATCACTCCTCAACTTCTATGTAAGATTAATATGCATGACCTTTCACCTTTGTTATAATTATGACCTTGAAATCTAACTTACCTCCTTTTTTCTGTGTTTTAGTTTTACACAATTTGGTTATAGTATTTAATTTCTTTTTGCCAAAAATATTGTTAGATCTGTAATTTTGTTCAATATTTGCTTTATGGCTGTGTAAAGGCTCGATCACCTTCTTACACATGCCTTGTAAATTTGATCTTGTTGAAATTTTGCATGCTTGATTAAAAAAAAAAATCTAAAAGACCTATAAGCATTGGTAGGCTGAATATGTGAAATGACAAAGTTTCCTCTTATCTTTTTTCACTCCCAACACATATTTGAAGCGGACTGCCATGAAAACAGGCATATGGAAATAGAGATCATGAACATGAGTTAAGATTTAATTTGTGACTATGTGTGAAAAAAAAGTGGCAAAAGGAGAAATTACTTGTCAGAGTAATTTTTCCTTTACTTCAAAGTTTTCAGAAGTAGTCTGCCTCCTATGATAAGCTGAAAATATTCAGGCTGAAAAGGTCATCTGCAGCTGTTAACCCTTTACAACACAATGCCGACTTTTAACGACCCTGGGAAAGAAGCCTTTTGAAAACATTGTGAGAAAAGGAGAAAATGCTGGTAACCAGCATTTTCTCCTTTTCCCACAATGTTTTCTACCCTATCAAAGAAAAATTGCACCATTTGAGCCCCATTGAAATTGTCATCTGCAAATGTTTTCAATTTGGACAAGGCTAAAATTTTGTTGTGTGGTAAAGGGCTAATGTGTTAGGAAAATCACAATTTCCTTTATAAGCTGCATTCATTCTTTTCCAAGTTAAAGATGATTAAAATAGAATGTAAATTATTGATGATAATGTTTTTGAGGGAGAGATATTCAAGCAGGGAAGTTCCTCATTCTGGGAAATTTCTCTATTTGCCACATTGTTTTCAAAAGATTTCTTTATTCATCCATCAAAATAAGTCAGGCTGTACATGAGTTTTAGAGGTGAACAGAAAATAGGGGTAGATTCCTGTTTTTTTTTTAATTCACCTTACCACAAAGAGCTCAAGGTGAGCTTGTGAGCTTTTCTGACCGTACTGTGTCTGTCGTGCATAGTCCAGGTATAACAATTACCTTGTTTGCACCAGTCTAGATGCACATTTTCAGTCCAATACTCATGAAACTTGGTCAGAATGTTTGTTTTGATACTAAATCAAACAGTTATAAATTTGGTCCCTTTGGGTCAAAAAGTAGGTCACTGGAATAAGCCCAAGAAAAAACCTAGTGTGCACTTTAGAGTGCACATTTTCAGTCCAATACTCATGAAACTTGGACAGAATGTTAGCTTTTTCATGATGATATCTCTGACAAGTTCAAAACTTAGTTATATTAGGTAAAAATAGGTTACTGGGACATATACTAGAAAAACCTTATGTGCATTGTAAAGGCCACATTTTCAGTCTGATGCTCATGAAACTTAATGAAAATATTTGTCGGATTATATCTAGTACAAGTTCGGAATTGGATCTTGCCAAGTCAAAAAATAGGTTACTGGGACAAATCTTACAAAAACCTTGTGTGCACTCTAGAGGCCACTTTTTCAGTAGCACACCCATGAAAATTGGTCAGAATGTTTGTCGTGATGTTATATCAGATAAGTTAAAAATTTGGTCAATAAGTATATGTAGGTCACTGAGACCAATCTTATAAAAACCTTGTGTGCACTCTAGAGGCCACGTTTTCTGTCTGAGACACCTGAAATTTGATCAGGATCTTTGTCTTGATAATATCTTGACTAAGCTTGAGCCAGGTCATGATGGATGGCTAAAGTAGGTCGCTAACACTTATGTTTTTTACATCATCACAACCAGAATGTCTTTATCAATCGGAGATGTCTTTACTCAGGTGGGGACTTTAGGGCCAATGACCTTCTTGTTAAAGGAAAATAAGATGTGTATGGATATATACAAAAGCTAGTTGATTTCAAGGCCAATCTTTTGACTATAACTGTACTATACCTCTGTATGAGCATTTACGCATTGTTGGTAATTCAGAGGCAAAGTAAGGGGGAATAATTAAACTTGTTGACAAGTTTCATTAAAATAAGGGTATTTTGGGTTTTAAAATCATTATTACTGTGAAAAGTTTATCATTTTGGTTTATTAGAATTGTCATAACCTTTTTAGCAGACAACAACATTTCAGGCTTATCCAAATTGAAAGTGTGAGAAGCCAAAGTGAATGTGGCCAAAATGATTATAAAGAATGAAAGATTGGGAAACATTGTTGGAAGAGGAGAAAATGGTGGTGACCAGCATTTTCTCCTATAAAATGTTTTCAGTAGTTATCTCCCCTTCCTTTGATCTCTGATAGAACTTAACCCATGTTGTACATATTTTCACCTTACTGTTTTATACTATTCACTCTACCAAACTATAAACTATTTCACACATAATCTCCCTTTACATCATAGTTCCAGCTTTAACTCTATACACACAACATAATTTTACACTAATCCAAACTGAAAGCATTTGCAGACAATAAATCTAATGTGGCTCAAGTTGTTTTTGATAGGGTAGAAAACATTGTGGGAAAAGGAGGAAATGCTGGTTACCAGCATTTTCTCCTTTTCCCACAATGTTTTCAAATGCCCCCTTCTTCAGGGTCATTGAAACTCAGGGTCGTGTGGTAAAGGGTTAAAGGTTTCCAAAGCCTTTAGATTAGTATATTCCGTAATCTGAAATAAAAAAAGAGGCAAATTGAATTGATTGGTTAGAAATGATGTACAGAAGGGTAGCGCCTTTCGTATTTGATGTTGCTTCTGCAGCCACTATAGATCAAGATCAGACTGCACAAAACAGAAAAGCCTGATCTAAAAACAATATCATCTGTTTTCCTTAGACATTCTGCTGAAAAGCAGCCTTGAGCTTTCGTTACTTGGGTTTCTTTCCTCACGGCAAAAAATGTCCTGCACTCTAGGAGCTATGGTTTTCAGCTCTGTTCTTCGTTTCTTACTGCCGAAAATTTCTGGGAATGCTTTTCTGCAAATCAGTCATTATTCTGTCTTCCCCCTTCTTTCTTAACTCTGTACTCAATGACACTGTTTTAGACTGGTCCAATTCAAAACATTTGCAGATGACAAATGAGGCTGAAATGATAGGATTTGTTTTTGAAAGGTAGGAAAAAATTGTGGGAAAAGGAGAAAATGCTGGTTAGCAGCATTTTCTTCTTTGCCCACAATGTTTTCAAAAGTCTTCTACCCAACAGTTGTTAAAACTGGGGATTGTGTGGTAATGGGTTAACTCTTTACCAGACAACAAAATTTTAGACTTATCCAAATTAAAAGCATTTGCAAACGACAAAATAAATGTGACTCAAAAATTGACATTTGTTTTTAGGAAGGACAGAGAACATTGTGGGAAAAGGAGAAAATGCTGGATACCAGCATTTTCTTCTTTTCCCACAATGTTTTCAAAAGTCTTCTTCCCGAGGGTCGTTAAAAGTCTGGATTGTGTGGTAAAGGGTTAACTCTTTATCAAATGGCAAAATGTCAGACTGGTCCAGATTTAAAGTGTTTGCAGACAAGAAATTATATGTGACATAAATGATGATTTTGCCTTATAAAGGACAGAAAACATTGTTAGAAATGGAGAAAATACTGGTTACCACCATTGTCTTTTTTTTTTTCATACTGTTTGCAAAAGCCCTCTTTTCTCAGGGTCCTTTAAACTAGGGATTGCATGGTAAAATGGTATTGAAATCTTGGTAGACCTAGACAGTGTACAATATATGTACCAGGTAGTTTTTGACATGCCTTTTGCTGTTAATTCTTTTTAATACGTAGGGAAAAGAAACTTCAAAATACAGTTGGAAAGCTTCTTCATGACTGCCACACAAATATTCTCCATTGGAAATTTCATTCAAGGGTTGCACAAAATAATTTTCAAAGGAAATTGCATTTGGTACTTGAGATTTTTCAAGGTTTTGTTTGAGTACTTGAATGTCGTTAAATTTGGGTGTGATGGCTGTTTTGTTCATGTTTGGATGTTTGTTGCTCAGTGGTTAAGGTGTTAGACATGTAAGTCAGGGTTTGTTGGTTTGATCCCTACTGGTCATGCAACATGAATTGGAGTGCCAATGGGTAAGTTACAACAAAGCACTGCAATAGTACAAGCAAAAGTTGGAAGACATGTGAGTTTTGAGCTGATGCTGAGATATCATTAAAATAGTATTAAATGTGGCATAACACAAAAACAAAATAATCAACTTTGCTGTCAGAGTTCATAGATACATAGATTTCTATATGACAATGAAAATAGCAATCTACTGAACATTATGGTGAAATATTTGACCCATTTTTTCTATTCCTATATAACTCTTGGCTTTCCTGTACTGAATACATTGTTACTGATGGAAATACATGGCTGGGTAGTTCAGTGGTTAGCGTATCTAACTTGTCACCTTGTGGTTGCAAGTTTGATACCCGGTCGAGGCAATTTTTTGCCTCTCACCTCTGATGCATGTGCGAAAAGTTGTCTGTGACCTGGAAAGAAAGTTGAGCCAGTACTGGTGTGAGAAAGCTAGGAAATGCATTGGTATGTACAGTGAATGCAGTGATATGACTTAAGCTGTTAAAATGGCATTCCAATACAAACAAAAACTGATGGAAATACCGAAATGTGCTGTTTCTGCATTTTCCCAAGTATAAAACTGTGTAAACTGATATTACCCTACAGGTTTCTCAAGTGAAAAATATTCATTTTAAACAGTGTTTTACCATCTGTAAAGTTAAATATTTTTAATACATGTAATTAATTACTATGTTTATAGAAAAAAAAAAATTGTCAACTACTTGCTTAAATGTGTGCCAGACAGCTCAAAGGATGGAATTTGTATTTGAAAGGTTAGAAAAGATTAGGGGAAAAAGAGGTTGTGCTCACTTCAAGCATTTTCTCCTATTCCAAGCAGTTTCCAAAAGCCAGCTTTTTTGGAATTTATAGAAAAGTTAATAAATCTTGTGGTTTAGGTTTAAAACGTTATTTTGTATTTGCACAAATTGTAAACTCCTTTAACTCGAACCGCCATGTATTACAAAGCATAGATAGCCGTATATCAGAAATATCTAAATCAAGTTCTGTTATGAAAAAAAAAGTAAGAATCACTCATCAGTTATTGTACTGCCTTGTCTCATTACCATAATAATTCATTATATTCTTTCAATAATTAATGTTTAACCCTTTGCCAAACAATTCTGTGATTTTGGGACCCTGAGGAAGAGGGCTTTTGAAAACAACGTGAGAAAAGGAGAAAAGGCTAGTTTTCTTCTTTTCCCAATGATTTTTAAATGCCCTATGCCTAAAGATTACTAAAACTTGTGATTGTTTGGTGAAGGGTGTAAATCTTCTTTTGTAGAATTTCAAAGGTCATAGATCAGGCTGAAATTTAAAGAGGATAAATTATAGCTTGCGTGCAATTGCTCCTGTTGTCGCAGTGTAATTATAAGCCACCATCTCCATCAGAGTGATGCTAAAACAAGGGGTTGTTTAGTAAAGATTTAAGTATGATGCAAAAATGTGCGTGTCAATTACAATAGAACTTTGCTCTTTTTCTGTGATCATTTTTTCTTTCAAATATTGCCTTGTTGTTAAATCCTTGCAGTACTGCTGATTTATATGCAAGAATATGGTTACGTATAGACGATGTTGAAAGGTAATTGATTGACGTCTTCAGTTTTGTTTTATCATCTTTTTGTTACTGTACAGAATTCGGTGATTTGGTATCATTTGAAATTTGGTGGTTGAATACCTTCTGAAAATTGGTGGTTAGTATCTCTAAAATTTGGTGGTTTATTTGCCGTCTGAAGTTTGGTGGTTTGAAACCTGATGAAACTTGGTGCTTAGTTACGTTTCTCTTTGATTTATATCCATTATCAAGATGTCACTTATTGTAAGTATCTGGTAGATGACAGGCAACAAAGACCCAACCCATGGACAAGAAGCTGGATGTAGATCTAATGTTTTCCAATCAGAAAACTTGTAACAGAGTGCGACAGTCATGTATGAAATTGCTATGAAGTTCAATCCTCTTCCATAATTCTGATCAAGGCAAAGATTATCCTGTACAAGGTCATGAAATCAGATCAGAATGTTTGTGTTGATGATATCTTGAACAAGGGTCAGGTTGGATCAAATAGTAGGTCACTTACACTCATGTGTTTTTCAGGTGAGCGCTGTAGGGTCAATGCCCCTTTTGTTTCATCAATCTTTAACATATGCTTTATGATGTAACAAATGTACTGTACCAATGCAGTGACATTGTAGGAAAATGTTTGAAAAAGTTGATAAATGCAAGCCAAAATGGTGATGGTGAATCATAAAATGATCGTTAGAAATTATTGATGATTAATGTAGAAATTACTAATGAGTATCACATGTCTATTTGTTAGAATTTTTTTTAATAGGCAATGTGTAATAGACATCTAAACATAATATGATTTTCTTTCTTTCTTTTTGGTTTGGTTCTTTTACATAATGAAGACATAATTTTTTTTTTATCTCCACATTGGTTTCAAAGTGTCTTGATTATCTGGCTGGGTTGTTAGAGTCACTGCATGTGTTTGTGAAGGGGATGGGTTGTTTATTTTACTGGTTATAGCAAAGCAGTACCAATGTCATTTTCAAAATGACCCCCAAAATTTATAAGTTTGCTTTCTTTTATTCATTTGAAAGGGGTCAAAATGACCCCCAAATCAAAAAGTTGAGGGAAAACCTTGATGAGCCATATTCACCAACCTTCTAAACATAATTTTCACTGTGTCCTTCTACTTGTCTGACTGGCTTAACCCTATACCACATGATCCCCAGTTTTAATGACCCTGTGAAAGAAGCCTTTTGAAAACATTGTGGAAAAAGGAGAAAATGCTGGTAACCAGCATTTTCTCCATTTCCAACAATGTTTTCAACCCTATCAAAGACAAATTCCATCAGTTGAGCCACCTTTAAATTGTCGTCTGCAAATGCTGTCAATTTGGACAAGTCTACGATTTTGTTGTTTGGTAAAGAGTTAAGGTGTCATTGCATATCTTTGTTAGAGGTGGTCATTCTATCTTCACTCAGGTATTGCCATAAAGGTACAGGAAAAGAATGTTAAGCAGGAAGCCACTGAGTTTTGACCAATATGACCTGCCATTGCGAAGATATTCTGACAGGTTGTGAACTTGGTCAAAGTATTCTTTAAAACTAGGGCCATTATTAACCAACCATTTTATCAAGTTTAGTTTCAAAAATGTATAATTTTTGCAGTTTTCTCAATGTTACAAAGATATGTTGCATGTAATCTTAGATATATCAGACTATATGTGTGAGAGACCCAATACCAGTGTTTATTGATTGACAACAACAAAAAAAAAAAATGTGTCTTTACCCAGTCAGAAAGAAATGAACAGATTTTGCAATTTCAGGGTGTTTTGTCCAAACATCTCACACAAAAGTGGACACTGTCGATCTAAAATCAGACTACACAGTCCGTGTAGTCTGATCTTGATCTACACACCCCACATAAGCAATTTAAGTTCTGCATTGCACTCTGTAAGTTAGGACTTATTTATTTCTTTTTCAGGACCTCCTCTATGCATGGTACACCAACACCAGGTAGATCCAACTCCAATATGACCAGTAGTATCACTGGTAATCTACCAGGATCTCAGCAAAAGAAACGGTCAGTGTCAAAAGTAAAAGCTTTCATTCGGTCTGTTCTATCACATTTTGTCAAAATTTTTATGAAATTAAATGCCAGCAAAATGTCTTGTTTCACAGGAAAATGAAATATATGAATGTAAATTCATTTCATACTTTCTGCTAGTTTATCGAGAAATTATGGTGGACAGTGACAGCTCTAGTTTCATCTTGTAAACATCATTGGTAATGTGCCACTCGTGAAAATATTACCGATGATGTTCACTTGATGAAATAAATTTTGATCTTTCACCGAAAAAAAAACAAAACAAAACCAAATGTTCTCATTGTATTCAGTTGGTTTTAACTTGTATTATACCTATGTGAACCCTGCCTAATAATGGCACATGAAGTAAAACTTTGAAGAGGAAATTGTTTTTCAAATAATCTGTCATTATTTTTAATAATTTTTCATGAGTAATGTCAGGAAATGCCAAAACAACATTCAAAACCTAAGAAAATGAATGATATAAGAATTTAAAAATATCAAAAATCATGACCTATTAACTCTTAATTTTAACAGTTGTAAAAGTGTATAAATTTTACTTTGGTTATCTTTTTGTCATTCCAGCACTGTGCGAGCATTATATCGGTGTGAAGCTGAAAATGAAAGTGAATTGTCCTTTGAACCAAATATGATAATAACAAATGGTAAGTTCATTCTTTTAGCAGATAGGTTTGTAACAAATGGGGTGTCCAGTTTATTAAGAAAGTGTGATATTGTAAACAGCAAGTAAAATCTTTTGAACACAACTGTAATGATTAGAAATGGCGAGTCAAATCTTTTGCATAGACTGTGCTATTCTGTGATTATGCTGGATATTTTTTTGTAATTACAGCTACTGTTATGATATAAAGGCATCTTTGTACCAGTGAACTCTTTAACAGATGACAAAATTTATAGACTTACCCAAATTGAAATCATTTGCATGCAACATATCAAATGAGGCTCATATCAAGGGATTTGTCTTTCATTGGAAGGAAAAAAATTGTAGGAAAAGGAATGTGTGGTAAAGGCTTAACACTTTGGTGAGCAAATTGGTATATGAAAATGTGTGGTAAAAGCTTAACACTTTGATGAGCTAATTGGTATATGAAAATGTGTGGTAAAGCTTAACTCTTTGATGAGCAAATTGGTATATGAAAATGTGTGGTAAAGGCTTAACACTTTAATGAGCAAATTGGTATATGAAATGTGTGGTAAATGCTTAACACTTTAATAAGCAAATTGGTATATGAAAATGTATGGTAAAGGCTTAACACTTTAATGAGCAAATTGGTAAATGAAAATGTGTGGTAAAGGCTTAACACTTTCATTAGCAAATTAGTATATGAAATGTGTGGTAAAGGTTTAGCACATTGATGCAAATTGGTATGTGTTAACGTTTTATCCCAAAAAGAACATGTTTTTATAACCCAAGAGGATCTTGGCAAAAAAATGTTGAATGAGGAAATATTGATAACCAGCATTTTCTTCTTTTCCTAAATTGTTTTCAAAGCTTCTCTTTCAGGACTGTTAAAACACTAGGTGTCGTTCTCTTAACTGTAGGGTCCTGAGTTCGATACCCTGGAGCGGGTGTCAACTTTGGAATTGTTCGTTGGCTCACACATTGGGCGCTAGTACTGGTGTAGTTCCCAGGAAACAGAATCAAGAGAGATTAGTAGAGTCGATCCGGCTAATTCCGTACATGCGGCAAACTCCGTACACATAAAGAAATGACGTCTTTCACACAAAACCGTATCCCATCATTCTAAAAATAACCCTCTATTGACGAAGCTATCCTTTTGGAAAATCCTTCTCGGAAAAATTAACTTTATACAGTGACGCAGTCTTTTTTCTAGACGCTGATTGGACGCGGCACTGTACTGAACTAACCTTGAAATACTGTCCTCAACAAGATAAACACAAAAGGTCACTCGGTTGCAACTGACACAGTTGCATTATGAATTTATCAAGGCTCGATTAAAAATGATTACTAGAGTTTAATGGACGTAAAGAATCGTTACTGAATTTTACAATTTCTTTGTTGTTTTTGTTTTAAAAAATATTGTAATATAGTTATTTTATATTTTTTTATCTGTACGGATTCAGCCACAAGTAAGAATAGTGGCTTGTATCGGATGCGGATAATTCCATACATGTATAAAACTATCAAAGCAGGTTATCGTATATATCTTCATGCATCAATGTTGTGTCTGAATGTCTTTGAGCTTATCATCAATACAACCTTTCCGTACAAAAATCGATATTTTATTGATCTTAACATTGTCCGAATGCTTAATACAGAAGTAAGTATTCCCGGTAGCATAACTTACACATCAGGAGAAGGCTTTGGTGGAGGTTGTGCTTTGGGAACTCCGGTTTCAAAACCATTTTCTGATATTTTATGGAGAAAAAAGACCACAAATTATCATTCTCGACTCCTTTTTATGCACATAAACAAACATACACTTTTCGTAAAACCGTAATACACATTCTGAGAGATGATATAAAACAAGTGTACGGAATAACCCGAAGGAGTGTACGTATTTACCCACGAGGTGTGCGAAATAAGCCAACCTAACCCTATATCCATTATTCCCGCCTGTGCTATGACAACCTATCAAATCAACGCATTCTTAATGACGGTATTCGAAAGAAGAAAGTTTGATTTTCATGATACCAATATTTTCATGATCACAGTTATAAAGCCGACGATGCAAATTTCAACTTTGTCCGAAGGTGTAGGGAATTACCTGGATCGACTCTATATGTTGCAAGAAGTTGTTACTCAATCGATGTATAATAAATATGTTTAACCTTTACCACACAGTTCCAAGTTTTAATGACTCTGAGGTAAAAGCCTTTTGAAAACATAGTGGAAAAAGGAGAAAATGCTGATAACCAGCATTTTCTCCTTTTTCCACAATGTTTTTTACCCTATCAAAGACAAATTCCATCATTTTAATTACATTTAAATTATCATCTGAAAAAGATAACAATGTGGACCAGTCCACATTTTGTCGTGTGGTAAAGGGTTAAACTAAAATAAACTGAACTAAAACACTGGGTTGTGTTTTAACCCTTATCCAAACAATCCCGGGTTTTCACGGCCTCAGGAAAGAAGGCTTTTGAAAACATTGTGGGAAAAGGAGAAAATGCTGAAAGAGTTTTAAATTTGTTGTTTGGGAAAGGGTTAAAGGGTAAGACTTAAATACAGCATGTTGTGCTTATAGAGATGTGATTGCATACATGCTCTTGCAGTAGTTTTACTTACTTTACTTTTGTACAGAAGACAACATTTTTGGAATGTTCACATGGAATGACTTGCCAAAGAATAGTGTATAAATGTCCACCAAATGATGGGATATGTTTTGTGAAGAGTAGAAAACATTGTAGGTGAAGGAGAAAATCCTGGTCACAAACAATGTTAAAACAATGTTTTCACAAGCCAACTCCTGCGGGATTTTGAAATAGGAGCCAATTTGAAAAACTTTCATGGTGTCTGAAAGCTTTTATTGTTTTGTTTTTTCCAGTTCGACAGTCAAAAGAACCTGGCTGGTTGGAAGGAACAATAAACGGAAAGACTGGGCTGATACCAGAAAACTATGTAGAATATGTAGACTGAAAGTGCTGCCTTCATGTGTTCTCTGCTTTTTTAATTTATGGTCTTGTGATATTCTCCAACCCATTCCTGTGAATAACAGAAATATTGTTGAAAGCTGCTAAAAACTCCTTGAACACTTTACCAGACAACAAAGTCTTTGACTCGTCCCAAGTTGAAAGAAATTGCATTCGATAAATCAATTACTAGTCAAATGATGAAAATTATCTTTAGCAGCCTAGAAAATCTTGTGAGGAAAGGAGTAAATGCTTCTTAACAGCATTTTCTCCATCTGCTATGCTTTCAATTATATTTCTTCCTCAGAGAAAAAACATGGAAATGGTTAAGAATTAAACAATTACCACATACATTGTAATTCTGAGTTTTAATAACCATGAGGAAAAAAGTTTGTTTGAGTTTTAATAACTTTGAGGAAAAAAGTTTTTGAAATCATTTTAGGAAAAGAATACAAAGCTTGTAACCAACAATGTCTCCTTTCCCACTATATTTTCTATCCTTTGGTCTTTACCAAATGACAAAATTGTAGACTCGTCCAAATTGAAAGCTTTTGCAGACGACAAATTAAATGTGACTCAAATGATGAAATTTGTCAGTGATTGGGCAGAAAACCTTGGGAGAAAAGGAGAAAATGCTGGTTACCACATTTTCTCCTTTTCCTATAATGTTTTCAAAGGCTTTCTTTGGAATTGTTAAAAGTCGGGATTTTCTGGTTAAAGTTTAACTCTTTACCAAATGACAAAAATTGTAGACTAGTTTGAATTGAGAGCATTTGCTGACGATAAAATAAATATGGCTCAAAAATTGAAAATTGGTTTGAGAAAGGTAGAAAACATTGTGGGAAAAGGAGAAAATGCTGGTTACCAGCATTTTCTCCTTTTCCTACGATGTTTTCAAAAGGCTTCTTTCTCAGGGTCGTTAAAAGTCGGGATTGTGTGGTAAAGTGTTAAAGACCATTTGCACCATTTTAGCCACATGTAATTTGTTGCCTCCAAATGCTTTGGATTTGAGCTACTCCAAAAACTTCGTTGTTTGGTACAGGGTAAACCTTTTATCACACATTTCCGAGTTTTAATGACCCTGAGAAAGAGGTCTTTTGAAAACATTGTTGGAAAAGGAGAAAATGCTGGTAACCAGCATTTTATCCTTTTCCAACAATGTCTTCTACCCTATCAAAGACAGAAATAATTGTTTTAGCTTGTTTCAAGTTGTCGTCTTCAAATGCTCTCAGTCTGGACTTGTCTGAAATTTGAATGCTTGGTATAAGGTTAAACAAATTTCTGTAACGGGTGAAATACTATAGACTGTGTTCCTGTTGTGATCCTTTGATCAGAATTTAAAAGACTAAAGGTTCTGGAATGAATGATACAGAGTGATATTTGGATTCGATTAGAAGGGCATTTGAAAATGGGTCAGGTCTATGTTTATATGTGCAGTAAATTTTATCTTAGTGGCCAGCTCCTTGAAGAAGGCAACCTGTATTATGCATGATGAATAATATGGAAGAAGAAGGAAGCAGGTATAATGAAATTGCCTGTCTGAGGCAAGAACATGTCTTAAATCTTTACTATACAATCTATACAGGATCTATAGATGAACCCACGGTAACTCCATAAAACTCATTCACTTCTATGGAATACGAACAAAATGAGGCAAAAGTGACGTCACACAATTGTAATGTCAAAGTGTATATGATAAGAAAATTCATAATGGACATATTACACTGAAAAGAAGGGAGGTTATGTGATAAAAAATTGTAACGACCTTTCAGCCTGCCTTGGTAGCTCAGCGGTTAGCTTATCTGACTTGTGACCTGGTGGTTGTGGGGTCTATACCTGGTAAAGGCAACCAGTGATATGACCTAAGCTTTTAAAAGGGCATTAGACTCCAATATGAACAAATAAACTTTAACAACCTTCAGGAGGAAGGCTTTTGAAAACATTTTAGGAAAAGGAGGAAATGATGTTAACCAGTATTTTTTTTCCTTTTCCCAGTCTTCTCTGGTAATCAGCATTTTTCTCCTTTTCCCAGTTTTCTACCCTTTCAATGGAAAATTCCATTGTTTGAGTCGTGTATAATTTGTCATTTGCAATAACTTTCAATTGGGACCTGTTTAAAATTTTGCTATTTGGTGTAGAGTGAAATCTTTACCAGATGACCACAATTTGGACTCGTCTATTTTGAAAGGTTTTGCAGACTAGAAATCAAATGTAGATAAAATATTGGAATTTTTGTTTGAAAGGTTTGAAAACATTGAGGGTAAAGGAGATAATGCTGGTTATGAGCATTTACTCTCTTTCCAACAATGTTTTCAAAAGTTATTTTTCTCTACAGTTGTTGAAACACTGGACTATGTGGTAAGTCAGTAAGCAAGTACATTATCAATGTCCCTTACCTGCTTGCCTAATACAGTATGGACTGTAGTTGTTACCTCATGAAAAAAAAAATTGCAGCCTTCCAATTTGAAATATCCTTGTAAAATAGGGATAACTAGCATAAGTTCAGTATAGGAATTATGTGACCTTTTTTTGAAAATGATGGCAGTAGGAAATATTGCTCATATTGAGCATCTTCTTTTATATTTAAAAAGTGACTGCTGCAAAGTAGAATATCCATGATAAGATATTGTTTGCTAATAATGCTGTATAAGTGCAGTAACTGTTTATGGTCAAAAATATAAGTTCTTGAAGATATATTGAAGGGGCAACCTGTATCCTCTTGCACTGTTGAAAACATTGTGCAAAAGAAGAGATCACCCTCTTTCCCATAATAGAATCCAAAGCAGTGTTTTGCAGTCATAAGAAAGTTTTATTTATGATTTACTCTAGGCCTACTGCCCATCTGGGATTTGTCCTCTAATTATCTTAGGCTTTCTTAGACTTGTCTTTTGTCTGTGGCTTTCTGGGACTTGCCCTCAGATTGCCTGAAGGTACCTGGGACCTACCTACTGATGTCAGGGGCCCTACCCACTGATGTCAGGGGCTATTACCTATTTGGCTTCAGATGGCATGAAGGCTAAGATTTCTGAGACTTGAACTTCGATTATCTGAGAATGTCAAGGACTTGTCCTGTAATTGCCTAAGTCTGTATAGGACTTTTCCTTTACTTGTCTCTGGCAGTCTGGGACTTATCCTCTGATTGTCCTAAATTTTTCTCTAATTATTTGGGTTTTTTAGAACCTGTCCTCCCATTGCATGAGGCTTTCTGGGACTAGTCCTCTGCCTAGGGTTTCTGGGACTTGTCCTGTGATTGCCTGGGACATTATTTGACTTGTCCTGTGGTTGCCAGATTGTTTCGTGGACTTTTCCTGTGATTGCCTTAGGCCTTCTGTGATTTGTCCTATGAATTGCCTTAGGCTGTCTGGGACTTGTCTTCTGATTGCTTGAGGCTTTATGGGACTTGAGTTCTGATTGCCTGAGGCTCTCTGGGACTTGTACTCTGTTTGCCTTGAGCTATCTTGGACCTGCACTGTGATTTAAGGAGACTTTTTGAGACTTGCCCTCTGATTGGCTAAGGCCTCCTGGGACTTGTCTACTGATTGGCTTAAGCTTTCTTGGACCTGTCCTCTGCTTGAATCACATTTTTAGAACATGTCTGAGGCTTTACAGGACTTGTCCTGTGGGTGGCTTGAGTGCTTTATGGGAGTTGTTCTCTGATAGCATAGGATTTTCATACTACTTTATGTGGATCAACTTTAGTTTTTTGCAGATGAAATCATTCTGTCAAAATACTCATTTGTTAATGTTATTTATTATTTTAGTTGTATGGTTTCAGTTTTCTTAATCATTACCTATTCAAATAGTGCTACTTCCTAACAGGATTTGCAGCAAACAAGTGTAAAACTCCTCTTTAACCCTTTACCAAACAATCCCCGGATTTTACGACCCTGAGATAGAAGCTTTTTGAAAACATTATGAGAAAAGAAAATGCTGGTAACCAGCATTTTCTCCTTTTCCCACAATGTTTTCTACCCTGCTGGAAACAAAGTTCAATTTTTGAGTTACGTTTAATTTGTCATCTGCAAATTCTTTCAATTTGGACCAGTCTTAAATTTTGTCGTTTGGTAAAGAGTTAAGATAAAGATAATCAACACGAAATAAGGGTTTATACTGTGATACATGTGGAAACATCTTTGCAAAAGGAGAAATGGCATATAAGAGAAATTTCTTCTTTTTCCATCATGTTTTCATCAGTCCTCTGCTGCAAGATGAAAAAAAAATACTGCTGCAGGTAATGTGTGCACAATGCAGTGCCAGTTCTGAGTGCAGAGAGCAGGCAATTGAGCTATGCTCTGATAAAAGTGGGTTTAATGCATCTTTTTGATGTATAATACCAAGAAAGTCATCACATAATTATAGGTTCATAAAATTCATTGTGTCTAACAATTTACTGAATCTTGAGGTAGAATGGTCGTTGGATATACAGAAAATTGACTAGAAGCAAAAAGTTTTAGCACAGGTCAGCCTGCAAGGACTGTGCAGGCTTACCTGGGTCAATACTTTTTGCAGATGCATTAATCCCTACTTTTCACAGAGCGTGGCTCAATTATTTCGTAACTGATATGGTATTGTCGTCGATTCGTGAAAGTGCAATATTGACCCACAGTATCCATTGTCGTTGTTTTTAATCACTTAACATAAATTACGGAATATTTTATTCAGTTTTCTTAGGATCTACAGTTTAACATTTTTTCTCACCAATTAACACAAGGAATACTTTTTTAAATTCCCCTAAAGTTCACTTAACTCTTTACCACACAACCCAGAGTTTAACTGACACTGGGAAAAAAGAAAGCTTTTTGAAAACATTGTGAGGAAGGAAGAAAATGGTTGTTAGCAGTATTTTCTCCTTTTCCCACAATGTTTTCTACTCTTCAAAATCAAATTCAGTTTTTTGAGTCATATTCATTTAGTTGTCTGCAAATGCTTTCAGTTTTGAACAAGTCCAAAATTTTTGTTGTTTTGTAAAGAGTTATTACATGGTGACTGTTGAAAAGTTATATTCATATTAAATTTTGAATTTTGTTGTATATTTGATACGATTTTTTCCCACTGTTTCTGGATCTTAATTTTATTGGATTTTTCTGTGGATACGTCTAAATAAGTTCAAAATTTGCATATGTGA
Organism: Hippopus hippopus; assembly: GCA_946811185.2. Taxonomy (NCBI): domain Eukaryota; kingdom Metazoa; phylum Mollusca; class Bivalvia; order Cardiida; family Cardiidae; genus Hippopus; species Hippopus hippopus. The sequence goes on from OX328100.1 coordinate 41,629,602, forward strand.
TAAAAAGATCTGATACATTTTCTTACACATATTGCCACCTGAAATGAAATTACAGTAGACAACTTTCAACACATATGTGTTGGATGATCTATATGAATAAAAGGTTAACCCTTTACCACACAATCTGCGACTTTTATGGATCCTGAGAAAGAAGCCATTTGAAAACATTGTAGGAAAAGGAGAAAATGCTGATAACCTGCATTTTCTCCTTTACCCATACTGTTTTCTACCCTTCCCAAAACAAATTTCAATTTTCCAGTCATATTTATTTTATCCTCAATAAATTTTTCAACTTGGATATGTCTAAATCTTTGTTGTTTAGTAAAGAGTTAGTATATACTATGTAAAAAACAAGATTGGCAAAAAAATGAAATTACTTGTGCCAAGAATTCTTGTCTTTGCCTCAATGCTGTTATTAGGATTTTGCTTAGTCCTTATCACAGAATCCTGTGTTTTAATGACCCTGAGGAAGATGGCTTTTAAAAAGATTGTAGGAAATTGAGAAAATATTGTTAATAAGCCCTTTATCTTTTTCCCACAATATTTTCTACCCTTTTAAAGACAGATCCTATCATTTAAGCCATAAGTAGTTTGTTTTCTGCAAATGCTTTGAAATTGGAGAAGTGTGCAATTTTGTCGTCTGGTAAAGGGTTAACTCTTTGCCACACAATCCCAAGTTTTAACTACCCAGAGAAAAAAGCCTTTTGAAAACCTTGTGGGAAAAGGAGAAAATGCTGGTAACCAGCATCTTCTCCCTTTCCCACAAGGTTTTTTAAACTTTCACAGACAATTATCGTCATTCCAGATAATTTTGAAATTTTCTCTGTAAAATGCTTTCAATTTAGACCAGTCTAACATTTTGTTGTTTGGTATAGGGTGAAGAATAAAAGTTGTTGGTGAATAGTTTATGTATTCTAGGAAAAATATAAAGAGACGACTAAATCTTACAAAAGACAAAATTTAGACCTGTCAAAATTAAAAACATTTGCAGACAGCAAAATACAGTCATGTTACTCAAAAATTGAAATTTGTTGTTGGAAGGGTGGAAAAGGTTGTGGCAAAAAGAAGAAAATGCTAGTTACCAGCATTTTCTCCTTTTTCCAAAAAGTTTTCAAAAGTCTATTTTACAAGTATTTTTAAAACCTTAGGACTGTTGGGTAAAAGGTTAATGAATTTCTGTTGTTAAATTTTGTATGTTTTATCTTGCATGTTGTTTTACTGTTAAATATGTTTCAAATTTTGGAAGTTAAAACTATGAATTTTACTTTTTCATTTACTGGTTTTTTCTACCTCAGTTAAGTTCTTTGCCATAATGCTTTAGTCTAACTTATCACCAATTTTTGGCAGACATCCTCTGTCACCTTTAACTACAAAACCCCGAGTTTTAACAACTCTTGGAAACTAGACTTTCGAAAACATTGTGGGAAAAGGAGAAAATGCTGGTAACCAGCATTTTCTCTTTTTCCAACAATGTATTCGAACCTTTCAGAAAGAAATTCAATCATTTGAACTACATATAATTTGTTTGCTGCAAATACTTGCAATTTGGACCATTCTAACAACTAGTGTTGTTTAAAAAAGAGTTAACCCTTTAACAAACAATCCTGATTCTGATAAAGGCTTTTAAAAAACATTGTAGAAAAAGGATCATGCTGATGACCAGCCTTTTCTCCTTTTCCCACTATGTTGTCCATCATTTCTAGGACAGAAATAATTTTTGAGCTAAATTTTAGTTGTCATAAGCTAGTGCCTTCAAATTTTTGCATGTTTTTGGTATTTGCATTTCTTTGACTTGTCCATATAGACAACAAATCAAATGTGGCTCAAATGAAGGAATTTGTTTTCGAGAGTCCTTTCTCCAAAATATTTCAAAAGGGCTCTTCATCAAGATCATAGAAACTCACATTTGTTAAAGGAATGAGTTCTTTGTCATAGTAACCAGAGTTTCTGATTGCTTAAGATTTTATTGAGTTCAAAGGCCTCAGTGTCACTGAAAAACTTAAGTACCATTGAGTTCCTTCCAAGGCCCATTTTTCTGTTCATTAATTGTAAGTTAAATATTTCAAAACTGTGTGGAAAAAAAGAAGGGGGAAGGGGGGGGGGGGGGGAACCTGCATCTAGCATGAAAATTTTGGACCCATCTTCAGCTCTAGTAATGCTAAGCAAAAGTTGGTTCCTGCTATCGATGCACTGGAAATCATTGCACATGTTTTACTCTATTGCGGGTAGCCACTAGAAAATAACGATTTGAATGGAACTGCAATAGCATAACCCTGGTTCGATCCCAGTTATATCACTGTATGCATGTAGGTCGAGATATATTTGTAGACAGTTTGGAATTTCAATGGTCAATATGTGCAGTAAGAGTTAAAAACTTCGTATTTTCCATTGTTTTTGTTACTCTACCGGGATTTCTGTATAAGTGGAAATTTTTGCGATGTGGAAATTTTTGCCATTTCGCCAGTTTGAAAGATTCGCAAACTTTTCTGTTAGCGTATTTTACCACAAATATACCAACAAATAGTGAATGTCTTGATTTTGCAAACATTTGCATACGCAAAATATCCATAATCAGTAATTTGCAAATTTTTCGACACACGTATATATCCACGCATACAATAACCTATTTTGACTTACTTTATTGGCTTACTTTATTGGCTTCCCAGAGATACATTGAGCTTTTTTCATTTTGTGACAGATCAGGTTTTTATGTGTATACAGCTACTTTTATGATGTAAATGGAAACCATAGTCATTTTTTAACACTTTCACCAGACAACATAACTTTCAGCCTCTCCATTTTGAAAGCATTTGCAGACAAACAAATGTAACTCAAATGATAAGTTTGTCTTTGAAAGGGTAGAAAACATTATGGTGGGAAAAGGAGAAAATGCTGATTACCAGTATTTTCTTCTTTTCCTGCAATGTTTTCAAAGGCCTTCTTTGTTAAGGTCGTTAAAACTCAGGATAGTGTTATAAAGAGTTAAAATTGGAATCAAAAACTTGGAATCATTTGGTAAAAGGTTTAAAGTGAAGAAAAATGTAAAAGAAATATACAAACAAACACAATAAATTATATGGCCTGCAACACGCGAAAAGGGGCATTTGGACATTTGCATAAAGTGCCGTCTCGGATCAGCCTGCGAAGTCCGCGCAGGCTAATCCGAGACGGCACTTTACGACTACATTCGATTTTGTGCTATAGTAGACTTGCGCAAAACAGAAAATCACATAAAAACGGAAAGTGTCGTTTCGGATTAGCCTGCGCGGTCTGCGCAGGCTGATCCGAGACGACACTTTACGCAAATGTCCAAATGCCCCTTTTTCGCGTGTTGCAGGCCATATATCAGCAAAGTATAGATGAACAAATGTTTAGTGGTTACAGGCAAAATATAATAGGATTCACCTGTGGTTCTTGATTCTATTCTTTTCCCACAATGGTTTCAGAAGTTTCTTGTCTGCTGCAGGGGTAATTTAGCTTGCTTCGGATTGGTTGTGGGGCAAAAGCTTTTTTGTTGGGCAGGTCTTTTTGCTGATAGCTCTGTGTCAATGTTTAATTATTATTTTGTTGTGTGTCTTTTTTAATGTTTTTTTTTTTAGAGCAGCCAGAGCAGAAGCTCATGTCCTGAGTACTTTTTAATATTTACTTCTTCTGTTTTCGAAGAAAACATTGAGGTAATGTCATAGGTTTGTCTTTGTCTGCCCTGTTTTTGTTGCACAAAAAACTTCGAAATTTTTCTGATCTCTCTCTCATTGCTCAACTCCTTACAAAACAATCCTGAGGTTAAACAGTCCTAACCAGGACAGCCTATGTAAACTTGGGAAAAGGAGGAAATGCTGGTAACCAGCATTTTTTCCTTTTCCTACAATGTTTTCTAACCTATCAAAGACATAAATAATCATTATGGCTACATTTGATATGTCACCTGCAAAAGCTTTCAACTTGGTCCAGTCCAAGATTTTGTCCTTTGGTAACGAGTTAACACTTTACCAAATGACAAAATTTTGTACTGGACCAAATCGGAAGCATGTGCAGACAACTTTACTTGAATGCTGATTTCTGTATTTAATAGGGTAAAAAACTTTGTGGAAAAAGGAGAAAATGCTGGTAACCAGCATCTTCTCCTTTTCCCACTATGTTTTCAAAAGCCTTCTACTTCAGGGTTGTTCAAACTCGAGATTGTGTGGTAAAGAATTGACCCTGAAGGCGCCAAATAAACCTTACATTTTCAGTCTAGAAATAAGACTGGGGTAATTGTATATTTAAGATTACTTTAGTCTTCTTTGGTTTCAGCAAAGTGGACAGATTGGGTCAAAGATCAGTATATTTAGCACAGTCTGATCTTGATTTACTCTTGAAGCAAAGGCAACTATGGTTGTGAAAGGTGCTTAAAGGTAAAGATAATAAAAAAAATTGGCTAGTTCTCAGTATTAAAGGGGAACCCATACCAGACAGGCATATAACCCTCTAAATAGTTCTGACATACTTATGCCCCTTTTTGACTTTAAAGTTTCTACCGGAGAAGCAACAGCATTGACACCCCACATGGATACTCTTGTTTAGTTTGTTGTTGTGCAATGTGCTTTACTCCTCAAAAGAGAGTATGTTCATATTATGGTTTTTAAAGACATTTTTAAGGCATTTTAACAGTATTTAATTAAGGTTAAGGCAACAGCTCACATTTTCATGTATTTTTCTGGGTTTCACCTGTACTAGGATGGGGCTTTGCAAAGGTTTGCCAAGGGACAGTCCCTTGTGATGAATACACCTGTGTGGATGGAACCTGGATTTTCTGTTTACAAAACTCAACTTTTTACCACACAATCTCTGGGTTTTTAATGACCCATAGACAGACAGCTTTTGAATTATTGGAATAGAAGAAATGCTGCTGGTGACTGCATTTTCTTCTTTTCCAGCAGGCAATGTCTTCTACCCTTTCACAGGCAAATCCTATTGTTTGAATGGAAGTCGGTTGCCATAAAAAATGATGTGGTTTGGTAAAGAGTTAAAAAGAAACCACCAAAGTACCAACAATTTACTTGAAGGTACAAGTGCTGAATATGGAAAGATGTAGTAATTTCAGATGTAGAAAGAGTGAAGAGAATTTTTATCTTTTATCTAATTGCTTTAACTTTTAAGTTGCTAAGTGCAACTTGCTGACCTTTTTGCGGTCAGTGTAGATCCAAGATCAAACTGCACAGAATGTGCAGTCTGATCTTGGATCTACAGTGACCAATACGGAGATATTTTCTCCTAAAAGTAAGTTATTTAGGGTTTTACCACTGGCTTCAAAGTTTCATCTATACTTATTTAGCAGAATAAAGGTTAAATTGTATAAATTATTTAGTAGAAGGTCAACTTGACAAAGGAAAAAAAAAATATTTACCTACTTAACCTTTATCCAATCCCTTGTTTTTTAAGGACCCTAAGGTTAAAGGCTTTTGAAATATTGTTGGGAAAGGGGCTACCAGCATTTTCTCCTCTTTCCACAATGTTTTCTACTCTGAAAAACAAACCCATCATGTAAGCTACATTGCATTTATTATCTGAATGCTTTTAATTTGGACACATCTAAAATTTTGCCAATTGGTAGACTTGAAATAATTGAACTATCAATATGTTTTTAAAAACAATGACAGATAAGCCCTTTGCCAAACAGTTTTTTCTCCTTTTCCCACAATGTGTTCTGCTCTTTCAATGACCAATCTCATCATTTGAGCCAAATTTATTTGTGGTATGCTATGATTTTCATTTATGACCAGTCAAACATTTTGCCAACCAGTGAAGTGTTTAGCAATAAAGAAGAAAAGAAGACCTTATTATGTGTGGAAGAATTGCTCATTTTGTATCAGTGTCAACCCCCACCCCAAGGTTTATTTAACCCTCTACCAGACAACAAAATTTTAGCCTTGTCCAAATTGAAAGCATTTGCAGACTACAATTTCAATGTTGCTCAAATGGTGAATTTTTTTTTTCATAGGATAGAAAATATTGTGGGAAAAGGAGAAAATAATGGTTACCAGCATTTTCTCCTTTTCCCACAGTGTTTTCAAAAGGCTTTTTACCCAAGGTGGTTAAAAGTCGGCATTTTGTGGTAAAGGGTTAATGACACTTCAGCAAGGGTCTACACTGTTTTAAAAGAAAAAGAACAAGAAAATCTACTTACTTTTACTAAGTACATGTACTGAATATTTATAAGTATTACAGGTTGCTTAAGTTTTTGTGTTTTTTGTCTAAGTTATTATGCAAGGAATAAAATGAACTTTGATTATAAAGTTTGTATTTTACTATGTAAATACATGTAGTTTAAAGTTTGTATGTTAAGCTTTGTAAATTTTTGTATGATAATTCAAACAATTATGAAGAATTAAAGTCACTTGCGAAAAAAGAATATGAGATTAAAGAACAGATGCTCTTGTTGTTGTTGTTTAAATATCCTGATCTGCTTTGGTCTCTCTCACACACACACACACACACACACACATGAGAAAAGGCTGACATGATTTTCTTTTTGCTTAAAAAATCTCAGCAAAATACATATACTATTTTCCGCGGGCCCCCCCCCCCCCCCCCAAAAAAAAAAAAATTCTCTCTAACCCGTCCTCGAGAGAGAGAGAAAAGTACCCCATGTCTTTTTTTTTTCTTACAAAAAACTCACCAGAATACATGTCCGAGTAATAAAAATAAAGGGACCCTGTCTTGGTCTCTCTGAAAGAATCACACAGAACAAGTACAACAAACGATTTGAAGAAAGGTATAGGTAAGCGTGTTGTTTTTCAAATGACAAGTGGTCAAATATCCATTGATGTTCATTTGCGTTGCCATGGTTATCTTGTAATATGTTGACGATAAGAATGTTGGGTAATTCGTACTTGTGTCAACAATATAGATCGAGACTAGAAAGCACAGTCTGTGCATTCCAGATGATCCTTGATATATGCTGTGTATTGATATCAAGCTTTAAAATACATTTTTTTTTATATACATTTAGGGAAAAACTTTAAAAATTCTATTTTGCAAGCTTTCCCAAATTGAACGCTTTTGTAGAAGACAAAATAATTGTGACTCGTGAATTGAATTACGTCTTCGGAAGGGTAGAAAACATTGTGGGAAAAGGAGAAAATGCTGGTTACCAGCAGTTTCTTCTTTGCCCAAAAATGCTTCCATAGGGTCGTTTAAAAGTGGAAAGTGTGTGGTAAAGTGCTCACACCTCTTTCAACTGTATTTTACTTATATTGCGGCGACCGCTTGCCACACTAGGCTGCAGCTTGCCCAAGAGACATTGTTAATTGTGGACATACGTGAAGGAAAAATTTTGAACGTAATTTCTTAACCGCTTGCTTTTACAGACAGTGTAGATCAAGATCAGACGGTAAAGAACGTGCAATCTGATCTTTGATCTATATTGCACACTGCTATGTTACATATTCTGGCCAAAACAAGATTGATACAGCGATATTTCAAACGTTTGTACGGGTTTTAATCATCAGTACACAGAAATCTTTAATTTCGACAAACTTCGCCTTCAATAACCTAATATATAGGACAAGTTGAATTCTATTACCTGTAGTGCATGATCCCCTA